>JANVCC010000247.1:115443-182635 GCA_025345505.1 Todiramphus chloris collaris
GGGCTGCCCTGGGTGACCCTGCTCTGGCAGGGGGGTTGGACTCAGTGGTCTCCAGAGCTCCCTTCCAACCCCTGCCATTCCATGATCCTATATTCTACTGGCAGTCTTAATAAAGGCTTGAGAGATTAAATCTTAGGGGGAGGGATCCACCTGGGGGTACGGTCAAGGCGTGCATGAAGAAATAGCCATTGCCCCTCGTACAGATACAGAGATACCAAATAAACCAGTACCTTTAAAATGTACTAGGGCTATTAAAAAGACATATTACCACTAATTGCTGTGCTTCTCTCCCTCTGATACCTGCTGCTGTTTAATTTTTATTGTCTTCATGAGGAAAAAAACCAAAAAAAAGTTCCAATGGTTGGAGGACAGGGGAAACATTCTTGCAAAGTTGCCTTGTCATCCAAAAGAGAGAAGAATCTTTCGGATGGTCTAAAAGGCTGCAATTTCACTGCCTTAAAGGTACTACTTACGCCCTGTGTTTCCTGACACGCATGTACATACGTTCATACATACATGCACGCACAACGGATGTGTGCTCGCACAGGAAATGTCTCCTGAAGGATTTTAGGAAGCCGTTCTTATCACGCAGTCCTTGCCTCAACCCCATGCTGAGAAATAGTGGCATTTGACTCCTACCTCACGTTGTTGGTTTTTTTCTCTCTGCGTTTCCTGCTCTCTCTTGCTCTGTGAGAATCAGATCCTCAGCAGTAAGGGATTAAAGCCTCATGCTGTAACATTCATCCTTCTAGCCGAATGAATGACATGATTAAGGTATGTGGGGAACTGGAGTGACAGTAGCAAGTTCCATAGGTACAAACCCCCTCAGGGGTTGTGCTGCAATATACGATGATTTATTTGGCAGCTATTTGCATGCAACAAATGCCTGAGAACATTTCTCTGGAACTCTGGACAATTTCCGTGATGGAGGAAGCAGAAGAAGGTTCATCTGGGAGAGGAGCAGTGTTTCTTCCTGCCACTACACAGACAACTCAAAGCAGGAACAGGGTGGAGTAAGGGACTAGCATGTTCTGTATGTGTTTTGTATCCCATATGAGAAATTACATAGTAAGCCCTGTACACCAGGGTGTGATAACAACAATCAACAACACACGAAGTACTATAAATGAGACACTGGTGATCAGGTAGCGCAGCCCTACTTTTGTCCTGCCCTGGCAAGGGGGTTGGACTCAATGATCTTTGAAGGTCCCTTCCAACCCCTACCATTCTATGATTCTGTGATTCTGTGACTAACTTGTGCCCAGCCAGCATAGTCCTGGGCTAGGTGCAAGGTCTTCCTGCTCCAGAGTGAAAATATTTCTTTTCTGGGAGCTTGCTGTTGGATGAAGAACTACTTTGCAAAATCCACTTATGAATTGTAATCTCTCTTCCAAAAGCTTGCGCTTTTGCCATAAGACTCATCACCTCACAGATTTTGCTGTTCTCGTTCTGCCTTGTTTTGCAGAAAGGAAATAAAGGCACTCAAAAAATGAGAGGCACTTCCATGAAGGGACCAAAATTTCCAAGCACGGCTTTGGTATCTTAGTCCAAACCCCAGATTCTCAAAAATTCTGCTCAGCTGCTGCCTTAAGTCTGCACCTGCTTAAATTTTTGAGATTTGGGTTTTTCAGGAACCTAAATTCTGCTTCTAGGCATTCTCAGAGTCACCTCAGCCTTGACAGTCTGAGCAGCTTAAATCCTGTTTCATGCTTCAACTTAGTTTGGCCCCATAAATGAACTGTTCCTTCTGTTTTCTTACCTGAGGGGCTCAATCCAATAGATGTTCTCCAAACACACCAACTCAATTGGGTTCTGCACAAAATATAGTTGCCGTGTACCTCTCCATCTTCTCATCCCCCTCCCCTCAGTCTGATGGCTAAGCGTTTGTCTTGGCCTTGTGAGAAACCAAGCATCAGATCCATTGATACCTAAAGCCATTCAGAGACACGTCTTTGATGAAGAATGAAACAGCTTCCAAGATGGGATGGAACTCTGTTCTTCTCTCAAAGAATGGCCTAGAGGAAAGAGGTGAAAACCACCTACGAAATAAGGCACACCAATCCCATCAGGCAGAGGATAATGAGACCAGTCCTCCCAGCTGCTGGTGACTCATGTTGTCAAATCTTCAATGGAGTTACAAGAGAAAGCAGCAACCTCCTCTCACATCATGAATCAAAGGACTTAGACAGATGCCCTAGGGAGAGCATTCAGGGCTCTGAGTGTCCTGGTACTACTGAATGAGGACCCTGAGGCACAGAGAGGAGAAACATCTTCATTTGGAAGTACCAGCACAGGTCCTAAAACCTGCAGAGCTGCCTCAGCACAGTAATGTGCTGGAGTTGTTCTGGTCCTCTTCCTATGAGCAATACCATGATACTGGAAGAGCTGAAGTGATAGAACTGTGAAAATAGATGGTGGCTTGAGAAAAAAGTCAATGCTACCCTGAGACCTCTGCCTAGGGGGAAGCAACAATGAAAGTCTGCTCCAAGAGGTTTTTAACACCAAGCAAGACCGGTGAAGTTTATCTTCTGCTTCTGGAGATGTGAGGTCAAATTTATGCTTTGTTTAAAACCAGTGTATTGATTAGCTTTCAACATGAGATGAAGCTAAACTGTTGTCGATAAATTGATGCAGATAACTTCAAGATACAGACCGTGGGCCAAATTGGTGTGTTCTCTGATGGACTTTCTGGCTCAGTGTGCTTTGACCAGTTTTCTGATCATGGCTTCAGTTGCCTTTTGTACAACTTCTTGTGCTTCTCCACACTGCTGCATGTGAGAGGCCAGGTAGCTACCAAGATCCATGTTCTGATTTAAAAACTGAAAAGTCAATCTACAGCTAAAATAATGTGTGTTTAATCAACTCTCCATTGGGGCATGGAAGAAAAAAAATTGGGGTTTTGTTGTCTTTCTTTCTTTCTTTCTTTCTTTCTTTCTTTCTTTCTTTCTTTCTTTCTTTCTTTCTTTCTTTCTTTCTCTTTCTCTCTTTCTCTCTCTCTCTCTCTTTCTCTCTCTCTTTCTCTCTTTCTTTCTCTCTTTCTTTCTCTCTTTCTTTCTTTCTCTCTTTCTTTCATGTCTAGATACATAATTGCCTGGGAGACCAGAAAGATGAGTTTTGGCCTCTTGTGCAATGCTATTTTAAAAAAAATAAAAAATCTGTGTAGATATTTTGGAGGCGGAAACTTGCTCTGCTCTCTCGGGTGAATGTAAGGCATTTTGGAATGAAACATAAAAGATATATTAAAAATATTTTAGAGGAAAAGCCTGAATGTACTAACAAGAGCTGGCAAGAATCAGGAAGGCCTATGTGGCACTATCTTCTGTAGTGATCAAAACGCTCTAACTATGGTTGAACTTCCTTTGCTCAATGCTGTTTCACTTGCCTTGAAAAAAGAACTGTGAGTGCTTGAATAAGTGATCAGAACATTTGTTTTAATAGAGTCTCCAAGTGCCTTCCTACGTTACAGTGGAAAGTTGCCAGCAACTTCTTTTGCTGACTCTTCTCTGATCAACCACAATGTTCTTCTGAAGCAACGAGCAGGCACAGTCATACTACTGCTTCACCACAGTTTCATCTGTTTGTGGTTTGTATTTACACACAGTAGTGCTGGAAAAAAAATTAAGTTGAAACCTCACTGGAAAAAGGAGTTTATTTTATTTCTTCTTATTTTAATTTTTTTTTTCTTTCCCTGTTCTCCAGGAAAATTACCTGATGCACTGGCCGGGAAAAAGAGTTATGTAAACACATATCCTTTATCCATATATGTGTATTTTTCCCCCTGTTACAGGCTGAATAGAAAGAGACAAACACAGTCAACTGTTTTCCAGTAAAAATACTTTCTGTGCCCTCTTATGAAATTCCATGGACCTTCGTTATGAACTTTTTCAACATTTAGGGCAGTGATCGTGCCCCTGGGCACTGGGGAGGCTGCACCTTGAGCACTGGGCTCAGCTTTGGGCGCTGCAGGAGAAGAAAGAGCTTGAGGGGCTGGAGCGGGGCCAGAGAAGGGCAAGGAAGCTGGGGAGGGCTCTGGAGAAGATGTCTGCTGAGGAGCGGCTGAGGGAGCTGGGCTGGGTTAGTCTGGAGCAGAGGAGGCTGAGGGGAGACCTTCTTGCTCTCTCCAGCTCCCTGACAGGAGGGGCAGTGAGGTGGGGGTTGTTCTCTTCTCCCAGGTAACCAGTGATAGGATGAGAAGAAATGGGCTTCAGTTGCCCCAGAAGAAGTTTAGATTGGCCATGAGGAATGATTTCTGTGCTGAGAGAGTGGCCTTGGCACAGGCTGCCCAGGAAGGGAGTGGAGTCACCATCCCTGCAGGGGTTCCAAAAAATATGTAGACATGGCACTTAAGGACATGGTTTAGTGGTCATGATAATGTTGGGTACACAGACGTGATGACCTTGGAGGTCTTTTCCAACCTTAATGATTCTGTGATTTAAAACTTGGCTTAACAATTTTTTTCTATGCAACAATATTTTGCTATTTTTTCTATCTTTAGACATGAAGATTTTATTAAAGTGAAAATCTGAGGAAGATTGTAGAAGTTAAGAATTCTTTCTGATATTGAGCCTTCCTCTCTCCCTGTACATTAAGCTGTAGACTCTGTGTTGAATACAGGGCTTGTCGGCATTTTCTGCAGTATTTTGCTTCCAGGGAAGCAAAGAGAAGAGAAGAGCTACAGAACAATGTTAAGACCAGAATAAATGGGCAGAAACTGGTCATGAAAGCTTTGGGGCTGGAAATTAGACTAAAGTTTCCGTCAATTACATCAGTGAGGTTATGGAGTAATCTCATAGCAGTGGTAAGCCCAATATATACATACACATATGTAACATACACCTTTTTTTTTCTTCCTTTTTGTTTTTGGTTGGTTGGTGGGGTTTTGTGGTTTTGTGTTTTTTTTGTTGTTGTTTTTGTTTTTTTTTTAATTTAGAACCTGCTAAGTTCTAAGTTTCTGAAGGAGGTTTCTTAAAGGGTTTGTATGAATAGTCCTCATAAGGGCAAGGCACTGCACTCTCATCTTAGAAGTCCTTTCCAGTCTTATGTCCCTAAAATCTGATGGCCTTTGGAATCCTACAACGGCTTTCTGTTTGCTGGGTTCAGTTAACAAGTGTCCCTAAGCGGGCAAGTAATTTGGAAATAGGAGAAAGGTTGTATTTCAGATTCTGAATTGCTTCTGAGGTTGGCACTGGTTTGGACATAAAGCATCTGGGCTCTTATGATGGCTATTAATAGAGGGGTCACAGGTAGGAAACAGTGTTTAAGAAGAACCAACAGAGAGCAAGCCTTGAAGGCCTGCAGACCACTGGGAACTTAGTACCCAGACACCGATACTGAAGTCTGAAACAGCAGCTGGGTGGCTGCCCAAGCAAGAAGTCAGAGCACTGAAGCATCTCTATATAAATATGTTAAGGGCGAGTGTAAGGATGGAGCCAGACTCTTCTCAATGTCATCCAATGTTAGGACAAGAGGCAATGGGAGTAAGTTGAAACACAAGAGGTTTAGGGTAAACGTAAGGAAAAACTTCTTCACAGTGAGGGTGACAGAGCCTGGACCGGGCTGCCCAGGGGGGCTGTGGAGTCTCCTTCTCTGGAGGCGTTCAAACCCCACCTGGACATCTTCCTGTGTGACTTGGTCTGGCTGATCCTGCTCTGTCAGGGGGGCTGGACTAGATGATCTTTCTAGGTCCCTTCCAACCCCTACCATTCTATGATTCTATGATCTTTCCTATGAGGACAGGCTAAGGGAGTTGGGGTTGTTCAGCCTGGAGAAGGGAAGATTGCCAAAGATTGTAAAGGACTTTGTTAACTGAGGATGAGGCACCATGATGAAAGAAGGAAATAACCAGCAAGTGGATGGAGTGGAAATCATGTAGGCGACAACTACAAGGAAATTGTTATGTGATTGTTTCTGTGATTCCATTCATGATTCTATGATTCTAAGATGCTACGATGCTATGATGCTATGATTCTATTAACACACTAGACAGGTGGATCATTAAGCTTGCATTTTCTGACGTTGCCTCCTACATCTCTCCATTACAAACATTTTTAGCTAAAATTTCTGACACCTTAGAAGCACAGGAGACCCAGGAAGGGTCCTTCTCTCAAGGACTGGTTTGTCTACTTCAGGCATTTTGACTCTGGATTGCTAAGGAGGGAACGTGTCCCCTCCTATGCAGAATTGTTCCTCTCTGTGTGTGATGTGTAGGGAATCTATCTGGTTCTCGGATTGTTGCAGACCATGTGTCACACTATCATAATTGATATAACCTCACTAAGCATAACTGAGAACACCTGTTTTCTCTTAGTGATTTTTTTTTCTTCACATATGTCACAGACAGTCTCATTATTTACAGTGTATTTTTACACCTCACATTTAATCATGGCATAAAAGTGGAAAAGTCTCTTTTCCACAAGAAAAAAAAGAATTAAAAATATTTTTCATTATCTTCTTAAAAAAAAAAAAAGTATCATGTTTTTGACAGCTAAATAAATGGATTTTATTAAACAGGATTATGGGCTGAGATTATTTAGTATTCCTTTTTTATTATCTGGTGTAGCCTCTGCTGGGAGCTGTGAGTTTCTTTTCTTCATTTCCAACATTGATTCTTGCATTAGACGGTTACATTGAATAATTAATATACTCCCCGTGATTGATGATTTGCATGGCCTGAATATTAGGTTATCAATCATGACCCACTTGTTCTAATGTAATCATATTGAAAACGTGTCAAGAGCTGTTTACCCAACAATGACAACAGGAGCTGTGATATTGAAGGTGCCTGATGCACTACAGCAGGAAATATCCTGGTTGAACATTCATAATGCAGAGATTATGAGTTCCTCAAATTGATGTAACAAAAGCCCGGAGCCCTTGGCGAGAGTTATCAGCTCCAATAAGAAAAGCCCTTTTTTCAGCTAGAAAATCATACTGATTTCTTCGCCTTTTATCAGCTGCTTAGTGACTTTTTTGAGCCTACAGTGTAAAGTAATTATGTTCTGTGCTGCATGGCATAAAGAAATAAAAAATAGAAAAGGAAAATGTTTTGATTTTTTAAAATTTTTTTTTTTTTTTGAGAAAAAGGAACTGCGCTGCATCTGTCTGTTGTTACTGGAAGGAGAGAGCATCATTAAGGTCTCGCTGTAGTTCACTTTCACTGGATTACTGCAAACACTGAAAAAGTGGATTCTGCTTCTGTGGGAATCAATAAAGCAGAGCACCACATTTTCACAGTCAGAGTATAAAGCACATTTCACTTGCAGTGTGTTTCTTAGCTCCTAGATGTTTCTGCAGGCCATACTGGTTCCATTTCAACACCCAGGTACACTTTTCCGTGGCCAACTACAAGAACTCTCAGATTTAGTGGTGCATATTCATTTTACTCTTTCTCTTCTTTTTCCTGTGACAGCTCAGATTAACATGGGCATTTTATTGAGGTTCAACTCCATAAAGTCATACTGATGGAAATACTCCCTGTGATCACAGGAGAATAGTTCACTTAAGCCAAAGCTGCTTGAAGAGCAGGCTTGATGAGTCTCTGAGCAACCTGTTCTAGTTGAGGATGTCTCTGCTCAATGTATGGGAGTTGAACTAGACAACATTTGGAGGTCCCTTCCAATCTGGGGCAACCTAAGATTCCATGATTCTATGATTCTGTGATTCTAAGAGTCTATGAGTCTTTGAGTCATTGATGCTATGATTCTACGATTCTGTGATCTTATGCTTGAGGTGAAGCCTAAAGCTCTGGATTTTAGAGTTTCACTCAGCAAACCTACTTCCTTCAGCCTCTAGTTGGCTTCCACTCTGAACTGTAGAGCACACGGGTTTTCCAGACTCCTTTGTTCACAAAAGGTAATGCAGTGATGCTTTTCCTGGCATTTGGCAGCGCTTCACTCCACATAACACCTTTTGGCTTTGACGGAGTCCTCAAAAACACAGCTCCTGACAGCTCCCTGTACCTCTCCACATTAAGCAATTTAACTTAATTGGTGGATGAAGACTGAAATCAGATTATTCATCAAGATTAAGAGTATCATAGTTGTGTTCAAACACGAGGACCCTATTAGTCCTGGCTAGCCTTCAAGGCATATATCATGGAGTCCATGCTGGTGTGGTCTCTAAGTAACTCGAATGGTTGGCAGTCAAAAGAAGGAAGACAACTGAACAGTTTAGAAGCTGATGAAAAAAACAGACCTACAGTTTGACTCCCCTTTTTCTTCCTTTAGCTAATGTTTTACTCCAAGAGAGGAAAAGTGGATAAGAACTAGTCTAAGTGATAAAACCAAGCAAGAGGGGTAATCTCCTGGGATATCACCATGGTTGAAGGCCAAGTGTTTCAATTCCTTAATATATGACAATATTAGCCTTGTTGTGTCTCACAGTGATTAAACCAGAGCAAAAGTATGTTCATTGTTATAGGAAAAAAGGATTCCTAAAATAATTTGTAATAATAAAACCACAGAAATCTGGAGATGGATGTAGCCTAGATGGAAAAAAGTATAGATGGAAAAGACCTAGTCATCTAATTCCTCTGCCAGTGCAGGATTTCAGTCTGCATTTTTAGTATATCCTTAGTGTGAAGGGGTTACTTAAAAAACTACTCCCCAACCTGTTGGATTTGAACATAATCACAGTAATTCACGGTTTTTGCAACTTCTTGGCTTGAATCTCTATACTTAATTCAAAGTGCCTCAAACACTGGTGCCTCCAGAACCACGGGAAATTAAGCAAATTAATTCTATTGTAAGAAAAGCTAAGACGTTTCTTAGCTTCAGCAAACTATGTCATCTTCTATTCTTTTTATCATGCTAAATAGTTCCAGAGTTGCCATCTCAAGTCAATAGGAAAAAAATGTGTTAGATTTGTGCTAATTCCTTGTAGAAATCATCTTCAAACTGAGAGAATGCATAAAGAGAGTATGTTCTGTGAGGGTGATGGAGACTGGAAGAAGCTGCCCAGAGAGGTGGTGGAGTCTCCTTCTCTGGAGACTTTCAAGACCCACCAGGACACGTTCCTGTGTGGGCTGCCCTGGGTGACCCTGCTCTGGCAGAGGGATTGGACTCGATGATCTCCAGACGTCCCTTCCAACCCTTAACATTATAAGATTCTATGATTCTGAATTTTCTTTATTTCTCTGATGTTTTTCAAAGCCTTTAGTACTCATTAGTAATCTTTCCTCTACAGGTAAAAGAGTTCATATTATTCATATTCTTCATATTATTTTTAAAGGAGAAGAAAGGACTGTCCACTGGTGAAGCTGCACCTTGAGCACTGGGCTCAGCTTTGGGCGCCGCAGGAGAAGAAAGAGCTTGAGGGGCTGGAGCGGGGCCAGAGAAGGGCAAGGAAGCTGGGGAGGGCTCTGGAGAACATGTCTGCTGAGGAGCGGCTGAGGGAGCTGGGCTGGGTTAGTCTGGAGCAGAGGAGGCTGAGGGGAGACCTTCTTGCTCTCTCCAGCTCCCTGACAGGAGGGGCAGTGAGGTGGGGGTTGTTCTCTTCTCCCAGGGAACCAGTGATAGGATGAGCAGAAATGGGCTTCAGTTGCCCCATGGGAGGTTTAGATTGGCCATGAAGAACAATTTCTGTGCTGAGAGAGTGGAGAGGCCTTGGCACAGGCTGCCCAGGGAGTGATGGAGTCACCATCCCTGCAGGGGTTCCAGGAAGGTGTAGCTGGGGCACTTCAGGACATGGTTGAGTGGTCCTGATAATATTTAGTAAACAGTTGGACTTGATGACCTTGGATGTCTTTTCCAACCTTAATGATTCTATGATTTGATGTTTCTATGACTCCAGGAAAGGCACCGCCAGAAAGATTCCCCATATCTGAGATTGACAACAGAGGAGCTGGTAAAGGTGGCACTGTTATTTCTCTATCTCCCTGGTGACTGATATTTCAAACATCCATGTACTTGATGTGCCAGGGTGTCTTCTCTTGATTGCATCGTGGTAGGTTTTTGCCTGCCACATGTTAAGTGTGACGTAGGTCAGATGAAAAGCCCTGTACATAAAAATCTAACCATCTTGTAAAGCACTGCCTGCTTTACAAAGCTTTCCTGCAGGAAAAGCTGCTTTGCTTGCTGAATTGCCATTTTTACGTTTTTTTAATTAACATTTTTTTGGTTATTGCCCCAAGACTAAATGGCCACTAGTTTTCAGTTGTTTATTTTCCCAGCCAGTAGTAGAATTTTCCTTGGAAAGAAGCAGCATTTTATGGAAACCGTCAGTAAACTGTTTTTCTACAGAAAATATTTGAGTAGCCCTCCTCTGTGTACATAGCTATAAAAATATTAGGGCAATATGTGCTTAGCAGGCAGCCCAATTGTTTCAGCACACGGCTCCCATCTCCGCAATTTGCTGCCAAAAGAAAATTACTCTAGCAAGATATTGAACATAATAGGGCATAGCAGGTGTTGGGCAACACCTTCAAACAAGCAAACATCAGGCAATGACTAATTTACTGGAAGGAGAAGTTTCACCAAAGTGTTCCTTCTTCTGACCCACAGCTCCTGAATTCCACAGGAAAATAACGTTGCCATCGTCCAGTACAGAGCTCACGTGCGCAGGATACAAACTGTCCTAAGAAACCAGAGACATCTCTGATACCATGGTTGGAGGAGATCGAAATAGGCATGGGCGTCAGAGGCGAGATGCGAAACACATCTCCCCGAACATTCCTTAATGTACCGCAATTATAAATAAGTACAAACAAAGTCCATTCCCTGCTGACTCTGAATGGAAAAGAGCTGGAGAGAAGAAGGAAAAAAAAAAAAAAAAGTCTGTATATGTTTTCTTTATAATTTTGGAATGCATTCAGGCTTCACACCAGGCAGCAGAGCAAGAGAAGCAGAGAATGCTGCTCTCATACGCATCTCACGCTTGGGAAGAGCATGAATTTTCTCATCAGCGTCGTTCATGATGGTCTGAGCAGGGTATTTTTAGGTCTATTTATGAACAGTGAAGGATTATTTTGCCTGTGGAGAGATGAGGGGTAGTTTAGTAGGGAAAGATGCAGGTCAACCCATCGTGCGCCGCAAAGGTGGCACCGCAGATCTTGGCCAGGACTTTCCTCCTGCCGCTTCACCCGCGGCCGCGTTTCCTGGAGCCGGCAGCACCACCCTCCCCGCCACCACCAGGAGACAGATCACGCATGAGGTTCCCAAAGCACGTGACAGCTGCTTTACATTTAATGTCGCTGACGCCAGCCTAAGGTGACAGAGTTGTCTTATTCTTGGCATCCTCGCAAATCCTGTTGCCGTCCGCGGATAATTTCTCGCAGCTCCCGTAAACGCCGTAATCACTGCAGAGGGGGTGGCAGGACATTTCTGTGTTGTTTTGTTAACTACTCCCACGAACAGCAGGAAATAAAGCTGGGGGTTGTGTGACACTTGGCAATTTCTTTGCCAGAGATTTTTTTATTATTATTTTTTTAAATATTCTCTTTCCCCCTTCCCACTTCCTTCGCCTGCCAGATTCTCCGTGGCAATATAAGGATGAATGTATCTGTCAGCTTCAAAACATATTTTTTTTTCTTTTTTTTTTTTTTTTTTTTGCCTTTTTGGTGAGCTGTCCCAAATCATACCTGGGAGCTGCGAATATTAATAAATTAATAAATAAATAAATAAAAAATAAAAAAAAAGAAAGCAGAGGCCCCTGTAGCGTAAGATCTCTGGTCTTGCCTGTAACGTGAACACCCGCTGAAGCAAGGGAAGAGGAGGCTCATTAGGTGCCTCCGACTCCTACTGCCTTTGCTATTTTTGGGCCAGCTGTCATGAGCACGGGGTGATCCGCCCGGCCTTGACGTTCGGTGTAACATCTCAATGCCAACCCGTCGTACCTCTCCCCGCTCTCACACCCTGCAACGGTGAGCGAGATGTAACCAGGGCTGCTGTGATGCTATCTGGTCAAACGGCCAATTAAGCAAGCATGGCCTGGACGTGCCGAGGCATGGGCTCGGGTGGGCAGAGGGGGAGCAGGGTGTGTGGAGCCATCACCTCAGTGCCCCCCTGCAGACCTTCCTCTCCGCCTCCGCTGCATCTCCGGGAACTGCCAGGAAGAGCATCTGAGTTGCCTGTAGCTTTAACGGTAACGGCACAGGGGAGCAGAGGTCTCCCAGGATTAATTAATGGGCATCCCGAGAACACATTCTCATTATAGCTCTAGCACAAGGGTTTTTCCTCATTTTGCAGAACATCAAACGTATTAGAGAGCGTGTGGGGCGGAGGGTGGTGGGGAGGAGAGGGGAAAGCAGAGGCTGCGGTCAAAGGGAAGCAGTATGGACCAGGAGACTGAATCTGACCCTGTCAGAGGCTGTCACGGGACTTACTATTGCATTTATTTAAACTGGATTTTCCCCGGTATCGCGCAGCTGACTTTGAGGGAATGAGCCTTGCTTTCGAAGGGTGCACGGGTGCCTCGGGGAGTGAAATGCCACTTGATAATAAAGAGCTCGTGCTGACATCCTCCACCACGATTTTTATTTGTTTGTAGCTGCTCATTCTTTGTTCGAGCGCAGAACCGGCGAGGCACGTGTGTTTTGTTTCTCTCATGTGATTTTCCCCGCCAGTCAGCATGGCTTATGCTCAATTAATTCCATCAATATACGGTGTGTGTCGTCCACCCCCCGGCCTCATCTGCACTTGTGTAGCGTGACAGGCAGTTGTGAATATACCACTAGCTGTGTCCAGACAAAGGCGTGAGGAGGCTCCACGAGAGGTCTATTAACTCCAAGGACAGACTGCAGCTTCGGCTTCGGCACGGCCCCTTTGCAGGAGGGTTTTCTTATTTGGTGAAACACTTAGTAAAAAGCGTTTCCTCCCTCCCGGTGAATTAACAGCCGCTCGGATGCTGGCGAGCTGCGGCGCTGCTTCCTGAACCGCGTCCTACAAAACTCAGGGTATAGCTGGACGTTGGTTCTCCCGTGCTCCTGAGCACACACAAAACACAAGCTCCTCACCACGAAGAGCTGGAGGGCTCACCCCATGCGATCATCACCCCAGCTCCGGCTGAGTGTCTCGAGAGCGAAGATTCTCTGACCACGTCCTGTCCCATGGGTACCACTGAACAGCGATGACTTTCTCTGGAAGAGCACTGGAGTTCATAACCATCAGTTCAGTTTTTTCTTGACGGAACGGCAACAAATTTGTTGATATCTTGGTGCCACGTGATTGCCTTATGCAGTGAGGCAAGGTGCTCTCAGGTAAACCAGTGCTCCGAAGAAGAGAGAGCAAAATAAAACCGTCAGTTTTAATCAGAAATAATTGTCTTTCAGTGCAAATGGGTATTTCAGAGGCATGAGGCTGTACTAATTGGGGTGCAGTCTAATGGCTAATCCCATTAGAGGTGCTGTTTACAGATTACCCACTTGTTTGAGGGACTGGAAGGCAACATTGGAATAAAAAAGAAAATTTAAAAAAATCAAAAAGGGGAAAGAATATTTTTTTAGAATCGCTGTGACACGAGAATGTGAGAGATGTTAGTTATATTGAAACACTCTTTCAGCCGACAAGGTCACTTGTGGCAATAATCCGCTCATTAGAGGTGTAATCCATCACTCAAGTAATATCAATTTAGTGCCAGGGTTTTAATGCAGGTTGTACTAATCATTAGCGGCAGTTTGTCAACTGCATAATTCACAAGGGATTGTGGGTATGCATGATTTAGCAGGTGACCCTTGACCTCTGCTGAGTAAGAAGCTTGCCTTAGAGGCAAAATCAAGAGGGACAAAAAGCAGTGCTCACTCATGAACAATTATTATGCTTAACAGCATGACTGTCATTTTAGAGGGAAAGGGAAAAAACAGTATGTCCTGAATAATGAAGGATTAAAATTCACCTGAGACTTGGCTCCAGCTACAATGCTGGAGTCACCACCCTCACTTAGCAGGGCAGGAAGAAGACAACACTTTTTTTTATTGTTTACTTAATGGCCCCTTAGCTGCTATCTAAGAGTGAAAAGCCCTTCTGCCATGCAAAACACGAGGAGTGATCACAGCACCAGGCTTATTTATTCTCCCCATCAGTGAAAATGTTGGTTTACTCCTGTCTCTATCCTAGGTGCCAGGCACTGGGATTGACCTGTGACTGTCATAGGTGAAAAGTATTAGTTAAGAAAGTCTGCATTAGTGTCAGACAGGTAGAGGATTTCCCCTCAGGCTGTTAATTCATTTGGAGGGAAGAGGAGAATAACCTGAAGTGAATTTCTGTGCCCACCTGAAATCTACTCAGAGAGTTAAATGCATAGTTTGATTTACCAATCATTATAAATGTAGTATAGCATCATATTCTCTATTTCAACTGCTGGAAAAATCCATTTCTCTTCACATCCCACTTGGGAAGTTATAGGTATCTTGCCTTGCCGTACTGCTGCTCTGTTTTATAATAGCAATAATCCTCCTGAAATCTGGCAGCTAGGACCAGTTAAGTGCCCTAAGCTTTACTGCAATTAAGGTGCTTTTTTGCTTGCAGTCATTCAGAATTGGCTTTGACTTAAAAACTGAAATTTAACAAGTGATTTAGCCTGTAATATGCTCTAATTGCTTTCGGTATTTTGAAAGTGGGGGTTGGGTGGGAGAAAGAAGAAAGAGGTCAAACAACTCGGTAATTTAGCAGGAAAAAAATGGCAAGTGAACTTGCACGTTAGGCACTTTCCAACGGGGATTTTATTTTGCACACCAGCATCCTGCAGGTAAAGCATATATGTTAATATATTCATACATATATGTAAATATATCTGGCCACGACCAGCTACGCTCATATTTTAAAAAGATGCTTGGATGGAAAAGAGGGGCTGAGCAAACTCTGCTGATGCAGAATGGTTTGAAATGCCACTGGTGCTGCTAAGGACAAATTTGGGTTGTAGCTCCTGTCAGGGGGGGTGGCGGGTAGCTGAAGGTGAGCAGCAGCAGCCCGACAAGCAGCTGAGGTCACCTGGCAACAGAAGCAGACAGACAGACAGACAGCTCTGTGGATGGATCACAGAATGGTAGGTGTTGAAGGGACCTTGAAGGATCATCAAGTCCAACCCCCCTGCCGGAGCAGGATCACCTAGAGCAGGTGACACAGGAAAGGATGGACAAGACAAGTTGTCTCTCCCAGTGCCTGCCTGACTGGAGGGCGAGGGGCAGCACAGCATGGCATGGCACATCATGGCATGACATGGCACGGCACAGCATGGCATTGTATGGCATGGCATGGCACTGCACAGCTTCCAGGACCCCTCTAAGTGGGAGAAACTGGTGCCAAGCAGGGAAACAGCTCACTTGCTTCATCTTCTAGCCCTAACCGCAAGGACTGAAGCAGACCTGCAAGGTGAGGACATGGGCTGGGGCCTACAGATAATCCAGATTTATCCAACAACCTCCCAGTTCTTTGTGCAGTCACCTGCTGTCCAGCATGGAGAAGAAAAGCTTTTGCGGAGCTGGTTTTGATGCTGATTCAAGCAGGGCTGCGTGCTCCTTCCTGAGGTAAACAAATCAGTGGACAATGATACCGAGGGCTTAAATGTGTGACTGCCTTGCCTTTCAGGAGGAGCCAGCTCATTCCCATTTGTGGTGCAACAGGGGTAAAGACATGGAGGGCAGGAGTTGTGCATTTTCTGTAGGTCAATGATGGCAATGGAACTGATAGACAGAGAGAGTTGGAGTTGTTCAGGCTGGAGAAGAGAAGGGTCCAAGGAGACCTTATTGTGACCTTCCAGCATCTGAAGAGGCTACAGGAAAGATGGGGAGGGACTTTTTAGGATGTTGGGCAGTGATAGGACTGGAGGGAATGGATTAAAACTAGAGATAGGTCGATTCAGGTTGGACATTAGGAAGAATTTCTTCCCCATGAGGGTGGTGAGACACTGGCACAGGTTGCCCAGAGAGGTGGTGGAAGCCCCATCCTTGGAAGTTTTTAAGGCCAAGCTGGCTGGGGCTGTGAGCACCCTGCTCTAGTGTGGGCAGGTGTCCCTGCCCATGGCAGGGGGGTTGGAACTGGGTGAGCTTTGAGGTCCCTTGCAACCCTGACAATTCTATGATTCTATTATTCTATGAACTGTCCATCAGGAGGTGTTATCACCATATGATTTGAGGCACCTGCCACTCTGCAATGCGGGATCAAGAGTTAGGGTCCTCCAGTGGGGGATTTCCCTTAAATGATGTTCCTGCTCCAAATTATTTGCCTCTTGTGTGTGTGTCCACAGCCTTTGGTAGGTAGGTGCACCAGAAAGTGGCTGTGACTGGGTTCCCCTAGTGCCTTCTGCAGAGGTGGGACACTGTGGTCGGCTACCTTTAGCTGATGTGTGTATTCCCTGGCTGGGAAACGATCTGATGGCTCTCCTGTTGGTGCCATCAGTGGAGCCTTTAGCGCTGTTCAGCTGCTCTAAGATGAGCATCTGTTTTCATGTGAGCTTGAATTGCTAAATTTAGATACTTGAGCAGAATCACATCCAAAGTGACTTGTTCAAACACAAGGAGAAGCAGGAAATGGAACGTCAACACTGGGTCAAGCCCTGACTGTAGTTCAGCCATCGCTTAGTGATTCCTTTTGCCTCATGTGCTTAGGTTGTGTGGATTTCGAGGCAGCAACTATCTCCTGCTACAATGAAGACTGCACTTTCATAATGAAAAACAATTAAAATTCTTTAATGATAGCACATCCTCAACAGTTCACATGTCAATAAAGAAGGGCTTTTAGGAAAAGAGCAATTTTCATCCAGTTAGATACGAGACGCCAAGTTCCTTCCTCAGGTACATGCGTACAAAGGCAGCAATGAATCCAGCCAACATTTGCCTAATGAGTTAGTGTTCTCCTCTGTTGGAAGTCAAAAACCTCCACAGCTTCAGGCAATATTCTTGCCCACAGACCTGGGAACAGTAAATCTCATGTCTCCCGTGGACTGGCCAGAAAAGGAGGCAGATATCAGCTAAGCTTTTATTTGCTTAAATGTATTTTGATCAAATCCTTCATATAACAGTAACTTCTGTTAGTAAGATTTCCTTCCCCCCCCCCACCTTTTACTGTTTTTAACTTGAAAAGCTGCTGTTAGTAGGAAATTGGAGAAAACAAACCAAACGAATTGTTACAGTGTCATTAACATTTCGATATTTTGCTATATCAGAGGATAACACTGTGCCCATCTGGACTGACTTAGCAACACACTTAATTGCATTATATATGGAGAAGGGATTCAAAAGAACAAAGAATTCGAGCTATTCTATTTAAGTAGCCCATTGCTGCGGTATTTAAGCCTAAGAGTAGAGCAGAGCATAAAAAAAAAAAGCAGATTGCTAAAAGCCACACATCCCAAATCTTATGCACAGTTCTGCATAAGAGATGAACAAATGAGCAGAGCATCAAACTGGATTATTAGTGACAACAGATTTACTCCCTCCGAGTGTTTGTAAGGACACCAACTTCAGTGTTTCCCAAAGTGAATTCTACCTACCAAAGTGAATTCTACCTACCACCAACAGGCCCTACAACGTTTGGTCCAATCTTTCATGCACAGCTGCTAGTCACAAGGGATGGGGTGTTTAGAGGTATCTCCTTAGCCTAAGGAGGCTGATCTAGTGGGGGTTTCAAAAATCATAGAATCACAGAATGGTTTGGGTTGGAAGGGACTTTAAAGCTCATCCAGTTCCAACCCCCCTGCCATGGCAGGGACACCTCCCACTAGAGCAGGTTGCTCACAGCCCCAGCCAGCCTGGGCTTGAACACTTCCAAGGATGGGGCTTCCACCACCTCTCTGGGCAACCTGTTCCAGTGTCTCACCACCCTCCTGGGGAAGAACTTCTTCATAATGTCTAATCTGAATCAACCTATCTCTAGTTTTAATCCATTCCCTCCAGTCCTACCACTACCTGACATCCTAAAAAGTCCCTCCCCATCTTTCCTGTAGCCCCCTTCAGATGCTGGAAGGTCACAATAAGGTCTCCTTGGACCCTTCTCTTCTCCAGCCTGAACAACCCCAGCTCTCTCAGTCTGTCCTCATAGGAGAGGTGCTCCAGGCCTCTGATCATTCTCAAGGTCCTTCTTTGGACGTGTTCCACTACATCCATATCTTTCCTGTAATAGGGGCTCCAGAACTGGACGCAGTGCTCCGGGTGAGGTCTCAGGAGAGTGGAGGGGGAAAATCACCTCCCCCCCAAAACAAACAAACAAAATAAAATAAAAAAAAAAATAAAAAAAAATAAAAAAAAAAAAAAAAAGAAAAGAAAAAGAAAAAAATGAGGCCACTTCTCACACACAGATATGTCACACCAGCAATCTCACAGGATGTCTATGGTTAGATATCTGGATACTGTCCTGGTGGCCTGTGTGTCAGTCCTAGCTTGTGTGGGATTTCTCTGTGGTGTGGAGGAGATAGAGGACATCGGGGCACATGCTCTGCTGGAGATGTATGTGTGCGCTGCCTGCTGCCACCTCTATGGTGCTGGTAGAGGCAGAGAGGAGCTGAAAAGGGCATGTCCCAGCATGGCAACAGTTTCTGCACCTCTAAGGCAAGGAGTGAGGCAATGGAGGAAAGCTGCTCGAGTCTCCTTGCTGAGCTGAGCAGGTTGAGGGATGGTGCTTCTGGTTGTTGGAACAGTGCCTGCGGGAACTGTGGGTTCCCCGGATCTAAAGTAACTTGGTATCTGTGGGTCTGCTTTTCAGCCTGTATTTCAGGTACATCATGGCACTGAGTATCATCAGCCTCCCCTCCAAGTACAATCCTAACATTGCTGGTAAGCAGCTGCAGTCTTTGGTGGAGGGATGCCAATTAGTGATTATCTGCATTACTGACAGTTGAAGGGAAGTGGGTCTGCAAGATATTGGAGGTATTGGTTGCTCCTGTTTGCATAGAGAGTTGTGTGAATTTGCTGGATGGATACGAACACATCACGCAGCCTAGATGCTCATTCAACCCCTACAGTGTCTCCCCAAGATAACGTCTCCCTGGGGGAGAATGATCCATGTGGAAAGCATGTGAGCTAACAACTGCAGCCAGTGAAACCACGTGCATCTGGAACCCCCAACACAAGAAGGACAGGTACCTGTTGGGGTGGGTCCAAAGGAGGGACACAAAGATGGTCAGAGGCCAAGAGTTGGGGTTGTTCATCCTGGAGAAGAGAAGGCTCTGGGGAGACCTTATCGTAGGACAAGGGGCAACGTTTCTAAACTAGAGCAAGGTAGGTTTAGGTTGGACATTAGGAAGAAGTTCTTTACTATGAATGTGGTGAGACACCAGAATATGTTGCTAGGAAAGCTGTGGATGCTCCATCACTGGAT
The DNA here is from genome assembly GCA_025345505.1 of Todiramphus chloris collaris. NCBI lineage: Eukaryota > Metazoa > Chordata > Aves > Coraciiformes > Alcedinidae > Todiramphus > Todiramphus chloris. The sequence goes on from JANVCC010000247.1 coordinate 134,688, forward strand.
GTGTTCAAGACCAGGTTGGACAGGGACTTGAGCAACCTGGTCTAGTGAGAGGTGCCCCTGCCCCTGGAAGCAGGCTTGGAACTAGGTGATCTTTAAGGTCCCTTCCAACCCATAAAATGTTATAATTCTATGTGTCAGAGATGGGGACAAATGTATGTCCATGTGGGGTCTCGCTTAATCAGGCCTGACCTCACATCACTGTGGGACCACTAGCGTTCCACCTTGTCAAGCGTGCTCCAGCCACACTGATCTCCCAGAAGACCACCTCCCTTAGGGAGATGCCAGATGACCTCTCTGAGGGGATTCAGCTGCCTACAGGTAGCACCATCTGAGCTGTGCAGGAGTAGCTGAGACATCCTCCTGGGCAGGCCAGTGCAGCCCAGCATGCGTAGGGCAGAACCCCCACCTGCCAGAAGCTGCATCCCACCCTGCAGCTCCACCAGTGCTGGTGTCAGGAAGTCATAACAAAGGGCTTGGTGTTCATCCTACCAGGTCTTCAAGTTCTGGATCTTGTCCAGTGTCAGTAGCATCCTTCTGCATGCCAGTGTCAATTTAAACTTCTGATTTGATTGAAGTCTTCATTGTTTTGCATGTGGAGGAAAGCATATGGAGGAAAGGAGGCTTACCACGAGTAGTCAACATGGATTCCGTAAGGGGAAATCATGCTGGACTGATCTGATAGCCTTTTACGATGGCATAAGTAGTTGGATAGATGAGGGGAGAGCAGTTGATGTGGTATTTCTTGACTTCAGCAAGGCTTTCGATGTTGTCTCCCATGGTGTCCTCACAGCCAAGCTTAAGAAGTGTAGACTGGGTGATTGTGCAGTGAGGTGGATTGGGAACTGGCTGAAGGACAGAGCCCAGAGAGTTGTTGTCAGGGGAGCAGAGTCTAGCTGGAGGCCTGTGGCTAGTGGTGTCCCCCAAGGGTCAGTGCTGGGTCCAATACTGTTCAATATATTCATCAATGACCTGGACGAAGGGATGCAGTGGACCCTCCACAAGTTTGCTGATGAGACAAAACTGGGAGGAGTGGCTGACACGCTGGAGGCTGTGCTGCCATCCAGAGACCTGGACAGGCTGGAGAGCTGGGTGGAGAAACATCTCATGAAGCTCAGTAAGAGCAAGTGCCAAGTGCTGCATCTGGGGAAGAACAACCCCAGGGATCAGGACAGGCTGGGGGCTGAGATGTTGGAAAGCAGCTCTGGGGAAAAAGACCTAGGGGTCCTGGTGGACAAGAGGATGGCCATTAGCCAACAATGTGCCCTTGCAGCCAAGAAGGCATCCTGGGGTGCATTGAGAAGAGTGTGGTCAGCAGGTCGAGGGACGTTCTCCTCCTCCTCTACTCTGCACTGGTGAGGCCACATCTGGAACACTGTCCAGTTCTGGGCTCCCCAGTTCAAGACATAGAGCTACTGGAGAGAGTCCAGCACAGGGCCACCAAGATTATAAAGGGAGTGGAGCCTCTCCCTTGTGAGGAGAGGCTGAGAGAGCTGGGGCTCTTTAGCCTGGAGAAGAGGAGGCTGAGGGGGCACCTCATTAATGTCTATCAATATGTTAAGGGGAAGTGTCAGGAGGATGGAGCCAGGCTCTTCTCAATGTTATCCAATGTTAGGACAAGAGGCAATGGGAGTGAGCTGGAGCACAAGAGGTTTAGGGGAAACACAAGGAAAAACTTTTTCACAGTGAGGATGCCAGAGCCTGGACCGGGCTGCCCAGGGGGCTGTGGAGTCTCCTGCTCTGGAGGCGTTCAAACCCCGCCTGGACATCTTCCTGTGTGACTTGGTCTGGCAGGGGGGTTGGACTGGATGATCTTTCTAGATCCCTTCCAACCCCTAACAGTCTATGATTCTATGATTTTGACTTCTCTAGTTTTATCTTCCTGGTTTTACTTTTGTTTCTGATGGGCTGGGGTTTTTTTTTTTGTCTGCTCATTTATTTTGAGATGTCTCATTTCTAAACATATTTCCTTTGCTTGCCTTTCTTTGTTTGGGTGGGGTGTTGGTTTTTTTTTTTGGGGGGGGGGGGGTTGTTTTTTTTTTCTTCTATGGTGTTGTTTTCTCAGGAGCTGGCTTTCAAGGAACTGACATTGCTGCCTTCACAGGTACTCCGGTAATATCAGGTGCAGAAGATTCTGGGTGTACCATTTTCTAGCAAAATTGGATATAGAATCATAGAATCACAGAATCATAGTATCATAGAATGATAGAATCATATGATCATACAATAATAGAGTCATAGAGTCAGAGAATAATAGAGTCATAGAATCAGAGAATCAGAGAATCACAGAAATGCTTTGAGTTGGAAGGGACCTTAAAGACCGTCCAGTTCCAACCCCCCTGCCATGGGCAGGGACACCTCCCACTAGAGAAGGTTGCTCAGAGCCTCATCTAGCCTGACCTTGAATGTCTTCAGAGACAGGGCCTCCACAATTTCTCTGGGCAACCTGTTCCAGTGTTCCACCACCCTCATGGTGAAGAACTTCTTAATGTCCTACCTTGCTCTAGTTTAAAACCATTTCCCTTTGTTCTATCACCACATGCCCTTATAAAAAGTCTCTCTCCAGCTTTCCTGCAGCCCCTGTACAGACATATGAGGTAATATGTCTGTACACTGAACTGGAACATTGTAAATGGCTCTGTCTATTCAAAACCAAGTGGTTGGACTCATTACAACTGCCACATGCAAACATTTCAACTCCAAAATTTCAGTAACTGATCTCTGTTAAATTCCAGGCAGCAGATGACACTTAGAGCCTGCTCAAGGAAAAAAAAAACACTCATCTTTTTTTTCTCCCACTGCTTTTAGTATTTGCTCAGTATCATTAATATAAATACGCAGTCATCGAAATCAACACAACTCAAGTTAACAGAGCAACTCCAGATTTACATCAGTGTAAATGAGAGTAAAACTTGATCCCTCACATGTAATTTATCTTTAATTCTGGTTTAAGTCTCTCTCATCTTGCTGAATAAAAACTGATGTTCTTCTCGCACACAATCTGTACACCATTCATTAGTGTCTTCTCTGTTTGGAGGGAAGATTGGAGCTTGTGGTAATGAAAGCTCCAATCCTGGGGAGCGGTACACATGGTATTTTGTTTTAACTAAACGCTCTATTGGTATTCTCCTGAGTGGCTTTGCATTACTTGAACATTTATGAGTAGCTTGAACTAATAAATCTCTAATTAGCACTAATTACTAATTAGGTTATTGATTCCTCTGACTGTGGACGCTTCACTGGTTTTATTCATAAGCAGAATGTTATTTTTAAGATTCTGGTAGATATATCCCCAAACAGAGCTCACTTTTGCCATAGAAAGGAGCAGAGCAGCAGGGGCTGAGAAGCCTCTTTGGAAGAAGACTGCCTGGGCTCATTCGGTCTGGGCGCCTACACCAAGGGGCAGAGGTACCTTTTTTTCATTAATTGAGCTGTCAGAGTGTTGACCACTTGCCCAGATGCTCTGGAGAACCCCAGTACTTCTCTTCTTTCCCACAGGATGCCTTCAGTTTGTACCCTGGGTGAGTGCACGGAGGGCCCAGCTCCAATTGGATGTCTGATGCTCTTCTTTTGAGGGGAATCTTGCTATTTTTGGTCTCATGGAAAGACCTAAAGCAGATCTGCTGGAGCAAGCTGGTGTACCTTGCTTTGCTTCAAGCAGTCTGCCTTTGTCTCTGTTTGTGGTTTTACTGGAAAGAGAAGACCCTCTGGATCCTTGCACTCCCAAAATAATTTCCGCTCCCATTCTCCCATCTCTCTCCATCAGCTCTCCTGTTCACTACCTACCTGAGGAGGCAAAATGGGTTCTTTATTACAGTCCCCATGAAAAGTGCTCTGGACTCTGCATTTATACAGCAATCCCAGTAGCTCTTTGCAGAAAGACCCCCCCCCCCCCCCCCCCCCCCACGGGGATCAGGAGCTCCATCATCCCATTTTTTTCCTGAGAGCTTGGAGAGCAGAACCCTGAGAACAGGACCCCCAGGGTCTGGAACTCCTACAACAATCCCTCATCCAACTGCTACCATCACGGCCATACGACCTCACCGCTCTTCTCCCAGTTCCTCACTCCTTCTAACTCATCCACAGAGGAGTCTTGTTCTTGTACAGTTTATTGAGGACTGCAGTTACCGCACCGTCTGCCGACTTCCTTCACTTGAAGGCAGAGCACGCAAGTGATTGAAGAGATCTTGGATTGCTTCACTGACAGGAGTGATTTTATCTGGCAGCAGCTGATTGCCTCCGTGGTCGGACTGGCAGGAGAAATCAAGCACAACATTGCTTCATTCAAGCATCAGACAGTTTCACTCGCAGGAGTTTTGCATGTGGTACATCTTCAATTTGCGAGCCCAGGCAAGTGAGAAATGAGTCCTACTTCTTGTTGGCATCAACCGTAGGGAACGTGTAGAATCTCTTTTCTGGTGGCTGCCCTCTCTTTCTGGTTATTTCTACATGTGACTCAATATGTTTGTTTTGATCCTTACAGCCCGATGCGGGCTATGTGATGAGCCACTGTGGCACCGAAGATCGATGGTGCTACATTCGTGCTGATGTTTTCACTAGCAGACTCCAGGCCCTGCCAAACTTGGCTGTTGCATCCACATAACTCCCGAGGACAACTGTGGGAGATGTCTGCATGTGGCAGTGAGGAGATAGGGCTCCCTGGATAACAACATCTGGGGACCAGAAATCAGAGTATTCTTGGCTATGGGCCCTCGACTCTGTAATTTGATCTTCCCACCCCTCTGGTCCATCTCTTCACGGAGCGAAGGAATAAAGAAGGAGCTAAGTATCTCTGGATGGGAGTCCAGTCAGCTAATTAATATCAATGAGGTGCGTGTTATTTTTAGTTATTGCAGATGTGCTCGTACCTCATTAGCTTAAACTGTGAAGAGCAAATAAATATCCGCTTCTGCCATGCTTAAAGGAAACGTTTTATAAATGGGTTATTGGTTAGGACTTCAGAGGGACCCGGTGGGAAATCCGTTAAGTCTTCTTCTTCCAGAGGTGGGGGAAGGAGAGGCAGGCTTTACACAAGTTAACGTGTCCCATTTTGTAATACGAAGCCAAAAGGCCCTTCTGTTTCCAGGTGGGCCCAGTGGGTTTGAGTTTACAAAGGGCTGGTTCCTGCAGACACCTGTAGATGCTTTGCACCCAGGCTGCTCGACTACCTTTGCACAGCCATTGCTTTGGGGAGACCATCAGTCCAGAAGAAAGGGTTCATTCTGAGCCTGCAGGAGGAACATTTGTTTGGCCTCGTTTACCTGGTATTTTAATTTCCATATTTAGCTAGTACCCCAGATGTGTGTTGCAGGAAATAACTAACTTGTCAGTGGTTTTGAGGTTTCTCAGCAAAAAGAAGATTACGTCGTTTTGCGCTGAAGTATTGAAGAGAGTGTTTTATATTTTGAATGCTAATGAGCACAGTTTTTTTTCAGACGGGAGCCATAAAACTGTCATTATGTCAGTGGTATGTCTTTGTTCTTAGCTTTGCTCGTGCTAATCAAAGACAACAGTGGTATATTTTGAGTTAATACTGTAACAAGAGGAATGGCATTAGTGGTCATCATCATGAGTGACTCCTGGACATGTGGTAGTAATTTCTCAAGTGTTTCTGAATAGTAAATGAGTGAGGGAGAGGGAGTTCAACTCCAGCACTCTGCAGAATGGAATGTACCATTCAGCTGAAATGATAAATCCGCGGCTCACACTCGAGGGGCTGTAAAAGCACAATCTGCTCTTTAGTATAATTAACATCTCTTCTTCCACAGTCCCTCTTTCTCCTCCAGCATCCGACTCTGCCTTTCTGTTTAGGCTAAACCAAGGACTTTTAGCATAAGCAACTGAGCGAGTGCAATCATCTTTATGTTCTTAAGGAAACCAATCCGCCCTGGAAACCAAGGTCTTGTCCTTCGAGCATTTTAGTTTTGCGTAGCTGGATGTAAGTTTGAGAGCCTTCAGCTGAAACAGCATTTTCCTCCTTGTTAATAGATGCCCCCAGATTTGGTAAAAACCTGGAAATATGACTGGTAACATTATATATTTAAGCACTAGTTTACACCAGGGAGAAAAAAAGGAAAAAAAAAAAAAATCTATATATACACACACACATATATACCACCCAAACCTTTTTATTATCAGTCAGGCAGTTTTCATTTATTTGGTGAGGCAGTCTGTTTGCATTGGCTGGTGGGTTCATGAATGGCTTCTGCATAACGAATCATACATTTTAAAAATTCTTTCCAAAGCTTTTATGAAAATACAAAAAAAAAAAAAAAAACCCCCCAAAAAAGAGAGAAAAGTTAAATAACTTTTTAAATAACTTTAGCACAGTTATGTGATCAGTCTGATTAAGTTAAGGCATTTAGTCCAAGTAACCCCAGAGGGGTTTCAGCCGTACGGTACGTTCCAGCGCGGGGGAACAATTGGTGTATTTTCACTGTCGGACTGCGTTTCTCAGAGAATGCTGAACAATATTAAACATTCAGAGGCTGCGTTTTCCCTTTGTTTTGACAAATGCTAATAAGTAGCTAACTGTGAGGGGGGCGGGGAAGAGGGGTTTGAAAAATAAATAATTAAATAAATAAAAAAATCCTAATTCAAACCAGTTGCGTGATGGTAGAGCTCAGCAAATTCCCTGACCAGCAAGATGTAATCTGGAAAGAAAAGAGCAGAGTGGTAGCCTTTGCTCGCCTTTGAAATGACTAATAAAGTCATTAGACGATGTTTAGTTGAAGAGGAATGACTAAAGCTAGGGAAAGACTACTCCGAGGAGCTCTCAGAAGGAACATTATCAGGCTTTGGTTTCTAATTAGGCGGTATTATTTCGAAGCTTTGATAAAAGCCCTCGCGTGCGTGACATCTTGTATTTCTCTGTGTACCAGGAGTTGAAGAGAAACTAAAAAAAGGGAGACTTTTTAATGATAATACCTGAAAAGTGTTTTTCAGCAGACCCATACATCATTGTCAAGTGAAAAGATTAAACTTTATTGTTTCTTTTTGAACCAAGAACTCAAGGTGAGTGGAAATGTCTTGAAATGCAAAGTAGTTTGGCAGATAAAGTAAAATGGAGATGAAAACAGACAATAAAAAGACATTGGCTGTAATAGAGGCAAGAGCGGGGAAGTTCACTCTTTAATGTTTCTGGGGTAACTTTCTTTTTTTGCTATTAATGATAGCATTTAAGTGTTACAATTACAAGCTTTTATTGAAATGAAACATTTCATTTAAAGAATGGCACCAAAATCATTTTTGTGTGTAATATGAAACATTACTTACGTGATGCCGCTGCCAAAATAAACCCCACCATTCATTTAAAATATCAGGAAACTCCATTTGAGAGGGTAGTTATACATCCATTGAGGATACTCTGTATATTATTTTTCCTTGGTATTAATAAAGTCTATTAACAACATAACTGCAATTGATTCATAATGTCACATTTGTTTGCAAGTAATGGATGTAAGGTTAAAATGGTTTAACTATTACAATGTTTGAAAATGATTTCTGTTCCCTAAAGCCTCCTTTATTTTTATTATAGTTTTTTTCCCCTTCAGCAACCAGTTGTTTTGCAGTTGTTAAACAGCTTTCAGCTGTAGATACTCTGCATTATCAAGATAGATGGGGCTTGGTGTGGGATTTCCACAAAGGTTGGTTGCTGAAAAAGTAACTTCAACAGTGCGCCTTTGAAAGATTTATTTAACTTGTCCCATAATAGGCCGGGCCTCACCGATTTCCATAGAAAGAATTCATTTTTCTGTCAACCTCTGGGCTGCTTTGCCGGGAGCCTCATCTACCCGCCGGTTGGTCCATGAAACTCACTGAGGGTTTTGTTTGCCCTTTTGTGCTGCCGCTCACAAAGACCGTGCGGGATACCCGAGCACTCCTTGACCGCTCAGGCTGAGTGTCACTCTCTGGTCCATTTCCTCTGGTTGGAGATAGAAGCCATCCTGGAAAAACTCTACTAGGGGACAGGCAGATGTGAGGAGCCAGTGCCAGGCACCCAGGCTTTGCTTGTGAAATTTTGAGTTCCTGGGAAGGATGCTGACAAATTTCGTACTCTATCGGAGCCTTTCTTGTCATCTTAATTCACAGCCTGCTCTGAGTGGAGATTTTGGTTTTTTCTCTGAGGTTGAGAGAAAAAAACGTGGATAAAAGCAGATCTTTTGGCACCTAATTCTAGCTGTGTAATGGGTTAAGCAAATGCTGCAAGCAGGTACATACCTGTAATTTGTTACAACTTGGCTTGCCCTCTATCTTCTTTTACAGTCACATTCAATGATAACTATTCCATTTCAGAGCAAGTCCTGGCTTGTGTGACAATTTGTGCTCTATTCACATATATGGAAAGGGGTAGATGTGGGCTTTTTTAAAGGAGAAAATATGTGAAAAAACATTTTTTTTTTTTTTTTAAGAATACATATGTGCTTGAAAGAAGGAAAACCTCTCAAGTTCTTTCACTGTCAATAGAGTATCGGAAGTGTAATAATCTTTCAAAAATCAGATTCAGTTCTTTCTCACCGTGTGCTGTACATTTGCAATGTAATGTCTTTCCAGTTGGGCAATGAAAATATTACAGAGGTGAACTGCATTTTAATTCTAGGCACCACGACCCGTTAATTTCAGTCTTTGCTTCCCGTGTGCCGACAGAGGGTTGCAATTACTATAGGTTTTGTGCGGATGGCACTCAGAGAGCCTTGCGATGGCTGGCAGTTGAAAACACTTGGACAGATGGATTTTTGGGCTGCAAATACAGCAGGGGGATATTTAGTTGGTTTTAACAAAACTATTTTAATAGGTATTTTCCAGAAATCGTAGACGCTCGGATTTGCAAACCATATGTATTTCTAGCCCCTAAAAGGCTCAAATTCGAATTGTTCTGCCCTTTGAAGAGTGTTCTGAATTTTCACATCTTGTTATTACAGGACTTTCTACCAGCATAACCGCATAACAGGGTTACTGCAGAACTGCAGCTGCAATACAAGGACTGCACTCATTAACTGTATCGGTTTCTAAATGGCATATAATCTGTATATAGGCTTAAGACCCAGTCCTGCGAGCAGATCCAGTGTGCCCATGGGTCTAGAAGACCAGCCTGGTTGCAAAAGATCTCATACACTTCGTACAGGGTTTCAAAAAGGAGGCACGCTTGGCTTTTTTAGTTTTCCCTGTCGAGGTTTGCAGGATAAATCCCAGAGATACTCATATGATGAGTTGGGTCTAACGAGTCTTTTAGATGGTATTTTTCACATTTTTTTAAAAGAAGGCAAAATCCCCACCAGTTTACCCAGCATGTTTACAAAAGCAGTGACTGTATCAAAAAAAGCGTGTCCAGGAGGAGCAGGGCAGGGATGGTGGCCCTGCGCTGGGCACTGGGGAGGCTGCACCTTGAGCACTGGGCTCAGCTTTGGGCGCCGCAGGAGAAGAAAGAGCTTGAGGGGCTGGAGCGGGGCCAGAGAAGGGCAAGGAAGCTGGGGCGGGCTCTGGAGAAGATGTCTGCTGAGGAGTGGCTGAGGGAGCTGGGCTGGGTTAGTCTGGAGCAGAGGAGGCTGAGGGGAGACCTTCTTGCTCTCTCCAGCTCCCTGACAGGAGGGGCAGTGAGCTGCGGGTTGGGCTCTTCTCCCAAGTCACAACTGACAGGACAAGAGCAAATGGCACCAAGTTGCACCGGGGAAGATTTATGTTGGATATTAGGAAAAATTCTTTTATTTAGACAGTGGCACAGGCTGCCCAGGGAGGGAGTGGAGTCACCATCCCTGCAGGGGTTCCAAAAAGGTGTATCTGTGTCATTTCAGGACATGGTTTAGTGGTCCTGTTAATATTTAGTAGACGGTTGGACTTGATGATCTTGGAGGTCTTTTTCCAACCATAAAGATTCTGTGATTCGATGACTCCAGGCGCCAGCATCATCCCAGTGGCACTCGCAGCATCCCAGTGGCACCCGCAGCATCCAGCACACCAGGAAAGCGCGGCTGCGGCAGGGAGCAGCTGATTTACACCACACCTTTTTCTGCTGTGATGTTGCTAGATAGCGTCTCTCAGATCTGTTAGGAGGGCTTTGCCTTTTCAATGACACGACTGTGTTAAAGACAGTGCTTCTGTCTGGAAAGAGCAGAAAAACTGGAGCTGAAATCTGTGATAGTGTCGTTGTTCCCAGAGGTACAGTAACAGGCTTCACTTCACAGTGCCGTATCTCACTTGGAAAGCACTGTCTCTGGGAGTGATATAAACTCTTTGTTAATACGGATAATAGATTTCAGGACCACTTAAACTTCTTAAGACAATAAGGCCAGGGCAGCTGAGAGTATTAACTACATCATTTCAAACACATTCATAAACGTTTTTTTTCTTTCGCTTTTTGGATGTCTTGCCAACATTTACATTAAGGTTTTGACCGCTTTAAGCCACTTCTGCGATCCATTATTTTTTCAAGCAGAATGAGTCTGTAGAAAGCTGCAACCTGAACTCCTAGACTAGAATGACCTCCTCAGACTGGTGGCTCAGGCAGGTTGTTAACATTGGGCACGATGCGTTACATTAATAACTGTAATCGGGGAAAAAATAATGGTATTGTCAATCCAGGGCTATTTTTTTATGGACTGCTTTGCATGCAATAAAGGAGGACAGAGCGTTTCTTTTGCTTCATTTCTGCAGTGCCTTAGGTACCCCGATGTTCATCCTGGGCTTGTTTCTTCACAGCTCATTGTGGGATTATCCGGAATGACTGTTTCTTCGGGTACTGATAAGCGATGCTCGTGGTGGGAGAGTGTGAGGGTTTGCTCTGAGGCACCAGCTGACTCCTAGCTTGGCGCAGGGCTTCCTCAGCTCCTTGCAAGCCTGACAGGTCCCAGATGGGTAAGGCAGGTCGCTGACTTGTGCGACGTGGCCCAGGGGTGACCCTGTGCTGACTGGTCCCCTGGCCTCACACACTGGGCTGTCACTGAGCTCCCCCTCCAGCCTCTCTCTCAGAGGGGCTGCTGATTTAGCTTTCTGTCCTCTGCCTGGCCACCAGCTTCTCTGGCACTGACAGCGACACAATATCTTTGAGGCTGCTAACTCCTGCTCTGTCAAACAGGCTTTAAATTAGCCCAGACACTCCAAAATTAATAGGAGGTGGTAGGCAAGCAACACTGAGTCCCTTAGAAACCCTGCTAAAATCTGTGATCTTTCAGTAAAGCATTTTAACTGTGTCTGGCATTTTCTGCTAACTCCCCTTTCCCTTACGTAAAACAGAGATGCTGAATGGCAGATGTTCAGATGGTAATATGCCTATAATTTTACAGAAATTGAGGAATTTTTTGGATATGTGTTTCTTCATGAACTGATTGTAGTTAGCTGTTGAAGGAATACAGAACTCCAGCTCCTTTGGAGATCTAAAATAACACACCGGATATGATACATAACCCAAATTTCTTGCCTGTTTTGGTTACTTAAAGCATAGGAAAATAGTCTGAGGCAAGGATCTAGACAGCTTCTGTACTCCTCATCCACCCCAGGATGATTCTGGGTCTGGACTCAATGATTTCCAAAGGTCCTTTCCAACCCCTACTGTTCTATGATTCTATGATTTCATTCTGTCCTAAAAATGATGTCTGCAATTCAAGGCTTGAGGAATGAATCCTTCTGTTTATCTAGTGGGTGTCCACACAGATGGATCAGCCTAATGTTTAAACAGAGAAAATGAGGCAGCATGAATGCCACCCAACTAACTAAAGGGTGTCATGATTAAGACACAAACTTCATTTGTGTAAATGTCACATCTTCTCGGTGAAAGAAGAACTTAATATCTCAGACCGACAGCTCAGTAGCTGTCATAGCTGGCTCTACACATCGCATATCACAAATTCGGTGTCAGGCAATGACAAGTCATTCTGTCAAATGGCCTGATTCTGCTTGACATGTAATGCCTTTTACCCCACTTCAGCGGTGGCAAGAAGCCACATGATGTAAATAATGCTTAACCAGACCTTAGGACATCCAAGCATTGCCTGAACAGCTCAACGCTGATCTTGGATAAGAGTGGATCAAACACGGAGAATTTTGCCCTTGGATCCAAAGGATGCAGGATGGATCACAGCGATTGTTACAGAGGGGTTTGATCAGCCAAATAGCAGCATTTATTATCCATCGCATGTTATTTCGTTAGGACTAACAGCAAGATTCAGTGAATTCACCTTTTAGGTTGCTGTTTCGTCTTTTGAATGCACGTGGCTTTTGAAAAATCCATATATGTTCGAGGAAGAATCTATTCTGTCACCCCACTGGTCTCAATAATGATTTAATTGTTCCTCACGTGATGCGGCAACATCAGCGTGTTTCTGCCTGTGTTTAAAGCACACGGGTTCCCAGGCTGCTCATGAGCAGGTGGAGCACAACACACCTGACCTGCCCTTTTTCGACAATTTTTTTTTTGGTGACTACATCCATGATTGCATACAAGAGCTACATTGTAAGGATAAATGACTGTGGGATTGTATCCTCAGTAGGAAGAGCAGGAATGATATTCCTAAGTGTTTGGAAGGAACGCAGCCAAGGTCCAAATGAAAGCGTCTTTTATTTTTCAACTTCATCGATCAAAAGCTTCTGTGCGTAACGTGCTCAACTGACATCTGACGTATCTGAAATGCTGAGATAAAATAGCACTAGCAAAAAAACCCCGACCAATAACAGCCAAGGTTTTACTGCTAGTAAAGCAGGTCCTCTGCTGAGGAGAAACGTTAAAACAGCGTGAATTACACCCAAGCAACTGACAACTTTACTTAGCTATTCCATACATTAGAGGATAAATCTCCATTCTAGGAAGTTTCAATGCCATTTTAGTTATCCATTTAATCCACCTATTCATTTAGCAGGAATGGTAATTACGGGAAAATTGCTGCCAAACTATGATGTGCAATTAAAATTCAGGCTATTTTGTGTGATGCAAAATCTCCCTTTTTCACTGTCATCTTACAAATCCTCTGATAGAAAGTTTGTGCCTTTTTGAAACAGAGCTTGTAATAATAAGCCATCTGGCTTACTTAAACATGAAAGATTAAAATGATATACAGTATGAAGGCTTCCTATTCAATTGCTAATGTCCAAGAACTCAACTCCAGTGGTGAAAGCTGTCATTTGGGGGGGAAGAGGTAATTAAAAGATTTCCTTGTAGAGATGGGTCCTAGAGCAGGGGACTGGCACATCCAACAAGCAAAACTAATTTTCCAAAAGAAAGCAATGCTGGCCAAATGCCTTGCAAGATAATCTTCTGTATCCTTTGGTTCACTCACAACTGCTTGAGTGGGACTGAAAGGTGGGTTGATGACTGGTGGGACAAAAGCAACCAAACCTTGCTTTATTTACCGTACTAAGCCATCAGTGCTTCATATCACGGGCTTGACCGAGGGGGACAACAATGAGGGAAAGTGCATTGTGATTAAACAGCGGCTTGCTCTTTTTAAAGAGACATGGAAAAAGGTTGCAAATGCTTTAGGAAAAAAAAAAACTGCAATGCAGAAATGGAAAATCTGGCTTCTGAGAAGTGATGGAGAGAAAGGCACTCTTCCGAGATGGGCTTTTGAAACAAATGCATTTAGTCGCCCTTACTCCTTAATAATTGGCAAGAGGCTAATTGGGGGCATGGTACTTAGGCTTGCGTAGCATACAGACCATCTGAAAAAAAATGGGGTTATTGTTATCTGGCTGCAGAGGGGAAGCAAGGGACACCTCAGCTGTGACAGCAGCACGTCCAGTTGGTTTCAGCCTCCCTCTGACTGACGCATTTCCAAAAGCAACTGAAAACCCTGTTCATCAGACGAAGCTCCCACCCGAGGTTCTGAACCCTAAGTGGAAGCAGAGCTGAGTAGGAATTGTTACCAGACAGTGCTCCATATGGTCTGGAGTACTCATAGGGAGTGTCGTACCTTTGACTTACAAAGCAAAGCCTAAATGTTATTACATTTAGACCGTAACCCTCCCGGATGAAGAGATCATGTCTCATTCCTTATGGGAAGAAGAATTTAATACAGAATGTAAAACTCTAAATAATTTTTGGCTCCATATCTTGTTTATAGCAGGGATCTACTCCTCAGTTGAGTTTTACATTGCTGCTTTGCAAGTCTGGAGAAACATAAACTTCCCGGTTTTTATCCTATTGCTACTGTTGCTCCTACAGAAGCCTACTTGATTGCAACTGAACTAGATTATCTCTGTCTTTATCAGACTTTTTTTTGAAGGGAAATGTTTTAAAGTGCTGCCTGCAGGTATGGTACTCCATAAATAAAGAAATAGTGCTAAAATGAGAACCCTCCCATTAAAGACACTATCGTCATCTGCTCCTTTTCAGAAGGGCCGTTTTAATGAAGATCCTATTGCTATTAATTCTACTTTCAGGCTCCATTTAGGCTGAGAGGAGGAAATAATGAATCATGACATAATGGAAGTCCCTGTAAAGCACTCATCTTACCACACAGGAAACCAGACTCACATGTGAGTTTGTTTTTGTTTTTAAGACTAGTTCTAACAATAGCAGCCAATGGGAGCCTATTAACTTCATTGTGTCTTAACTTTCTCTTCAGTCCTTGGCTATCTTCCAGCTTAATTCCTCTGAGTCAGCAACACATTCAAACCAGGTTAAATGAACTCTCGGATAAGAACCTCAACTAAAGGAGTAATTGATCTTTCCACCCCAGCTCATCACCCCTTCCAAAAAAACCAACCAACCAAAAAATAAAAATAATAATTAAAAAAAAACAACAAACAAAGGCACTGCAAAGGCAACAGCTTCATATTCAGAGGTGGCAGGGATGGGTGAGTTGGGGAAGCAACTGTGTTAGTGTTGTTAAGCACCCAACGAGAAAAGTGATGAATACTTTGGCAAAAGTGAGAATAAGATTTTCCAGGGGATGACTGTTCCCCTTGTAAAATATCTGCTGAAACCCCAAAGAATTACTCTCTGGAGTGTATCTATCTCCTATAACTCTTGTTTGAGGAGGAGCTGAGAGGAGCCATTTCTCCTCTGACACTGACACTCCCAGTCGCCATTGTCTTGTAAGAACTCACGGGGAAGGAGATGATAAAGTCTAACGACTCCAACTCTGACGTCATTACAGAGCCTTGCATTTCATTGGAGAGAATTCCAGTGTACCCAACACATGTGAGCAAGAGTGTAAATAATTTTTTTTTTCCCTGTTTTTGGTACCAAAACATATGACTGGCCTAGCATGGCCAGAGGCTCCAAAAAGGAGTCATAAGCAGCACATCTCAGCATCCCAAACACGAACCAGTGCAGAAGCATTGTAGGTCTTTCAGCAGTGGCACTTGCAATTGTGGTTCACTCAGAGAGATCTGACACTACAGAAATGTTCCCGTGGCAGCTGATTTGACTGATCACTGACACATGCCATAATGAATCTGTCGGGTTAGCTGAGGGACGCAGAATGATCAAGACAGCAAGGAGAGGGTGGAAGGAAGCCTTTCTGAGGTGAAAAGTGGTGGAGCTTGAGAATGTGTTCTACTTTTAGAGAGATCTGAGAAGAAAAAGGCCTATGAAGTAGAGTAGTAGAGCTGTTGCTGCTGCTCAGTCTACAGGTAAAGGAAAACAATGGGGAATAGCTCTTAATTTCAGAGTGTCTCAACAAGTAGGTAGGATACTTTAAAAGAAAAGATACCTTAAGATGGATAAAATTCATTATATGGCTGAAATGAAGAGGAATTTGTCTTGATTTGATGACAGAGCTTGAAAATAAGAGGAAAAGCAACACCTGGGGGGTACTTATTGACTAATTCACTCTCCAAAGCAAACCAAACACACTGCTATGCTGGCCACTCTTCCCTTTCCTCCTTCAGCAGTGTTCATTTTAATAATTTCTTGGGTTTATATTTTTATTTTAGCCTGTTCTGGATTGTTTGCATACTGCCATAACATGCTTGTGCCCACAAGGAGAACAACCAGTAAACCACTGGTTTTCTTCAAACCTCTCCTGCCACAGTCCCTCAAAGTACTGGGCAGCGATCAGGCTGTCCTATTAGTGATGATGGTGACCCTTTTCCTACCAGAGGAACTACTTTGTCTCCTCCTTGTACCTCCTTGGACTCCAGTTTTTTCTCTTTAATTGCTCCATCTGAGAGCAACAAACTATGTAGGGCACTGACTGTCCCTAATTCTGGGAGCTATTGCAATTCAAAGCTAATGAAAAGCTACTAATAGTTAATTCGGTAGACTGTTGCTGCTCAAGGTAAAGGGGTAGGTCCAAACCATGCTACCGGTTACAACCGAGCAACCCCAACAAAGTCCACATCTGCTCCGAATCAACATTAAACCCCCTAGAAGACTTTCTGAAATGCTGCAGGCACAAAGAAGGACAGTATGCTGATGATGCATGTTGCTCTCATTCGAAGCAGACACTGACTCCAGTTATCACAGGAACATAAAGATGTGGTTGAAGAGAAGCTGGTTCAAATGCAGATCAGAGAAAATGGTTATGCCCTCCAGCAATGAGGGGAGACTTTCAAAGCCGGTTCCTGTGAGAGCCCTGCAGTTGGTAGGATCCTCCTAGAAGGTGTGTTGGAGTCCAAAGCCACGCAGTTGCTTGACTTTGGTAATGTCACAGTTAGTGAAAGAAATGTGGTCATCTGTAACCTCGAGTAAAATACATAAACTCCTGTCCTGGAAGAAAAAAGACCTGAGTGCAACCACACACATCTTCTGAGACTAGATTACAGCAAAGCTTCACACTCTAGTCTGGTAGTTGAAGACATTAGGAAGTTGTAGCTGGCTTAAAGCACAGCAACCCACTACGTTGCATTTGTAGATGACCTGAACTTCCAAGTATGCAGAGAACTAGAACCTCAGCGCAATGACAGCTTTTTCAGTCCTCCTTTGGGGTTTACAAACCACTGATCCAAGTACAAGGCACTGCTGCATTATTAGGTCATGAAACAGTACTAGGGCTTGTGCTGGTAGGACTCCTGTTTGCCTCTCCCCCATAACAGCATGTCTAGAAGATTTTATAATGTGCTCAGGAAAAAAGCTCAGTGGTATTGGGAGATGAGTCCATCCTCTGCTCTGCCAAATTTCCACTGCTCTGGGTATCTAACAGGAAATCTTCATTTTCCCACCCCCTGGGTTTAGAGCTGAACTTCAGCCAGTGCTCTTGGCTCTATCAAGGCTCACGGCATCAGGCTTCTCCTGGTTTAAAAAAGTCATTGCAGTGACTGGCAACAGCAAAAGAATCAAAATGTCACAGCTACATATTAAATGTCTTTTAGACAAAGTAATTCCTCTGCAGCCATGGTATTTACATAGAGCCTTTTAGTTCATAGATTCATTAAGGTTGGGAAAGACCTCTGAGATCAAGTCCAACTGTCTACCCAACATTACCATGACCACTACACCATGTCCTCAAGTGCCACGTCTATGTGTTTTGGAACCCCCCCCAAAGGATGGTAACTCCAGCCTTTCCCTGGGCAGCCTGTTCCAGTGTCTCATGACTCCTTCAGTAGAGAAGTTCTTTATATACCTATGTGTGTGTATATATATATATATATATATACACACACATGACTTTCTTTCCTCAGTTGCATCATTCTTCCTTCTTAAATTGTCTTATCATCACAATGACCTCTGTCACTGTGTGAAGCATTTGTTTTCCATGGCAGGGCTGTGCTGAGCCCAGAGGGTCCCCTTAGAATGTGGTCATTTCGGTGGTGCAAGAAGTTCAAACCTTCAAGTTGCTTTTTGCCCTCTTGGTGACTACGCCACACACGTGACACGATGCCACTTCATCCGCAAAAGTGTAACTCGCTGTCCTTGTCTTTTATGGCATCACTTGCTTCTGCTTTGTATTTATTTTGTTATTAATGCTGGCTGCTTTCCAATAGCTTCTGGCCACAGTGACTGCTGCAATCTTTTGTCAGCTAAATCAGACGCAATCTGCAGACAGAAACATATTATCGTGTACATCATTTTCAAATCAAGCAGTGCACATTCAGTGCACTGTTGTTCTACGTGGAGGTGGACTGAATTAAGTCGAGAACGCTGCTGAGCCCGTCTAAAAGAATAGCTGTAAAAAGTCATATTAAGGTGATAGATCAGCTGAGTTTCAAGTGGAATAGATACAGGAAAATAAGGCTTTAAAGTGATAATCTCTGAAGGAAGTAAAGTAATTAAACATGATTCTCCATTCCTCTCCCCGAAGAGGAATTAAGGGGAAATGTAAGATTAGTAGGTTAAAATAACAGACAAGTGCCCATATTTTTCAATAGTAAAAAGTAGACTATGTAAAGCAACAGAAGTCTTCTAGCCCATGAGAAACCTTTAGTGATTTGGAGGTTGATGCTAATTTTACTGAAGTCAATGAATATTTTTCCTTTGATTTTCATGGGAATAGCATGGTATCTCCATTGCTTCAACAACCTTTTCTCCAGCACCAACGAATTCAATCTCCTTGTCCTTACCTCCTTTCAGAAAACTTCTGCAGGGATGATCATTTTCCTAGTCTGTGTCTTTGACTTCCTTCCCTCCCTGGACTCTCACCTCTCTTTTGCCTTGAACTTAAGCTACTTGTTCTCACTTTCTACATCCTCCGTGGCTTGTCACTCCCCATCTTGTCATCACAAGCTTGACATCTGCCAAACAGAAGGCAGCTTGGGGTAAACAGCAAAGGTATTTTGTCCAAAATCTAAACCTCAAAGTAATCTTCTACCTTTTGTTTCTAGGGAAGATTTCTGAAGCCAGGTGGATAACATCCCTTGAGTTTTGAACAGCTAGGGAATAAACTGGAGAAGTTTATTCAATCTTTTGAAATTCCCATCCTTTCTAGCAGCAGGCAGCTCTGAGGACTATTTATTGTAGGACTTCTCCAAGCAGAGTCCACACCTGCTGGGCAGCCCAACCCTCCTGCACCCTTGTACCCTCCCAGAATGCAGAGGAGGGGTTTTGGCTTTGTGTGGTGTGGGACACTACTGCCCCTTCTCTTGGGAGCACAGCACGGAGCAGCAATTGGCACTCACACTATGCTCAGAGAGAGGGGCAAACGGAGAAGACTGGGTGAGCAAGAAAACCCCCAACATATGTCTGTGATAGAACTGACGTGAACTAAACTAACCTGCGCTGACAGATGAAAGTGAGGCAAAGCCAGAATCAATATTCTTGAAGCAAGGAGAGGCGGTGAGGGAGATAGGATGCCCAGTTGTACAGAGCAGGGACCCAGACTTGGCCATCACTCTGTGCTGCAGTAGCTTCAGCATGGTTGCTACACACTTTCAGGGTTTTTTTGATTAATATGTGCAGTTGCTGCTCCCATCCTTTAAGGTTGTGTCAAAGAATCATAGACGCACAGAATCATTAGGGTTAGAAATGACCTCCAAGGTCATCAAGTCCAACTGTCAATCCATTATCAGGACCACTAAACCATGTCCTGAAGTGCCACATCTACACGTTTTGGAACCCCTGCAGGGATGGTGACTCCACCCCCTCCCTGGGCAGCCCATTCCAAGGCCTCACCTCTCTCTCAGCACAGAAATTATTCCTCATGGCCAATCTAAACCTCCCCTGGTGCAACTTAAGCCCATTTCCTCAAGGCATATGTTCTGACTGGTGGTAGGATGACAGGTCAGCATGGTGGAATCAAAAATTTCACAGAGTATGTGTGCTTGTAGGGAGTTTGTTACCACTCCCTCTTCTCTGGCCATCTTCTAGGTGGAAGAGCAATAGCAAAGCAACATCATGACTGCCCAGAGAGAAGGTGGAGTCATCATCCCTGGAGGTGTTCCAGAAACATCTAGACATGGCACTTCAGGACATGGTTTAGAGGTCATGATAATGTTGGGTAGCTGGTTGGACATGACAATCTTGGAGGTCTTTTACAACCTCAGTGATTCTATGATTACCCTCACAGCCCTTTTTGGTGCTGCATAAGGGCTCTCCCTCTCCCAGGCACATCTGGATGTGAGAAATAAAGATACAGTCCTGGCATAAAGCTTTTGCCTTGGTATAAAGTTCTGCCTCCAGCTGGCTTTGCCAAACAAACCCAAAACGATTCTACTCCAAAAGGAGCAGGAATGAGAACCACCAGGGTCTTGTGCTTTGCATCATTAACTGTTGCTCAGTGCAGCACTGCAACCTCCAGCTGAAATGTGTGGCCAGAGATGAGCCCATTACCTGCTACCACCAGCCTATGAAAAATGTTCTGTCAAGAGAATAAAACAAGGCATGGAAATAGGGAAAAAGTGGTCTTAGTCAACCAAGGGATGGGTGGCCGTGTCAAAAATCTACCAGGACTCAGTGGGACCATCCCTTGTGAGGCAGTGCCTGGCAGGGAGCCTCTTGAAGATGGTTTAAAGCCTGCCATAGTTTTTGGCAGGGGATGGATGAGGCTCTGATCTAATTCCCAATGTGTTTTCCAACCTGGAGCCGAAACACGCTGCTGCAGTGAGCAGAGGTGGTCTGTGCTACCATTGCCCAGGATGTCCTGGTCCTGTGGATGAAACTAGACCTTTGCAGTGCAGCATTTGTCTTGGGCACTGAATCTGTTTTAAACTTCCCCAACAAAACCCTGTTCCTTTCTGGACAAATCTCCTTTGTCTCGGTGCCTCCAGCAGGTTATCAGAGTTCTTAGCTATTATTTTTAAGACTACTCACTTCAGCATTCCTACTTTCTGTCCAGAATTCACAAGATATCCTTTAATTTATTCTGCCTAAAATGAGATAAACCACAAGTGACCAGTCTCCTGGGGCTGTGCCGTTGGGTAGTGAGCCTGATGTAAAAGATACAGGGCACATGTTCAGCGCTGCGCGTGGTGATTAATGAAGGCTCTGTGCGCAACTCTTTGTCCACCACAATGAAAATTTACCCTCATATATCCCGCAAATCTCAGATGTAGATTTCACTCGCAGCATTTTTTGGATAGCCTTTGATTTTTTTTTATTTTTTTTTTTTTTTTCATATTAGGGGACTGTAACGATAAATCCCCGCTTGAGTGAATATACAACTAGACCTCATCTGACACCAAAACTTGCTAGTTTTTCTTTTTGGGCTTAAAAAATTTGCCTTTCACAGCTATTCAATAAGATAAATGTTAATGAGAAAAATTTTAACAAGGCAAGCCCTGGTGGTGACCCCCTCGGATCTAAGCAGCGCTACAAACTCAGGAAAAGCCTGATGCATGAGGAACATCTTGCAGAATATCGCTGGCCTTCTGTTCTATCAGCGCTATAGCTCTAGAAACAAGGCTCTTAATGAGGAAAGATCAATCCCAACAGGAAAACCTGTGATATCTGACATCAGTAGACAAGCATCCATGCTGTACAAACCAATCCCACCCCCACACCCCCCCCTCCCTTTTCACGCCAGCCCCTGCTTACAAAAAATAAAATAAAATAAAGTAAAATTGTGTCATTTTCTTTCAAAGTTTAAAGGCTCGAGACCACTTTGTGTAGCATTTAACTATCATTTCAGTCAGGCTTTTGAAGCTGTTTAAGTTCTTTTGTACCCAAGTTGTTTAATGTTACTCAGACAAGGTAAATCAAAGTCTAATAGAGTGGAAAAACAGTAAAGGCAGAAAATAGGTAAAAGATAAATCACACAGGAAGTTTTGCTTTCTTTTTTTTTTTTTTCTTTTTTTTTTTGTTATTATATTCATTGAGATCAAAGTCCTTGTTTCAGCTCTAATTAACAAAAGCTAATGCAGATTGGAGACCTTCTGGCACTGAGCAGAGCCTTGGAGGATACAGTTGAAATCTTCTGAAGATTTAAATAATTAATATGACACCTTGAGCTTTGGATGGGAAAATAAAAAAAAAAAAAGGAAAAAAAATAAAAAATAAAAAAAAAAGAAGAAGAGGGGGGAAAAAAGAGCCCCATGTTCAAGTTTAAGAACAATGCCATTGCCAAGTTTGATACCATTTGTTCTCATGAAAATGAGCTGAGTAGACTGCACTGACTTCATTGTCTGGTACATTGGCAGTTCAGTGGATTGTTTCACCTTTTGTCATGCTAAGGGAGCCTTTTGTGCAGTACTTTGTTACCCCCAAGTCTGCCCCAGTTGAAGGAGGATAGAAAAAGGCAAATCTGCTTTAGGGACTTGGAGGATGGTCATTTAATGGTTTTTAATCCTCTTAATCCACGTAAGAATGGAGATCTCTGAGTGAAAATCCCATCCCAGAAGTCCTTATGATTCAAATGCCTGGCTCAGGAGACTGTCTTTTGAAAAAAAAAAAAAAGAAAAAAAAAAAAAGAAAAAAAAAAAAAAGGAAAAAAAAAGAAGGAAAAAAAAAAAACCACAGCAAAATATTCTCCACTACTGTGGCATTGTGGTTTATTTCTCTCCGGTTTTCCGAAGCTGTCTCATGCAATATAAGCAAAATTAAATGGAAACCTACTTCAAAACCTGTGAAGTATGAGAACAGAGAATGCCCGGTGCCAGCCCGTGTATTTGGGGTACTCTGGTGATTCGTCTTGATTTCATAAAAGTGATAAGGGCCTTCTTCTCTAATTGTCTCAACTGTATGCAAATCCATCCTAGATTTGGGTGTGCACTAATGCCCTCGCCAAGCTGTTTTCCACTCGGATATTTTCTAGGTAAATGAAATCCTCGATCGAGTTTGGGTATAGATTACTTCTAAACTGTTGGCATAATCATAGCTAAGCCTTTCTGCCAAGCTCATTATTACTTCATAAGAGATTTTTTTCTCTTCCCCGACACCAAAAAAAAAAAAAAAAAAAAAAAAAAAAGAAAAAAAAAAATTAAAAAATAAATATATCTAATTAGATAAACCACTAAATAACTGCTAAGAGGCAATTTTCATCAGTAAAATTAAAGGGAATCTGAAGATGGAACAGGCTTTTCTTATTCTCAATCTATAGACATACCATTTGCCACAACAAGTTGACTTGAAAATAATTTTCCAATTACATGCACAATGTGGCTTTTTATTTGTTTATGTAGTTCATCACTTCTCTCTTTAGAACTGGTTAAAAAAAAAAAAAAAAAGGAAAAAAAATCCAGCTTACAACTATTAATTGCCTATGTAACAGATGTAGAAAAGAACACATTAGTTAAAAATGACATGATTTCTTTTAAAATGAAGAACGGCAAAAATAAAGTTCCCACTGAAATAATTTTCATCTAGGTAGATAGCAAATGATTTTAGCAAAATTACATGATTAAACAACGCCAGACATGCCTTTAAAAACTGCAGCTCATTAATGCAATGCTTTCTGTTCCAGTCAGTTCACTGACAGCCATTTCTCAGCATCTATTCCTACAGCCCCAACATGCCTCGGAAACAACAGATACAAACCCAACAACTGGTTCCTATGATTTTATTAGTTTCTCTGACAATTCAACCTGCATAAACCAACAAGCTCTGTAAAGGCATTTCAGCTGGATGTTAATATTGGTGTTAGTGTGATGCAAAAAAATAACCCCTGGGCATTATTTTCATTTTTCCACACAGTTAACAGAAAAAGGTAGGCTAGTGATGCTGTCTGTTGCATCCCATAAAGAGTCTGTCTGTCCTTTTCATTGTATTTCTGTTTTTCTGTCTGCATCATGTAAACGTCTTATTTGAAGTCAAAAGGAAAGTATCTGTTACTACAGAGTGATGGGTGTTGTGTCAGAATCATAGAATTATTGAATCTTAGAATCATAGAATCACAGAATCATAGAATTGTAGAATCACAGGACCATAGAATGGGTTGGAAGGGACCTCCAAAGGTCCCCTAATCCAATCCCCCTGCAGTGAGCAGGGACAGCCTCAGCTAGAGCAGGTTGCTCAGAGCCTCATCCAGCCTGACCTTGAATGTCTCCAGGGATGGGGCCTCCACCACCTCTCAGCCATCACCTATGGCCAAAGCTGGCCTGCATCCCATGCTGGATGTAGCCTTAATAAAGTATTTGTATATATACTTTATTAGTGTATATATATTTTATATGTGTATATATATAATATGCATTTGTCACGAGAACCCTGGGCAGTGCTCCAGGCTTGGGGAGGAGTGTCTGGAAAGCTGCTGGGCAGAAAGGGAGCTGGGGGTGCTGGGGGACACCCGGCTGAGCAGGAGGCAGCGTGTGCCCAGGTGGCCAAGAAGGCCAAGGGCATCCTGGCCTGGCTCAGCAATAGTGTGTCCAGCAGGAGCAGGGCAGGGATGGTGGCCCTGGGCTGGGCACTGGGGAGGCTGCACCTTGAGCACTGGGCTCAGCTTTGGGAACTGCAGTAAACCATCATTGTGGAAGACTAATGAGTTGATGGAGAAATAATTTTAATAGGAAACTGAGGACATAATGCAGACAATCTCCCCACAGCACACAGTTGCTGCAGTGCTAGGAAAGCACAAGACATCAAGAATTGGTCAACTGAAATCCACCTGTTTTAAAAAAATCATAGAATCACATAACCATAGAGTCATAGAGTGGTAGGGGTTGTAAGGGAGCTCTGGAGATCATGGAGTCCAACCCCCCCTGCCAGAGCAGGGTCACCCAGGGCAGCCCACACAGGAACAGAGCCAGGGGGGGTTGGAAAGTCTCCAGAGAAGGAGACTCCACCACCTCTCTGGGCAGCCTGGGCCAGGCTCCAGCACCCTCACACCAAAGAAGTTTTTCCTTACATCAAGGTGGAACTTCCTGGGTTCTGGTTTGTGACCATTGCCCCTCATTCTATCCCAGGGCACCACTGAAAATAGTTTCAAAACTGTTCTGGAATATCCTGAGGTGTCCTTTGTTTAACAGCCCTTTTGGAAAGGAATGATTTTTGCCCTCTGTTTCTTCTATGGGAGCCTTCATCTTGCTAAGGTGATGTAAATTAATAAAACCCCTTTTCTCCCTCCAGGATGCGAACACACTTTTTTGCAGACTGTTCCTACTCTGCCTAGAAGCCATCGTTTTTTATGTGCCTTTCCATAGTTTTCTCAGCAATTCCCATTCCCTGTGCTCTACGCACTTCATAGAAAGGCACACGCTGTTCTTCAGACTGTGTTGTCTATATTCAATCGTGCATTGTAAATGACTTAGTTCTCATGAAGATTACATGTTTGTGACGATTTCTTTTTCTGTTGTGACTGCTTCTTTTTTTTCACTTTTCACATCCTTACCTGACAGGATTCTTTAAAAATGAATAAACTACAATATCAGCAGAAAAAAAAAAAATCATGACAGGGGAGCGTGTGGGAGGAGGTGGAGACAATAAACAGACATCACACACACCCCCCATTATAATGCAACAAATTAGGGTCTGAGTCAAATCGCTTTAAAGGACGGTCAGTAGCCCCTTATTACCAAACTACAAAGGTAGTAATAACTCCTTTCCCAGAGGTACCACTGCGATCAAGGAAAAGACCCCTAGTCGTATTTTTATAGCCTTTGCTTGAAATGTTGCTTTTTTTTTTTTTTTTTTTGAAGGAAAACTCTGACTTCTAAAGAGTTCTGAAACTGTCTGGTGTCTCAAGATAGATCTTAATGAAATTTGCCGCTATCAAAACTAGACTGCCTAGAATATGGCAGAGCCTATTAGGACCGCAATAACAACATTGATTTTAGGGATTTTCCCCTCCCTCCAAATACACTGCACACTTTTTTGATGTGTGGAGAGACTGAAGCTTCTTAAAAGATATTTTCAATGGGATAGTTCTGAAGACTTCAGATAAAATATTTCAACACAGTACCTGCAGGGACAGGAGAAATTGCTTCAGTTCATTTTGCCTTAGTTAGAGTCGTGTTAAATCAACTGCTCTTGGCGTTTGCAGGACTTTGTAGACATTCTTTCAAAAGTGTTTGAAAAGCTTCAAATAGATGAAGGTCTTCAAACGGCAACTAGCACAGGGGACTGACATCAGTAATGCTCCAAAGACTGTCCAAAAGGGCCAATACAGGATATAAATGGAGCTTTATTACCTTCTCTTTTTTTCATCTCAGATACTAGGCATGTTCTGTCTTTGTTACATGATCCATTTGCTGCCAAGAGGAGGATTAGTAGGAGACACTGATTCTTCACAACCTTGAAGTGGATACCTGGTCTAGTGGGAGGAGTCCCTGCCCATGGCAGGGGGGATTGGAACTGATCTTTAAGGTCCCTTCCAACCCAAACCATTCTATGATTCTACTCTATAGCTATTTGTACGCGATTTAAATGTGCTGCCAGTCCAACTGGCAATTTGTGAAGTTTCACGATCAGGAGCAAGGAGCATCCCAAGTCCAATGTAAATCAGATGTGGTGGCATCTTCTCCTTCCGTTGCCTTTCCTTTCGATGCCATGTAACGTTGCACAGCCTGATATAAATTGAAAAGACCAGTGCTTCAGTTTGAGCGACTGCAGTGTAAGCTGTGCTTCCCAAGATGCACAGAGGCAGGGATCTTGCCAGCCCCATTCACACGGGCAGCTCCTGTCATGTTTTAGCAGATCTATTCACATAAATAAATGAATATATAAATAAATCTTATGAGGAATGGCTGAGGGAGCTGGGGTTGGTTAGTCTGGAGAAGAGGAGGCTTAGGGAAGACCTTCTTGCTCTCTACAGTTCCCTGAAAGGAGATTGCTGTAGGTGGGGGTTGGTCTCTTCTCCCAAGGAACGAGAGAAAATGGCACCAAGTTTCACCAGGGGAGGTTTAGGTTGGACATGAGGAAAAACTTCTCTCCCCAAAGCATTATCAAAGACTGGAACTGGCTGCCCAAGGAGGTGGTTGAGTTGCCATCCCTGGATGTATTTAAAAGAGTTCCAGATATGGCACTCAAGGACATGGTGTAGTAGTGGCCATGGTAGAATTAGACAACGGTTGGGCTTGATCTTGAAGGTCCTTTCCAACCACAATGATCCTGTGATTCTGTAATCCTATGAAATATGGATTTAATGACTCACATTCACAAACAGTGAGACTTAAATGACTTTCCACTGGAAACACCTGTAATAGTATGAACTTCTAGAATATAAACAATCTGTTTGCTCATCCATACTCACGCGCATATAATTAAACCACACTTAATGTAACAGAGAGGGAAGGGCATCCAGCTGTATTGCTCTCTCTCTAAAGTGGGAAAGCGTATGAAGCTTTCCTTTCCCCTGGAGAGCATCAGCTATCCAATACAGGTCACAGAATCACAGAATGTTTGGGGTTGGAAGGGACCTCTGGAGATCGAGTCCAACCCCCCTGCCAGAGCAGGGTCACCCAGGGCAGCCCAGACAGAAACAGAGCCAGGGGATTGGAAAGTCTCCAGAGAAGGAGACTCCACCACCTCTCTGGGCAGCCTGGCCCAGGGTGCTGTCAACCTCAAAGGAAAGGAGTTTTTCCTCATGTTTAGATGGAACTTCCTATGTTCAAGTTTGTGTCCATTCTTTCCTGTCCTGTCACTGGGCACCACTGGAAAAACCCCGGCCCCATCCTCCTGACACCCACCCTTGAAGTATTGATGAGCACTGACCAGATGCTCCCTCATGCTTCTCTTCTCCAGACTAAAAAGACCCAACCCCCTCAGCCTTTCCTCAGCAGAGAGATGTTCCTGTCCCCTCATCATCTTCATAGCCCTTTGCTGGACCCTCTCCAGCAGTTCCCTGTCCTTCTTGAACTGGAGAGCCCAGACGTGGACACAGTACTCCAGATGTGGTCTCATCAGGGCAGAGTAGAGGGGGAGGAGAATGTCCTTCAGCCTGCTGGCCACACTTTTTGCTGCACCCCAATATGCCATTGGCTTTCTCGGTCACAAGGCTCTATCAGCAGCTCATGGTCCTTGTAAAAGCTGATCCGTCTGAATGATGAAAATCCCTTTTCCCAAGGAAAGTTCCTCTGTGTTTGCATAGTGAAGATGGTGACTAGAATTGTGTCCCAGGCTACTTTAGATACCCTTTTGCCTGGCCCTGAAATTCACTTCTAGATCCCAACCCAGCCACTTCTCTGAGAAGTCAGTTTAAAAAGCAAGTAGAACAATGTGATCACAGGAGTTTATCTACCAGAGATGTTGCACCACAGTGCTGTGGATTTTCCTGATGGCTTAGCATGCCCAGCCCAGGTTTATCACATCATTTTAGTCTTGTTAGAACGTGGGAGAAATGTGTACAATGGAAATAGACCAGTGTGTAAACCGCTTGTAGTAAAGTTGC
Source organism: Todiramphus chloris collaris (assembly GCA_025345505.1). Lineage (NCBI taxonomy): Eukaryota > Metazoa > Chordata > Aves > Coraciiformes > Alcedinidae > Todiramphus > Todiramphus chloris. Next base: position 162,749 of record JANVCC010000247.1, read on the forward strand.
TCAGCAGTCTGGAAAGTCTGTTGCTTGTGATAAATAATCCTCAAAGTGGCATATTTTTATAAATATGCAGCCCTTGCTGTGCAGCTTTAAAGAAAATCTTTTTGTCTCTTTGATCACAGACTTAGAGACATACTTTTTCTTGTTGGCATGAATCAGTAGATTTATACCAGGAATGAGCGTGAATCATAGAGTTTTCCAAAAGTACAATGAGGAGCTTATATATAATAATACCTGGAATGCCCTTTAAAATGAGTTGTAAGAGTAAGTTGAGATAAAAGCTTCACCCAAGATGATGTGTGCTCTTATGATCATAATCATATTTACAGATTGTTGCTAAAGAGACCAGAGGAGCCACGTATTTTCTTTGGAAAGCAAAGATATCTTCTCCTTTTGCTTTCTCTTTTTGGGGCTGAGAAGCAGCTTTGATGGAGCTATTTCCACAGAATCATTATGTTGGAAAAGACCTTTAGGATCATCAAGTCCAACCGTCATCTAACTCTACCAGGGCCACTACTACACCAAGTCCTTGAGCACCAGATCTGTATGGCTTTTAAATACACCCAGGGATGGAGATGCAACCACCTCCCTGGGCAGCCTGTTCCAGTCTTTGAAAACCCTTTTGGTAGAGAAGTTTTTCCTCATGTCCAACCTAAACCTTCCTTGGGGCAACTTGGTGCCATTTCCTCTTGTCCTATCAGTTGTGACTTGTGGAAAGGGAAACAGGTAATAAATTATTATTATTAATAATAAAAATAATATTAAAAGGGAATAGAAGCAGAATACATACTTCCCATGGTGAAACTACATATTTACAAACTCTGACCTAGTCATCTGGGAAAGTTTAAACTGAAGGGAAGAGACAGCAGGCATTGTCTGGCTCCTCTTTTGCATTCAAGAACTTTTTATTCTAATATAACCCTTACTAAAGCATTTTTATCTTGCTCAATATGAAATTTTGAGATGATTCACTAATTCTTTAATTTTCAAAGAAACACAGAGTAATTCATGGTTGGACCTTGGAGGTCTCTGCTTCAAGCATCTGCCCAAAGCAAGGCCAGCTCTGGGGTCAGTCCAGGCTGCTCAGGGCTGTGTCTGCTTGGGTCTTGAAAACCTTCACGTCTGGGAATGGCACAGCATTTTTGGGCAGCTTCTTCTGCTGTCTGTCTGTCTCTCTTCATGAGGAAAAAACTTCTCTTTATACTCCAACTAAAGGTCTCCTGTTGCAATTTTGGTCATTGTCTTTTGTCCTCTCCCCATGCATCACTATGAAGAGCTCAGTTGCATCTTCTTGGTGACTCATCATAGGCATTAGTAGGCAGTGAACTGTTATCTGCTCTCGGAGCCACCCTTTCTCCAGGCTGACCCAGAGCAGCTCTTCATGGGACAAGTGTTCCAGCCCTCAGCACTACATCCTCTGAGCCCCCTCCAGTTTCTACACCCCTATCCTGTGCTGGAAGGATGAAAACTGAATGCACTGTGAAAGCGTGGTGTAATAAGGCTTATCACATAGACCAGAGTGTTGCCAACCCTCATGTCTGTTAAGAGGCACTGTGGACACTGTCTGAGTTTGCTGTCCACCAGGGTCCTCCACTTCTTTCCAGAATAGCTGCTCTCAGCAGTAGCTCCTGATCTATTCACTGATGTGTGAACAGAACCTGGAGCTGTTCAATCTGGAGAAGCCTGAGAGGGGATCTTACTGGTGTTTAGAAATCTCTGCAGGGTGGGTGTCAAGGAGAAGGGGCAAGTCTCTTTTCAATGGTGTCCTGGGATAGGATGAAGGGCAATGGGCACAATCTGGAACCCAGGAAATTCCACCTCAACATGAGGAAAAACTTCTTTGCTGTGAGGGTGACAGAGCCTAGAAGAGGCTGCCCAGAGAAGTGGTTGAGTCTCCTTCTCTAAAGACTTTCCAACCCCCCCTGGACAGAGACAGAGTAATCCATTAAGCACAGCAGCTCCATCTTTCCCTTTCTTCGCTGCTATGAAGCACAGCATCAAAGATGGGAAACACAATATGGTTCTGTTCCCACTCACCTCCTTTCTCAGGCTCACACTCTTACTATGATACCTGCCTGGAAATGCAGGGCAGGCAACACATGCTGCCTCTCCTCTCTGTCACTTCTGGCATCTTCAGGCTCCTGGACAAATCTGAAGGAAGCTGATGGTACCAACACTTTGTGTTGCTCTTCAGTGTGGACCACATGTCACCCAAAAGGCTGCCAGATAAGTGTTTGTCATTGTTAGGGTTACAAAGATGATGAGGGACTGGGAACATCTCTCTGCTGAGGAAAGGCTGAGGGAGATGGGTCTTTTTAGTCTGGAGAAGAGAAGCCTGAGGGGCGATCTGATCAATGCTTAGAAATACTTCAAGGGTGGGTGTCAGGAGGATGGGACCAGGCTTATTTAACAGTGCCCAGTGACAGGACAAGAGAGAATGGAGACAAACTTGGAACATAGGAAGTTCCATCTAAACATGAGGAGAAACTTCTTTGCCGTGAGAGTGATGGTGCCCTGTCCCAGGCTGCCCAGAGAGGTGGTGAAGTCTCCTTCTCTGGAGATGTTCCTAACCTGACTGGACAATGGGATCCTGTGTGACCTTCTCTAGGTGAACCTACGCTGGCAGGGGGGTTGGAGAAGATGATCTCCAGAGGCCCCTTCCAGCCCCTACCATTCTGTGATTTTATTGGTGTGTTCGGCATAACAAGTCAATTGCATTATGTATTTCTGAAGGGAAGGGTGCTCTGGGCACAAAGCCACTGGAGTTATCATGCTGAGAGCCCATCAGGCAGATGTGAATCAAGTTTCAACTTTATGATTTTTAGAATTAGCCTAGATGTTAGAGGAAAGCATTTTTAAAGGTAGATATTATCATGTTCTTAACTTACTTGGCAACTTGTAAAATATGTCTTCTTTTTAACTGCAGGTAATCTTTAACACTCTCCTGACAGTTCTCTTTCTTCAGAGGTTTTTAAACTGATGAGTTTACATTCCAAGCAGCCAGAAACCCTCTCTTCTTTTGTTCAAGACTTCTCCCTGGGAAATAGCTGCTTCCCAAGTAGATGAACTTAGGAAAGAGGGATCAATTCTGCCATCATTCTGTCTTGGATAAAGGCTCATTCTCTCTGCTCTTCATACTCTCACAGGATCAAGGGTTTCCTTATCTTGCAAAAGGTCATTAGGAGTATGAGCACAAAATACCTTTCAGCTCATCCATGCATCAGATCCTTTGCAAATTCTGACAGTCGTAGAATCATAGACTGGTTTGGAAGGACCTTAAAGATCATCCCATTCCAACCCCCCTGCCATGGGCAGGGACACCTCCCACTAGACCAGGTTGCTCAGAGCCCCATCCAATCTGGATATGAACACAACCAGTGCTACACCATCCACAGCTTCACTGGGCAACCTGTGCCAGTGTCTCATCACCTTCAGAGGGAGGAATTTTCTTCTTATTTCCAATATAAATCTCCCCTCTTCCTGTTTGAAACCATCACCCCTTGTCCTATCACAGTCAGGCCACTGCTGAAAAATGGCTGGGATAAGAACAGCTGAGAAGCAAACAACTGGCTCGGTGGTTCAGTCTTCAAGAAAAAATGCTGAGAGGTGAAACAATAATCAAGTCTCTGCAATGTTTTACAAGAGAACAAGTCTCTCTCTTGTACTCATGAATGTCGGTTGAAATGACCTTTTAGAAGTGGCAATATGTCATGGTTCAGAGTAAAAGAGGAAAATGTATTCTTTCGGATGGAAAATGTCATCAAAATGTTAGTAGGAATCTCTGGATTTGAAAAAAATTCGTCATCTTTGCCGCTTTTCTTCTAATTATGAAGATGGGAAAGTACTACATTATATAAGGCATTGTGATTCAAAACAGAAGAAATCAAGAGTTCAGCAGTTGGCAGTGGGTTGTGGTTTGATCGATCACTTTTTCTCCGTAGCACACATTAATGACTGTACTATTGCCATAAATTCTTCCTTTGACCTTTCTGTCAAAATACGTGTGACAAAATGACAAGTGCATTTCTCACAGCTTTTGGACCAAGAACAGATTGTGTATTACCCCTTGAGAGCCTGGGCAAGCATTGCTCCAAATGTTCTCCTTTTATGTGGTAGCCTAAATCCTTTATTCTCCGTCTCTGCAAGGATCCATGTTTAATGTTGGTCCAATGGGTGTTTTTTGATAAATATTTATATTGCATGTAAGTGCTCAGGTATTTCCTTTTTTGATGACTTTGTCTCATGAGTTCATGAATCTTTCTAAGTTAATTCTAAGCTTTATGAAGAAATCCCCTTGGTAGATGGAGAAAAGGTCCATCTTAGATTTTGTGTGCAAAATAAATTTATTTTAAATTACTATAACAGTTATTCTCATGTTTTATGCTAAAAGGCAACTTAAAATCAGTTTTAGTAATTTTCTTCCGAAGAAAAGATGTCTGTGAGCTCACAGCTTCCACAAACTGTGGTATGCCTGATGGGAAATAAGACATGCTAAGAAACAATGGTGCTTGTTGCTGTTGTAAACTGTTGCAAACCCCAGTTCTTATCCAGATGGATCAGTTGATTGAACTGTTTTTCATGCTTGCTGGATGAGGTTTTAGACCCATCTGTGGTATTAACGCCGCAGGCTTGTGACTAGGTGGCCATGGCCACGTCTGGGGGTTCACATTAAAATGCTGCCCAATGCACACTAATTCACAGATCAAAAGCACTGGGGCAGGGAGACTTGGATCTTGGGAGAGCAGTGACCAAGGCAGAAGGTGAGTCAGTGTTCATCAGCCCAGGTGGGAGCTGGCTACCTAAGCCAGAAGATCTGCTTGCTGGATGCCTTGCTGTGCTTATAGCTGTGTCGTGCTAATCACATTATTTTCTCCTGCTAGGAAAAAAAAAGAACAACAAAGGCTGGAAAATTTACTGTTGAGTCTTTGATTTACTGATAATGAAAAAGCAGCTAGTTTAGATTGTTCAGATATAAAGATACACTGGCCACATTAAAAGTTTACAGATGGTGACTCATCCCATGTGGTAACAGGATGAGTTTTGGAATTGCTTTGGTGTCTTCCTTTTGTGGGATAAGCAGTACTCTATGAAGTAATGTAGGTAATGATACACAGAGCAAATTTCTTATGAGGAACTTCAAATAAAAGAGGGACAGATCTTCAAATGGATCTGTTGTCAGATCTGGCAATGGTGCTGTTAGTTTACATGAGCCGAGAGCTTCGCTCCGATTTTTGTTGAGGAAAAACATCAGTGCCAAAAGCATTAAATATTAACCTTAGAAAAGACTTCAAAAAAGTGATGTGTTGCCAGCTGACGCCTTGAATAGATCTGTCAGGGGGACACTGGACCAAAAATGGTAACTGATCTTTTTAAGGTCTTAGTAACAATACTACTACTTTGATGTTGTTCCCTTCAGCAGTGAAAATGGTACTTTCAAGGGTAAACTTGAGCAATTCAGAAATAAGAACAAAGTAATGTAGGCAAATGCTGGAGATTTCCTGTTGGAATGCAAATGAAATCGCAGAACTTTCAGCTGGAAATTAAGCATACAATACTAGAGGATTCTGAAGTCACCACTTTTCATTTTGGTTTAGCTGATACCTAATTTCAAGAAGGCAAGAAAAGGGAAAAAAATGTTAGTAGGAAGTCACAAGGATGTTTCTTACCTAGTGAACTCAGCTCCGTTCAGAATATGCCCAATAGGTTAAAAAAAAATGGCAGAAAAACATTTCACAGAATCACAGAATCACTCAGGTTGGAAAAGACCCTTGGGATCATCATGTCCAACCATTACCCTACTCTACAAGTTCATTTGTTGTTATCCAAAATAGTGCCAGCAAGTCTTAAAACCTCTAAGCAGCCTGAGAGCTGCTTTGGTTTTACATTTTACTTTCAGATATACATAGCGAACTGTGCACAAGGTAGAGGATGGAAGCTGTAACTAAATTCAGATTACGCAGAGTCATTTTAAGGAGCGTGCATTCAGATTTTACTGCTGATGTAGACGTCTGAATGTGTTGGCATTCGAGGCAAATCCATATTTTCAGTGCTCGGCACTTTGAAGCACTAAAAGTGCATAACGCAGAAGGATGTTATTTGTAAAAGAGAGGTTTTGTTTCACTAAATGACAAACTGAAACCTGGAAGTTAAGTGTGTCCCTGGTTTGACTTCTGATTTCTACTAAAGACATGATCCCAGGTCAGTATAATCATTGGGAGAACAATAACCAAGAAATGAACAATTACTGAACGTAATTAGTAGAGAGTAGCTGATTTTTTTCCTGAAAGAAAAGAAAGCACCTCCAAGATGGACAAAGGCTGTAAATGACACCAAAGATGCTTCACTGATGCAGCACATACAATAAGAATTAATTGGGACAATGAAGAGAGGGAGACAAATGAATCATAACATCGTAGAATGGTAGTGGTTGGAAGGGAGCTCTGGAGATCATGGAGTCCAACCCCCCTGCCAGAGCAGGGGCACCCAGGGCAGCCCACACAGGAACAGAGCCAGGGGGGGCTGGAAAGTCTCCAGAGAAAGAGACTCCACCACCTCTCTGGGCAGCCTGGGCCAGGCTCCAGCACCCTCACACCAAAGAAGTTTCTCCTCCTGCTGAGGTGGAACTTCCTGGGTTCCAGTTTGTGCCCATCGCCCCTCGTCCTATCCCAGGGCAGCACTGGAAAGAGCCTGGCCCCTTCTCCTTGCCCCCCACCCTGCAGAGATTTGGAACCATTCCTAAGATCCCCTCTCAGGCTTCTCTTCTCCAGACTGAATCCTTGCAGTGTAAGTCAATGTCCTGGGACGTTTCTGCTGTCTATTGAACTTTAGTGCTCAAATACAACACATGGCAGCGTAGATAATTTAAAGAAGATGAAGAACAGGAGAATGAATTGATATTAGGGATGGGGAATATTTAAAAAATGAGAGAAGCTTCAGTTTACTTTTCTGACTCCAAGAATAATAAAAGCAAGACTGTTGTGGAACAAAATGTGGTGGGTTTAACTTCTGCTTCTGGTTACTAAACATTGATAAAGACTTCACAAATGCAAAAATAAGTGCATTGTTCATAGCAACCCCTTTAATAACAGAACACAGAGTATCCTGAAAGAGAGTGACTGACAGCTTCCAGCACAAATGCCCTTCCAGATGTCACCTTCCAAGACCCAGGAAATCAAGAAACTGACTTAAACATAACATGATTTTTAAAACTAATCATTCATGGACATTTGTAGTTGCCTTATGATATTTAATCCATTTGTTTTGCTTTGGTTTGGTTTGCTTTGGTTTCAAGCTTTTCCGTATAATCCCAAGGGCTAGAAGTTTCCTTTCTTTAAATTAAAGTTGAAATTTCCACGTAAGTAATTCATTCCTGGACCTGTAGCTTTAAGAAAAGTGCTACCTGCCAGAAGGCTTGGAATAAGCTCTGAAGAACTGATAACTCTCAGATTTAGATGAGCAAGTGCCACTCTTTGCTTGGGGATTCACTTAGTGATGGGATATTAGGAGCATGGAAAGATGCTCCTTACAAGTCAAATTCAGTCAAGAAAGAGTTCAGATGGGAGAGAGCAATAATAACGGTAATGGCATAAATATGAAGTCAAAGAGAGGTGTCAGTGATGCTGAGGATAATTAATTCTCAGTGTGAATTAATTTGCTGGTTTGGCTGTGTTGATAATTACTTTCAACAACCTCCAAACTGCATTTTTTTTTGACTGAGACCTTCATAATTTGGCCTCCTAGTATGGTGGCTCCATTTCAGAAGTGAATCTTACAAGTTTTAAGAAGATTTAAGGGTGAAGTGCTAGACAGAGGTATTTTCTATGTTGGTTCTTGTTATCAATTGCTCTCTTGACTGTGTAGGTTTTTTATTGACATTTCTGTTAAAAAAAATAAAAGCATTCAAGTCTTCCTTGAAACAAACTCCTGAAAATTGTTTAGTTCTAACTGGCATGAAGGAATTCAGCATCTTCAGCAAATGCATTTTCAATTTTTTCAGCTAAAATATAAAATAATCTGAAAACAAAATATTTTTTTCCATAAAATTGTGAAAAAATAAACCACATGCTCTCCTTTAGCACAAACTCAGACTCAAAAAGCTTTCTCTGTTCAAATCCTGTGTATCAAACCTAGTCCAACTAAGGTTTCCGTCATCAGGTTCTTCAAATATTATAAAGCTCCAAACTACGTCATTATTCTGGTTATATGTTGACTTTAGCAGTGTTTCTCCACTTGTGGTATCTGATAAAAATGGCTCTACACATCACACTTAATTTGTTCCTTTTGATGCTGTCTCTCGTGAGAGTCCTGGAGGCCTCTGAGCTTCCAGCAGGTTGAGGGAGGGTCTCCTCCCCTCTTACTTTGCACTAGTGAGACCACAACTCAAATACTGTATCCAGTTTTGGGCTCCTCAGTTCAAGAGGGACAGGGAAATACTGGAGAGAGTCCAATGGAGGCTACAAGGATGATAAAGGGACTGGAACATCTCTCTGGGGAGGAAAGGCTGAGAGCCCTGGGGCTGTTCAGCCTGGAGAAGAGAAGCCTGAGAGGGGATCTTAGGAATGTCTATAAATATCTGCAGCATGGGTGTCAAGAAAAAGGGAACAGTCTCTTTTCAGTGGTGCCCTGTCACAGGATGAGAGGTAATGGTCACAAGCTGAAACACAGGAAGTTCTACCTCAACGGGAGGAAATACTTGTTTGCTGTGAGGGTGATGGAGCCTGGAACAGTCTGCCGAGAAAGGTGGTGGAGTCTCCTTCTCTAGAGAATTTCCAACCCCACCTGGATCTGTGATTCCTGGGTGTTCCTGCTCTGACATGGGTGTTGGACTTGATGATCTCCAGAGGTCCTTTCCAACCTCTACCATACTATGATTCTGTGATTCTAGGTACCCAACATGCAGCCCAGCTGAAGGCAGGGGCAACTGATCCCAGTCATGGTGACCATGCAGAGTACACCTAGGCATATGAGCCAGGAAGGAATCAGGTGTCCCAACATGGACCATAGAGAGATCATGATGTCAGGAGTTCTTGTGGTGGGTTCTCAGGTCTACCCGAATTCTGGAGATGTAAGCCAAAATCTTCCTGACCAGAAATGAGAGTGTTATGTGTGATGAACTTGGCAGAGAAACTGTGGTAAGAAGCAAGTCTTAACATGGGCACATGTCTCTAAAGGGCAAAAGTGATGGAAGTGCCAAGGGAGAGGATGAAAACAGCATCAGCAATCAGTGTGATTCCAGCCAGGCTGTGGTGATCAAGGTGACTGGCTGTCGTATTGTGTTGTGGCCAATGAGACATTTCACATTTAGGAGGAAAAATGGTAACTTAGCTAGCAAGTCTTCCTTTTCAAACTCTTGAACTGAATGTTTATGTTTATCCCTGGCCTTTAAGATTTTAGAAATAACAGTTCATACTCTTCTACATATTATTACCTGAAAGGAGGTTGTAGTGAGGTGGGTGTTGGTCCCTTCTCCCAGGTAACTAGAGATAGAATGAGAGGAAAAGGTATTAATTTGCACCAGGGGAGGTTTAGGTTGGACATGAGGAACAATTTCTGTGCTGAGAGAGTGGAGAGGCCTTGGAACAGGCTGCCCAGGGAGGGGGTGGAGTCACCATCCCTGGATATGTTCAAAATACATGTAGCCGTGGCACTTCAGGACATGGTTTTAGTGGTCATGATAATGTTGGGTAGACATCTGGACTTGATCTTGGAGGTCTTTTCCAACCTTAACGCTTCTGTGACTCTGTGGTTTGTGTTCTTCAGTGGGAATCATAGAATAGAACCATAGAATGCCTTGGGTTGGAAGAGACCTCCAAAGTCCATGTAGCTCAATGAAAAGAAGATTTCCTGGGTTTTATCTCACCATAATTTCTCAAGCACCAGTGAGCCAGTTATTTGGAACTGGTGTTGAAGTTAAGCTGAAATGAAGAAACTCGCCCCTTGGCACTTGCAGAAAAGACAAGACATGCCAAGAGCTGGTTTACTACTTCAACAACAGCTGGGTTTTGGTGTGCAGGCAGTGACTTCCTTAATTTTATCCACTTGACGTTAAAATAGCAGCAAGTGTGTATTTGTTTAAGGGCTATTTTAATTAAGTTTGATTGTTTACATAGGTTATATTTAGGGATAAATATAGCTTGCAATAATTTCAAATATAATTGTAAACAGGTTGATTAAGAAGAAGAAAATGCTGACTTTTAAATGCAACTAAAACAAGAGTGGTGGTTCTCCTACATGTTTTTAAATCGATCTTGCTACCAGGCAGGAGATAAGTAGTTTGTACAATATGTAGTGTTTTTGCAGTGAGCTGGTCAGAAAAAGGTGCCCCCAAACATCTCACCTTAAGAGATAGATTATTTCTTCTCCTCCTGAAGAGATAAAAATTATTTCAAGCAAGCAAAGTCTATGTCTGTGGGTTACGGAATGAACGTCCAGTCGATGATGTAGATAGAGTGGTGCAAGGCTCTCTGGGATGCTTCTTTGGCTTTGAGAAAAGCTAAGAACTGATCTTTTCACTTTTTCCAACTCTTTTAAGGGTGAAAATAGGGTAGGGGATTATTTTTTGGAAGGTGGACAGTCTGGGTGACCCTGAGGTTGGCCCAGTACAGCAAGCTTCCACAGGACAAAGTACTTGCTCAGTACAAGGAGGATTTGCTGTAGACCTGCATGGGGAGGATGACCAGGGGTTGAGGCAGATAAGAAATAACAGGCTAAACCAACATCTTGCTTTGTCAGCAGGAAGAAGCCCCAAGGAGCACCTCTGGCAGCAGCTGTGGATTAAGAGCCCAAGGAGAGGACCAACAACAGCAGTTCCACCTTCTGAGGGATGTGGGTGACATCAGGTAGCAACAGGACAACAGCAGAAGTAAAACCAAACACAAATGAAGGGTGTTGAAAAGAAGAATTAGGGTTAGAATTAGGGATAGGATTAGGGTTGGGGTTGGGGTTAGGGTTTAGAGCTAGGGTTAGAGTGAGGGTTAATTTTGGGTTAGGGTTTAGGGTTATGGTGATGAAAAGAAGGCCACACCCCATAAATGTCAGGGTTCTGTCGTGGTGTGGGAGTCATAAATGTCCCATTGCCAGCACTAAAGACAGGAGCAACCCTGAGTCCTACACCGATCTCCCCACTCTCCAGGAATGAATTTGGCAAAAGAGTAGAAACAAATTCCCATGGTCAGCTCAAGCTCAGGAGAGACAGGAAAATGGATAAGGGTCCACATTTGCAGTTCTTGACCCACATCAGTTATTACATCTGAGGACGCTTTATTTCTAGGTAATTAAAGGGGGTATGTGGCAGCTCCATAGAACATGTTATCAAGCTCCAAAGATCTGCCAGGACCACTACGCCAGGCATGATGGACACACTTTAGATTAAGCTATACATTACCCAGCTGTGTCTATGGCAAGTTAGTAGGTGGTGGTCCACAAATCAAGCCAATAAAAGTTGTTTGAAGAAAACAACTTTTGAAACTGTTTGAAGAAGTGATTTATACCAAGCTGTGAGGGGTCACTGGGAGGAAGTGTTTGGAAGAGGTGTGGTGCAATCGGTCTGTAGGTACCTGGGTACAGTTCTAGCTTCAGCTGAAGTGCTATATTTCCTTTCTTCCTGGGAAACCAGCTCATCTTTACAAGCTCAGAGCCTTTTCTGTTATTTCCCAGGTGTGTAGTACAGGGCAAAGCAATCACCTCGCTACCTTCCTCATGCAATCTGCTGCAAATATCCCATTACATGTCTTCTGTACTTTTCAAGGTAGTGCCAGTAATTTCTTCAGTCAGAAGAAGCCTCCCCTCTATTATAGTGAGGTGATTTCCTTCACGCATGTTTTTGCTAGTCCAGTTTTGGGGATCAACCACGCTTGAAATGAGGTAAAATCTTTAATGAGCACTAGACCCGTCTGGCTGATTTTAAGAGGTTTGCAAAGCTTTAATCCTTTAGTTAGAGACTTAAAGCATACTTCTGTCATCCTCTATAAGCTGTGAACTGAGTGAGCTTTTCTGGGTAGGGAAGGAGAAAAGACAGTTGAAGGTCCCATCACTCTGGTCTGAAAAAAACCCAAGCAAACCAGAATCACAGAATCATAGAATGCCCTGGGTTGGAAGGGACCTCCAAAGGCCACCTAGTCCAACCCCCCTGCACTGATCAAGGACATCCTCAAGTAGAGCAGGTTCCTCAGAGCCTCATCCAGCTTGACCTTGAATGTCTCCAGGAATGGGGCCTCCACCACCTCTCTGGGTAACCTCTTCCAGTGTTCCACCACCCTCAGAGTGAAGAATTTCCTCCTCATTTCCAATCTAAATCTGCCCTCTTCCAGTTTCAAACCATTACTACTCATCCCATCACCACATGCCCTTGTACCCAGCCACTCCCCAGCTTTCCTGTAGCCCCCTTTAGATAGTGGAAGGTAACTATAAGGTCTCCCTGGAGCCTTCTCTTCTCCAGGCTGAACAACCCCAACTCTGTCAGCCTGTCCTTGCAGGACGACAGCCGTGTTCCTGAGGATTAATGTCCTACCCCTTCCAGATGCTGGTGACCTGGTGGATTTGAAGCCTATTACATCTCTTTTACTTACCCCAGTAGTTCCACTGAAGTTCTCTACGTGCGTAACGGTGCTGGTGCTGACAGTTACGGTAGTATTTGTTAAAAGAAAAGTGCCAACTAGATTGGTGTGAATTTCAAACCACTGGTTGTCTAAGTCAAGAACCATTTTCTTCCAGAATTATTTCTTTGCAGAAAACCAGAACTTTTGTTTTTCCAGAAACCTTGATCATACTGGAGCCAATCTCCTCTTATAGTGTGTTTATTTGAACACACTGCATGCTGTCCATGGTCTGTTTTCTTTCTGTTTTACCTCTGCTACTGCTTTTTGTTTAAAACTCCTTTTGCTGAACCCAGAGAGGGGAAGTCTGCTACCAACAGTGCCATAAAAGTGAGACAAACAGTTGTTAAATACACAGAGTAAGCAAGAAGAGTGTAGCCATCAGGTCAAGGGAGGTTCTCCTCCCTCTCTAGGCTCCCCAGTTCAAGAGGGACAGGGAACTACTGGAGAGGGTCCAGCAAAGGGCTGTGAAGATGATGAGGGGACAGGAACATCTCTCTGCTGAGGAAAGGCTGAGGGGGTTGGGTCTTTTCAGTCTGGAGAAGAGAAGCCTGGGGGGGGAATCTGATCAAAGCTTAGAAATACTTCAAGGGTGGGTGTCAGGAGGATGGGACCAGGCTTTTTTAAGAGCGACCAGTGACAGGGAAAGAAAGAATGGACACAAACTTGAACATAGGAAGTTCCATCTAAACATGAGGAGGAACTCCTTTCCTGTGAGGGTGATGGAGCTTGGCCCAGGCTGCCCAGAGAGGTGGTGGAGTTGCCATCTCTGGAGACATTCCAAACTCATGTGGATGCAATCCTGTATGAAGTGTTTTGGGCAAACCTGCTTTGGAAGGTGGTGGGCGGGGTTGGGGTTGGACTAGGTGATCTGTAGACATCCCTTCCAACTCAAACGATTCCATGGTTTTGTGATTCTGTAATATTGAAGCAGATCTCCAAAGACTTACAAATTTGCATGGTTCAGCCACCAAAAAGCTGAATCTACAGCATGGATCCATAGCAAAACACAGCTCAGCAAGCTTCATGAGAGACCCAACTCAGAAGAGGTGTGAAGATAGAGACAACAGATACAGAAGGAGCAAGTAACTTAGTTATTCCAGAACAGAAAAAACTTGCACCCCTGAAGTTTTGATTATTTCACTTACAAACATTGGGAAGGAGTGAAGGAGGAAGGTGCAGTAATTTATCAAAGTGAGGGAGGCTGTATCACACCTAAGGGATTGCTCTGAAAACACATTGAAGAGGGAACAAAAGAATAAAGCAAACAGGGAATAAAGTTTAGAGCACAGACGAAGGAGCAAAAGTAAGGAAATTCATTAAAGGGGGTAAATGAGCCCACGTAAATCCTGCCCTGATGCAGTTAAAATGCATTTGGTGCCATCTCTCATTTTTGTTGAGTTTTCTCTGCAGAACAATACCCGGCTCCTCCTCTGAGGAACTGCAGTGAAGGCTGGATTGGCATCTCGCAGGGCTTTTGAGTCAAGGACAAGCAGTTGAAACTTGGTGCATGTGAAGAAAGTTGCATAATCGGATCTGAAAAGGAGGTAGAAATTATAAAGATGAAAATGGGGGTTTAAAACTGACTTTTTTAATGAAATGGAGTGTTCAGTGTTTCCTTCAGCTGGTCAATGTGTACCTCTTCTAAGTCTTGTTTTCTCTATTATTCTGTGATCAACAGATTTGGGATCAAAAAAAAAAAAAAAAAGAGAGAAGAAAAGAGATAGGAGGAATAAAATTACAAATGACCCATTCAACACTAATTTTGAGTACCACCCAAATTGTAAAAATATGCATAAAATATTTCCCCTAAGAATACTTCTCTAAATATTTTTCATATTTTCCTTTTTTTTTTCCATGGAAAAATTGTTATCTTTCATAAAATATTGATTACCTTTCTGGGGAAGTGCATTTTCTTCTCCCCTCATTGCCTTTGCAAAACTGGTACAAACAATTAAATAATATATGGAAGGTTGTCTGAATATTTCTGTGTTTTGAATCACTGTTATTTCAACCCCATAATGTCTTTGCAATGGAAAATGCAATCTGCCTTGCCCTCAGATTTGGATCCTGCAGTGAGCTGTGGCTTGTGAAATCTGTTTGCTAGAAGTTAAAACAAGAATAATTATCTTGACAGAAAAAAAAAAAGCAAACCAAACCAACAAATAAAAAAACCCAATCAACAACCCACAAAAAGATCCCAAGGCATCCCAAGGCTATTTTTGCTTGGTGGATCTTCTATTTGGGGTTCATTGAGACTATATCTATACTGCTGGGAAAAAGTGGGCTCAGAAGTGACTGTGAACGTGGGATACTCTGGCTCCCACCCAGTAAGATCCTTATGGTTGTAGGAGTATGACTGTGGATGACCTGAGACCTGAGTTGCATGAAGCTATATCATAGAATCATAGAATGTTTGGGGTTGGAAGGGACCTCTGGAGATCATTGAGTCCAACCCCCTGCCAGAGCAGGGTCACCCAGGGCAGTCCACACAGGAACAGAGCCAGGGGGGGTTGGAAAGGCTCCAGAGAAGGAGACTAGACATATATCTGCAGAACCCTGTGTGCTCCAAGAAGTGCACTCCAGACATGACTGAGCTTAACTGGGTCTCTGTACACCCTTCACAGACAGGTTTACAGTCAGCCTCCAAGATGATGGTGTAGACAAACCCAGACTGTGCTGGAGACACCTGTAAGTTGGGATAGCCTGGGTGCTAATCATAGAATCATAGAACTGTAGAATCATAGAATCATAGAATGCCCTGGGTTGGAAGGGAACTCCAAAGGTCATCTATTTCAGTTGCCCTGCAGTAAGCAGGGACGTCTTCACCTAGATCACGTTGCTTATCAATGCTCTTCATGCTCCATGATCCATGCTCTCCAATGCATGGGAATGTCTGTTTGAGGACCTGCTCTGTGAAGCAGAGGCAGTGCATGGTCTATAGAATCAATGAAATCAGAAGTGTAGTCTTTTCCTCTTGCTTCCCAAGAAGGAGGCATAGCTGTGACAGTGACTTATTTGTCCCAAGATGTATTGCCTTGTGCTTTTTCATGTTCAGCCCTTGGTGTCACCGCGCTTGTTGTATTATCCTACTTCTGTATTAGCACTGTAAATGTTCTTTCCTGTTCCTCTGTGACTTTCACACCTTCCTTCAGTGAAACCATTTCTTAATGTGAAGGTTTTATAACTGACAAACCAACTTTTTTTTTTTTTTTCATTTCCCCTGGGGTTGTTTCCTAAGTCCTAAGACTTTGAATCTGTGGAGGATCACACCTGGTAATATCTCCTGACCATCAGGATTTAATTGTAGAGTCATGGAGATGTGGGATTGGATGTGACCTCAACTCTTGCATTAGTCCCTCGGGTCCCAGTGGTAGTATTAATTAATAGAGTTATGCATCCATAGTGTCCATCTGGATGACTTCTGGCAGTACTTGTAGTTTAGAGAAGGATCAAATCACCTTTTTCTTCCAAGGCAGGAGCATACAGATTTCCTACATATATTTTTGGAAAGATTGAAAATATATTAAACATGCAGCACATATTTTTTTATATTTTTTCATCCATCAATTTTATTCTTATCCAGTGTGAAAACTGTCAGGCTGATACTTAGATTAATCTTCCAGGCTGCACACATCACCCGTAAATCACTCTGCTTCAATAGGGAAACCATTGGCTTATGGAGCACTGGTGAGTATTTTTTATGGGCCGCCTTTTCCCTAGTTGCAATAATCTGCCTGTCTCATCAGAGACACCCTGGCACAACTGACACACACCAAAGTGGATGATCAAGAAAGACCTGCTCCAAGGCAGGGTGAAGATGGCAGCACGCACCCTCTCTGCCAACGGATGCGGGATGAGCAGCTCTCACTTCCTGTTGCAAGGTCTTTTTATGTATAAAAAGATCAAGTAAAGAGCAATGATAATTTATGAACCACACGAAAAGAGAGTGATACACAAGCTGGGAATGAGCACAGTGATAGTTTCAACTCTTCACTTGCACAGCATATTACAGAAGGAATTAATTGATCTTCATGTTTTGAAAGGATACAGTGCAACCCATACAACTTTGACCCTTAAAGCTTGAGCTCTCTGTAGAGAAGAAACATCAGCCTGTTTAATTCACC
Source organism: Todiramphus chloris collaris (assembly GCA_025345505.1). Lineage (NCBI taxonomy): Eukaryota > Metazoa > Chordata > Aves > Coraciiformes > Alcedinidae > Todiramphus > Todiramphus chloris. The sequence goes on from JANVCC010000247.1 coordinate 179,466, forward strand.
CTTCAAAAAAAAAGAGTTGTTCCTTTGCCTTAACTTCATGGTTTGTTCTTTTTTCCTTTTAATTCTTTTGAAAATTTATTCCACAGTCTTGTTGCTTTCAGATGATGTTCACTTTAAGTGTCTGTTTCTATCTTATTAGAAAGCACACCTCGCTCAAGTAGCCCATATATAATTTCATCATCAGTATTTACAGCCTGTAGAGGTTTATATACCCTTTATATTCATGATCCTGTAACCACTTTCCAGTAAAATTCTCCAATTTCCATATCTGGCTCTGTCAATCTTCTCCAAGACCATTAATTTCCATGAGGTTTGAGCTATTCCTTTGGCGTGGGGGAACACTTTCTGTGGTCATCTCATGTGTTTGCTGTAGGATGTATTTGAGTCTCAGATTTCATATGTATTAAATATCATCACTAATATGGACCAGTTGATATGTAGCTTTTTAATGGTGCAGGGCTACAGAGGGATTATCCCCCAAAACCATATAGGTCAAATTCTGATCTAACTGTTCAAGCTACATGGCAAAGTCAGGATGCAATAAGTTGCTGGAAGTGGGGACCATCTTCATGTGCGGGCATATCCTATAAAGAGTAGCTCAGAGATATATTTGACTTAGCTGGTTTTGTTCTACTGATTTTGGATCAAGGGTTTGCACAAAATTAGCGAAAACCCTCAAAATTTTAGATTCGCATATTAGTACCTTTTGTAGCCGAAAGTATCTAGACAAAATAACAAATAGCAAAGATTTTGAGGAAAGAGATGCTGAATGAGCATGAGAACAAGTTTAGGTATTTATTTCTATGTGGGGACTCAGATCTCATGGAGAAAGCCTCAACAGGATGGGGTGGGTTTGCTCATCCAGAAGACATTTTCCCAGGTGAAGAACATGCTAAGAAACCACCTTCATTTTCACAAAATAGCAGCATGATAGGGGCTGGAAGGGACTTCTGGAGATCATCTTATCCAATGACCCTGCCAATGGGGGTTCACCTAGAGAATGCTGCACAGGATCGCATTGTCCAGTAAGGTTTGGAACATCTCCAGAGACAGAGACTCTACCACCTCTCTGAGCAGCCTGGGCCAGGCTCTATCACCCTCACAGATGTTCCTCCACATCTTTAGATGGAAATTCCTATGTTTGAGTTTGTGTCTGTTCCCTCTTGTCCTGTCACTGGGCACTTTTAAAAAAGCCTGGTCCCATCCTTCTGACACCCACCCTTGAGGTATTGAGAGGCATTGATCAGATCCCCCCTTAAGCTTCTCTTCTCCAGACTAAGACGACCCAGCTCGCTCAGCCTTTCCTCACCAGAGAGATGTTCCTGTCCCTTCACCATCTTTCCTAGTTTCTGAGCTCCATTAGATGCTGCGAGCCCCCAGCCAGTCCCCCGACATGTGGTGTGAGCACCTAGTAATGGCAAGATCATTCTTCAACTTCCTTTGGAAGTTTTTGTTTTTTTCCTTACTCAGAAGGGTAAGAAAACCTTTCTGCTAATATTTTCTCTTAGGTAGCTACCTCAGTTCACATATTGATAAAAACAGTTAAATAACCACAGCCTGGTCTCCCTGCCTGTGGTGTGAAGACAAAGATTTCTTAAGGTTAAAAACAGTGAAAAGGTCAGAGAAGAAACTCAGATAATATTAGGGTATTTTTTTTTCCTGGTTAGACAGAGACTACATCAAAGAGGCCCTTAAATTAGAATTAGAGCTCATTTGCATATCTGCCTGACAGGGGAATGAATGAATGAGAGGTGAAAGGAGGAGACGGAGAAGGTCTTCAGTGACAGGAAGGGGACAAAAAGCAGAGGATGGGTATGAAAGGAAGGGGGAGCAGAAAGGGAAAAGGAAAACAGACCCTTCCTGCCACGGGACACCCGTTCTTGTTAAATACATGAGAGGATTTTTCAGGGAAGAGTCACTTCCACAGGCCGACGTGAGATTTGACAACAAAGAGGCAGGCAGATGCTGGTGGCTCCGAATGCACAGTGGTCCCTCACCAAGGGGAACACACGTGTTTTTCCACACGTCTGTGTGCAGACTGGGGATTCTCTGGGTAACAAATTTACAGGTAATGCCCTATAATGCAGAGTTATCAGGGAGACTCTGGAGTCTAAAAAACACATGTGGTTGGCATGAGAGCGGACGAGGTTACCATGAAGATATAGAATCATAGAATGGTAGAGGTTGGAAGGGAGCTCTGGAGATCATTGAGTCCAACCCCCCCTGCCAGATCAGGGTCACCCAGGGCAGCCCACACAGGAACAGAGCCAGGGGGGGCTGGAAAGTCTCCAGAGAAGGAGACTCCACCACCTCTCCGGGCAGCCTCTTCCAGGCTCTGTCACCCTCACAGTGAAGAAGTTCCTCCTCATGTTGAGGTGGAACCTTCTATGCCCATTGTTCCTTGTCCTATTGCTGGGTACTACAGAAAGTAGATTGATTCCTTCCATTTGACACCCACCCTTCAGATATTTATAGACATTAATAAGGTCCCCTCTCAGTCTTCCACTCTCAAGACTAAACACCTTCAGGGCTGGAGTGAAGGAAACGCATCACAGAAGAAATAGGTGATCCCCTAGATTTCACATCATTTGAGAAGGGAAGCAAGGCTTCTCATGAAACACCTACTCAGGGTAGGAAGAACAGGCTTTGGTTACTCCTGATCTCAGCAAGAAGGATTTTTTTCACTTTGTGAGGTTGGTTTTGATGTCTGTGATTAGCTGTAGGTCTCACAACTGAGTTTATGTCAGAGCTCTGGGAGAATCACAGAACTACTGAGACTGGAAAAGACCTCAGAGATCATCAAGAGCAGGTAAGGGGACAGGGCTAGGAGGAATAATCAGGCGTGGTCTGCAGGGGTTGGGCTCGTACATCTGCACACCACAACCCCCCCAGCCACAAAAATCAGTGACGCTCGGCTGAGGGCGATGCAAGAACAGGCAGAGGCTGCTGGGGAGTGGGGGGTGAAGTTCAGCCGAGCTGGTTTTACTGGGGTAGGGTGAGTGCTTACAGCGTACGTGCTGCCATCATGAATATTTATTAAATCAGCCCCTTCGTACCTAGGCGTGCTGGCAATCATCCTCTCCAGAGCCACAATTTACACCCTCCTGCCACTGACTGCACATGAGCTGAGACCCCATTTGGCAAATTTCTTTTGAAATTTTGATTTATAT
>JANVCC010000247.1:205553-225211 GCA_025345505.1 Todiramphus chloris collaris
GAAGGAAGGAAGGAAGGAAGGAAGGAAGGAAGGAAGGAAGGAAGGAAATAGGGAAGCAGGTTTATCTGTGTCTTACTGAAATACCAGAGAATTCAAGAACCTACCCAAGAGAATATCTGCAAAACTTATTGTTCTTTGATTGTTTGTTGGAAATGACACTCAGGATGATGGTTACTTTTCTACTGGGAGCGCCTCTAAATTTGATCTGTTTCTCGCATTGCTCTATCTAAACTTCTCCACATATTTTTGCAGTGCTCTTTTCAGGTTGCAAAACATCATCTATCATGCTTCTTCACTTAAAGAGCTGTTCATATCAAGGAAATGAGAATTATCTCCGTATTTTTACTGGGTATAGGCATGTTGTTGTTGTGGGAAAGGTATTGACACAAATCGGGTGATGTCGGGTGCTACAGCATGAGGGAAATTAATTAGCTCAATTAAAAGGAAAGAAATGCCTCGTCCACTGCACAGTCCCCATCATCCAAACACCTGGGGCAGGGAGATCTTTTAAAAATTATTTCAAAAAGTGGAATTACATAAAGTTAAGAACAAGCATGTCCTATCCTGAAGGAAAATAATCTCTCGAAATGAAGAAATGTCTTCCTTCTGTTACAGTCTGAAACTTCCATCACTGCTAAAATTAATGTAATCTAGAATGATCCACTGAATCAATGTTAGCTTTTTGCTTTTTAGGTGTTGTATGGGCAACATTCTGCAGTCAAAACACAGGTCCCCTTAGTACTCAGGCTGGTTTAGGGTCTGTGGCTATGGAGATCCTTTGGAAATAACTTCTATGGTCTCCCAGCAGCAGCTAGTCCAAGCTGGGAGTTTATTATGTTATTGAACCCATCAAGTCATTATTGTAATTTCCTATCAAAGTTCCCCCTCATCCGTGACTTGCACCACAGCAGACCTGAAGGAGCTTTCATGCAAGTGAGGAAGAAAGTAGGAGCAAGATTGTCAGTGCCATATTCAATGTTTCTGAGCCACTGCATCCTTGTCCTCTACCTACAAGCTTGGGAGGGATCAGAGCATGGCTGCTGGTGGACACCCTGAGATCATTAGGCAGCTGACCCTGAAAATGTACTGTTGGCTGTCAGCAGCATTTGATTTGGGCTCTGCTGGCACTCAACAGCCCTCCAAGCCCACAAGGCACCATGACATCTGCACATTTGCTTCTAAACTTCTCCTCTGCTCATTTTACACCATGTATCACCCTCATCCAGAAAGGGTGGGTCTTCTGCTTGGTGTGTCCCATGTGGGGACGAAATGCCCTAACAGCAGCTGGAGGAGTCTGGGATCCTTGATTCACTATGCAAGGACATGCTTGCAAGAAATCAAAGGTCAAAAAAGTCTCTGTATTTAAACTGGTGCCAACCTGTCCTGGAACAACTTGCTCTTTTCAACCTCCACACAGATGGAAGCACCATGGAGTGATCTGGATGAGTGTGTATTTTCAGACTCACCAGGTGAATGTGGTGCCAGCACCAAATCTTGTTGTAAGGGGCAGGGTACCCCATGTGTACCACGAGAGAGAGACACTAAGAATGACACCCCTCTCTCCCCACTAGCTTCCTGGACCATAGATGGTCCTTGGGAGATGCTCTGAAGTGTCTGGTAATGTTGCAGAGAGGGACAAGTGTGGAGTGAGTTTGGGCTTGCTCAGGGCATGGACCAGGGGGACAGGAACCCACAGAAAAATCCTAGAGGCAGCAGTGAGGCGTTGTCAGCGTTGCTGTTGGGTCAGCAGCACGAAGGGGAGATCCTCCTTGTGCCTCCTGAGCAGCCACGGGGATGGGTTGACATGTGAGGGGAAGGGACCCATAAAAAACAAAACCACTGGCGATGCAAAGCCTTAAGCTTCGCGTGCCCGCATAACACGTCCTCAGGCAGGGCTGTGGCTGTAGGCGAGGATTTGCACAAGCCGGTCTCAGGTTTGGCTTTTTTTTTTTTTTTTTCCCATGGAGTTGCTGAAGTCCCTTTGGAATATTAAAAGCCACATCATGGTGCTATACATATTAATGTGCGAGGATTTTTTTCTATTGTCTGTACCTTTCAGTCTAAGTCTGACTGACAGCCTTATCTATGATATCCAAGCCTTAGGATGGTCTGATTTTCAGATAGGCCACTCTTCTTCCTCTTCAGCATCATCATTTTTTTCCTTTTTCTGTTCTTCCCCTTCTTTTTTTTTTTTTTACATTACTGTATTTCCAGGTTTAATGTTATACAGCATAGACCTGACAAATTGTAGTTGCCGTCCTGGTTATTTAATATTTATGTTTCCTAGATGCAAAAGCCAGAATACCTTAGATTGATGCATAAATTGTCGATTGATGCAGAAATTGTTGATTGACACAGAAATGTTGGTATTTCAGATATATTTGTCACAGTGGAAAAGACATATGTCTTTTGATGAGAGTTTTTAATACCTCTATCGTTTTAACCTAAGGTCAACATACTAGTCAACTTTTCAGTAAAATACTATGAAATGTACAAAAATGGGATTTTTTTTTTGTGGGGTTTTTTTTTTTTGTGTTCTTTGTGTTTCTATGCTACTTTTTGTTTCTTGCTACACTGTGCAAGTCTTTTTCATTTGCCTACAGACAGGCTATTGGTGGAGTAGTGTTATTATTTGATAGTCAAATGAAATAAACAAGACCAAAACCACGCGTAAGGAAAAAAACCACAAAAACCCTGACCTTTTTTTTTTTTTCCCCTAGTAGCCACGTTTGTAGCCATATTTATTTTAAGTAGCCTTGGGCAAAAAGTTATGTGCCTCATTAATCTAAATCAACCTTGCAGGATTTTATGGCAACTGTTGTTGCTGTTGCCACATTATGTATGCTTTTTCCTTTTGTTCTTCAATATAGTGCTTATGAAGCTAAGGAACAATTGTCACTTCCTATTATGTGAACTAAATGTACAAGAATTGATGGGGCTTTCTACCTAATGTTGTTAGCCTGAACCTGGTTTGTTTATTTAATGAACAAAATGTCACAGCGTATCTGCATCCTCCTGACATCTGAAACAGTGGCAGCTGCTGGTGGCAGATTTCCTGAAACTGGGGTGCAGAATTAACCAATTCAATTTGCATGTGATCCAAAAAAGGAGGGAGGAGGGGGAAGGGAAAAAAAAAAAAAAAAAAAAAAAGAGAGAGACAGAGACACAAGACTGCCTTTTGAAAACATTCTTTTAAAAAGCGCGTATTTTGTGCACAGATGTCCTGAGGACTATTGTGTTGTGGGGGGTGGGGAGGAGCCAGTCTAATCCTGACACATAACCTACTTCAGCGCAAGTAGATTTAGAGAAGTTCATTGAGATTCAGAGTTTAAAAATGATGCCATTACCACGTAGGTGCTGGGTTGGTAAATAAAAACTCTTCACTCAGGAGCGTTTTAAAACCCGGGGTTCAGTTTCACCTCCGTTTCCTTACAATGGGTTCTGCTGAAGAGGAGATGCTGATTTTGCAGCCATGCCACCGAAAGAAAAGATGCGTTTTATGCCTTCTCGATGCTGGAATTTATAGCCATAAGTAAATGGTGATAATGAACTCTTTTAGAAAGTGACAAAATCTGTGGGAATTACTGAGGACATTCACTCTCCTCGACTGCTAATCCGAATAATAATCGTGACATGGCAGTGTTTTGGCATAAGCGTCCAGAAGCTACACAGCACCTTTTTAGCTTAGAATGATCCGTGGCGAATAACGTTTACCGGGCACCAGAAGTTTTCAAATCAAGGTAAAGCCTCCTCGAGATTTGTCGAGTTTTAACTGCTCAGTGGGAAGGCGATGCTGAGCCTCCACAGGCTCCAATCAAAGGAAGAGCAAAGGCAACCGCTCGGGTGCCTTGTTTAGGGTGTTAATGCGCGTCCCTCGTTGCAGCCAACGCTCCCGCCACGCTTCATATGCAAAGAAAAGAAAACACAATCTTTGGGTATATTACATGACAGTGCAGGGATCTGAACTACTTGGTAAAAGGCCCAGTTATGAGTATGTCTGGCAATTAAAAATAATTGGGAAGCAGGTTTGCCACTAACTCTTCCAAGAATGCCAGTTATGATATAATGATGTTTCATTAGACATGCTGAAAGCTGTGAGCTCCGTATGGCAATGGCAATTAGGAAGGATCATAAAGAAGAAAAAAAAAGAAGAAGAAGAAGAAACATTAAAAATATCCCAGCTAAGATTAGCATAGCATTTAATGGCCACTTCATTAGCTAATTGATTTCTTATTAGTTACAGGGAAAAGCCCAGTTAGGGGCTCTGCACAGCTAATTAACAGCATTTACACAATTAGTCAGTTGCTCATTTTGTAACCAAACATTCTTGGAATCAACTGCGGCTGTGATGCTCTGGGCCATTTGATTAATTTTATTTTATTTTTTGCTAATATTGGCTTAACCTTCAAATAAAAAATTCACTCCCTAGGGCCTCACCATATTTAATCACAACATTATACAAACAGAAAAAGGCTACGTCACACAATCTTAGGACATGAATCGGTTCCTCTTCCTTTTATTTGTGAGTTGTTTTATTGGCCCCATGAAGTCAATAGCATTCAGTAACTAGAATCGTCTGTCTTCTCTCCCGACAGACGAGTTTTTGCCCATCAAACATTATTATTATTATTTTGCAATTGGCAAATGAAACAATGTAGGTTTGACCGCAACATATTTTTTTGCTTATGTATTGGGAGAAGGATGCGGAAGGTCTGGCTGAGACATTCATTTCTAATGCAGTCGCTTCCTACTGCAAAAGAAATGTATTTAGTAGAAAACTTGCCATTTAATAAAATGCATGTTTTCGCATTAATTTATACCTCAAATTAGGGGTGAATGAGGACAAATGCACGATGTTCTAAGGGTCAGAAAGAGACAGGCTGGATTTATGCAGCACTTAGTTAGCAACTGAGGAAATTGACGACCAAGAACATAGCAAATAACAAGAACAGCATTTAATAACAGAAACAAAAAAGAAACTTCTCTGCTCATTTCCTGGTTTATGGCGGCACTCCATAATCTCATAGCACCCAATTATTATTCCGGCAAAACCTGATGTCCCTTTCACTCCCCAGACGCCCGTGCACCAAGGAAGAGCCAAACTCTGATCTCGCTGTAGGCGGTAATGATATCCCCCCGGCGCAGGGGCTCTCCTGCGAGGGGGAAGCCTTTTAGCATTGATGCATATAGGCTGTTAGCGCTGTGAGGAGACGTTGCATATGTGAGCAGAAGGTCAATGTTTTCACTCGCCGGTTTTCATCGGCGCACTGGGATTCTGCATGAAATTACCATACGCTAATTAAATAAACCCAAAACCTCACAGTGATCGATCAGCTCAGAGGTGATGCCAAATCATCAATACATGAATTCTTACACTTTGTTTTTCTTTCATTTCACTTATCTTTTTTTTTTTTTCTCTCTCTCTCTTTAATGTTTTCCACAATAAGTGAAAAATGGGAAAATATTTTCATTTACCATTACTGTATTAATTGCAGTTAATGGAAAACCACTCTCAGACACATAATGGCAATTATTCCACTTCTCCCCCTCCCCTCCCCCTCCCCCCCCCGCTTTTTATTTTTTCTCTTAATGAGAATTTATTCTGTAAGTGTATTTGCAAAAAGTGACCTATAATGGATGCTTATTTCAGTGTTGTATTCTTTTCTATTTGATCATGTACATAGATAATATGTTTTCCTTCCTTCCATGTTTCTTGTTTTGTTGGCAATGCACATCTTGCTTAGTTGCTTCAAAGGATTGCAAAAATCAAGAAAAATTCCAAATTACCTCATTTTAAAGTTGCATCTTGGCAACTTGGGACTTTTTTTTTTTCTTCTTCTTCTTCTTTTTTTTCTGCTGAGGAAAAAAACACCGTATCTACCAAATCTACCTGGAAGCTCTTTCTAAATTCTGAGCAACATCTACAACACTCATGCTGAGCTTCTTTGTGCTCTTGTTAAATACAGGAAAAAAAAAAAAAAAAAAAAAAAAAAAAAAAGCATGGATTGGTGAGGCTTTACCAGATTCCAGATTACTGGATCAGCGGAAGCGAGCACTTAGGTGTCTGTGGGGTTCTGGCATTAATCTCCACAGGGTCACACAGTGCATCAAAATGAGAGGAGGGACGAGGGACTGGTAGTCTTGTCTCCAACTCTTGTTCTCCAGCTTCTGCTGGAGATAGGCTCCTACCGTGTTCATTCAGATCCTGCACAGTTTCCTTCTCTGGGTTACCTGGATGTCCACACACATAGCAGCTACTCATGTATTTCAAAGGATGACAAAATCTTGTCTGCAGCTTCCACAGCTGACATCCTTTATTCTCTCGCTTTTCCTTAGCAGGCATAAATGCTCCCCAATTTGCTTCTCCATTCCACTTCAGCCTATGAGCATTTCAAGGCAACTTCTCAAGGTCTAACACTTAAAAATCAAAACAAAACAAGATGGATCTCTGAAATTCTCCTCTACCACCAGGATATTTATCCCACAGGCAGCTTGCTCCACATAGGCTTGTGTAGGATTCAGCCAACAGAAGCTGCATAGCAACACCTGGCTGATTCAACTAGTTTGTCCAAAATGGAAAGGAAAACCATTGCTCTTCTTCTTCTAGCCCTTTCCTGAAAGGGACCAATATATTTTCTCTGCCCACAATGTCTTACAAACAGACCCTTCCATGATGTCTGTGAAGCTGTGTTATCCCAGTCAACAGCTTTCCACTGGGCCATCCGCAAGCGCAGTAGAAACAACTTTTCTGAATTTCAGTCTCCTATGGTAATTCTGTGAGCCACATCACCCAACAGTTCCTTGTTGCACTGGTTTGTCTGGGTTTGAAACACTCATCCCTTTAGGAATAAGCATATAATTTTCATCAATTAACAAAACAAAAAATCCAGAAAATCTTTCCAAATATCTGGTCAACCTATTTTGCCACCACCATTTTTTTTCCAAATGCTGGCCTCGTTTTCCAGGAACTGGAATGCATTTCAGGTGTCTGGACTGAGGTTGGTGTTCAGGTCAAAGCATCGTGACTTGTTGACACAGAAGCAGACATTGCACAGGGGTGTCTGGGATGGTGGTTCTAAAATATCCTGTGTAGCTCTGTCCCCATTGCCCCGTTCACAGAGATGGCAGCATTTTTTGGTATTGGGATCGTACAAACATTGAGGAGTGTGGTTGGACCATCTTATAGTCAACTTAGGAAATTAAAGCTAGTATTTTTGTCTCTGTTTTATAAAGTGTAGAAAATCCTGCATCTTCTCTTTGCCTCAGTTTCTCCCTCTGTAAAATGATGATGTTAAAATTCTGAAGAGAGCATCCTTATTTGGCAAGTGAAAGCATACATAAGACATGGCTGTTAATGTCTGTGTGAGGGGGTCTCAGCCAGACTGGCCATGGTCTGGTGTACAATGGCTTTCAAGGGCATGGTGGCAGCAGCTCAGAGGTTCAGATCATTGCTGGCACTGAGTAAACGTTGTGCAGAGAGCGTTTGCCATCGCTAGCAGTGGTCACCAGGTCGTGTTAACAGGATACACTGTGATTGTGTGTAGACGTGGTCATGATAATGTTGGGTAGATGGTTGGACTTGATGACCTTGGAGGTATTTTCCAACCTTAATGCTTCTGTGATTCTGTGATTATTTTTTTTTCACACTAATAGCTATAGTTAATATCCAAAGAGCTAGAGGAGGAAAAGGTCTTGCTTGGTTAGTTGGTTTTTGCTGGTTTGGGTTTTTTTTTCTTCCCAATATCTTTTTGCTGGGGATTTAACATTATTTGGAGAAGAACCACTTTCATGGTTTCACTTTCTGAAGCTTTCTCCTGTCCCAGACCTCACTCCCTATTTAAAGAGAGACAGAGCAGCATTTTTTAATGACTAAAGGGATCTCTGTGTCTGTGTGACAAGTATGGCTTGTCAGTCTTTAGGCTGCAAAAATCACCCCTTCCCTGCTCTGGAGCTGGCTGAGCTGTGCAGTTCCTGGAAAGAAATTACTCAACACAATTGGAAAAGGAAACCAAGATTATTATGATCAAATACTATAGAAAAAAATCCTGTGGTAGAGCCATTCCACAGACCCCCTGCAACTGTCAAACCTGGGATACCAGCATATATCCCAAGAATCAAGGAAAGGAGTCTAAACTCAGTAAAGAACTTGAAACACTAACATCCCAGTTGGAGAATAAAACAGAAGACGGACAAGATATGCAGAAACTATTTCTGGACCACGTGAAACATACAGAGTCAACAAATGATGCATTAAAACTGACAGCACAAATATATGCTGACTTCCCTTCCAATGCCTCTCTTACCACACTGTCTTTCCCTGTAATATTTTCCTTCACTCTACTGATATAATCAATGTATGAAAAAATAAAAAAAGCAACAAAACAGAGAGGGCAAAAAGAATCTGGGATTCAACTCTTCTTGGCAGGGAAGTCAGTGACGACCAGCAAAGTCCAGTGATTCTCAGAGCAGCATATAGAAGGCAGTATGGGATGCTGCTAAACGGATAAATAGAGGAATGGAAACAAATAAAAGTGGAGTAATGCTCTTGGGGTACAGGCTGACTTTTGTGTAGGTGAATAAACAGGAAAGAAAACTTCCTGCACGCTAACGAAGGTCTCATCTGGGTCTGTTATGTTCCATACATACCTACCAAGGAAGGCTCATTGCCCCAGTTTGATCCGTCAGAGTAGAGAAGCAGCAGGATTTCAACTTTTCATCCTGCACAAGCTGGGCCATAAAGATGCCTGGACACACATGAGCCTTTCTGCCTTTCTGCTGAATCGGTATCTTCAACAGCCCCGTGAAGAAAGTGAGGGAACCACGCTTGTTTTCTAGCTATGTTTGTCTGAACTGAGAATCATAGAATGCCCTGGGGTTGGAAGGGACCTCCAAAGGCCATCCAGTCCAACCCCCCAGCACTGATCGAGGACATCAACTAGAGCAGGTTGCTCAGAGACTCATCAAGCCTGACCTTGAATGTCTTCAGGGATGGGGCCTCCACCACCTCGCTGGGCAACCCATTCCAGGGTCTCACCACCCTCAGAGTACAGAACTTCTTCCTAATGTCCAATCTAAATCTACCTTTCTCTATTTTCAAACCATTGCCCCTTGTCCTGTCACCACACAGCCTTGTAAGACATCCCTCACAGTTTTTCTGTAGCCCTCTTCAGATGCTGGAAGGCCACAAGAAGGTCTTTCTGAAGCCTTCGCTTCTCCAGGCTGAACAGACTCGGCTCCCTCAGTCTGTCCTCATAGGAGAGGTCCTCCAGCCCTCTGATCATTTTTGTGGTCTCCTCTGGACCATCTCCACCAGGTCCATGCCCTCCTTGTGTTGAGGGCTCCAGAGCTGGACCCAGCACTCCAGGTGAGGTCTCACCAGAGCAGAGTAGAGGGATCTGCTGGCCATGTGTCTTTTGATGCAGCCCAGGATGAAGCTGGGGCTTTCTGAGCTGTGAGAGCATGCTGTTGGCTCATGTCCATCTTCCCATCCACCAGAACACCCAAGTCCTTCTCCAGAGGGCTGCTCTCTACCACCTCATCAAGGAGAAAAGATAGTGTGGTTAAGTCATGCAATAATAATAAAATATATGTGCTTTCAACAGTGAATAACGAAGGCTCTGGGGTAACCTTCTTGCTTCCCATAAGAAATATGGGCACAGTCTTTTTAGCAGGACCTATAACAACAGGACAAGGGGTGATGGCTCTAAACTAAAAGAGGGGAGATTTAGACTGAATATAAAGAAGAAAATTTTTACAATGAAGAAGGTGAAACACTGGGCCAGGTTGCCCAGAGAGGTGGTCGATGCCCCATCCCTGGAAACATTCAAGGCCGGGTTGGATGGGGGTCTGAGCAACCTGCTCTAGTTGAGGATGTCCCTGCTCACTGCAGGGGGGTTGGACTAGATGGCCTTCGGAGACCCCTTCCAACTCAAACCAACTCATTCTGGGATTCTATGGTGTTAAATTACAGATACCCAAACAGGACCTTTTCAAATTATCATGCCTGAGACCTTCAGGCTGTGAGCTGAGAATTCTGGTGGATCATTAACGCCGAGCTTCAGTAAATTCTGGGAAATAGGAAGACTTCAGAAAAAACCAAACAGATGCACCCATATTTAGAAAAAGTAGAAGAGATACCTCAAAGTAACCAGACAGACTGATATCATTCTCTGACAAAGTAGTGGAATATGGAACCAGATTAATAATCATCTAAAAGAAGGAAAATATCATTAATAATTATTTATAGAAGAATCTTGTCAAACTAGTTCAGGATAAATTTTAATGTGATTACAACTTTCGTTGATAGAAGTAATAATATTTCCAATGTAATAAAATTCTGACATTATTGCACGTGGGACCACACATCAAGAATAACAAAGCAGAATGTTGGATAATCAATGTCACACATTAAATGGCCTGAAACTGAGTCTGGTGGTGCATCCAAATCTGATTGTAAACAGAGAGCCTGCATTACAAAGGTGCATTCCTTGTTTTTTCAGTTTTCCTGCTGTTTCCCATTTTTAGCAATAACTGGAGGGTCAGAGATGGAGCTCCTCACAGCTGAGACAACAATTTGGGGATAGTCACTGATACAAAGAGAAGATCAGAGAATCACAGAATCACAGAATCATCAAGGTTGGAAAAGACCTTTAAGATCATCATGTCCAAACTTGATCCAACTCTACCAGGGCCACTATTACACCATGTCCCTGAGCACCATATCTGGATGGCTTCTAAATACACTCAGGGATGGTGATTCAACCACCTCCTTGGGAAGCCTGTTCCAGTCTTTGAGAACCCTTTCATTAGAGAAGTTTTTCCTCAAGTCCAATCTAAACCTCCTTTGGCACAACTCAAGCCCATTTCCTCTTGTCCTGTCACTAGTTCCTTGGGAGAAGAGCCCAACCCCCAACTCACTGCCCCTCCTGTCAGGGAGCTGGAGAGAGCAAGAAGGTCTCCCCTCAGCCTCCTCTGCTCCAGACTAACCCAGCCCAGCTCCCTCAGCCGCTCCTCAGCAGACATCTTCTCCAGAGCCCTCCCCAGCTTCCTTGCCTTTCTCTGGCCCCGCTCCAGCCCCTCAAGCTCTTTCTTCTCCTGCGGCGCCCAAAGCTGAGCCCAGTGCTCAAGGTGCAGCCTCCCCAGTGCCCAGCCCAGGGCCACCATCCCTGCCCTGCTCCTGCTGGACACACTATTGCTGAGCCAGGCCAGGATGCCCTTGGCCTTCTTGCCCACCTGGGCATATGCTGCTTCCTGCTCAGATGATTGTCAATCAACACCCCCAGGTCCCTGATTCTGGATCTGGTCAAATGAGAAATGTTTTTTCATGTCTGGATGTGAAATGACCAGTCTGGGATCAACACACGCATGTTGCACTTCCAGGGGAGCTCTTGTTGGGGAAGTAAAAAAGTTTGGAAATGGTATTTGTGGTCAGGATGAAAATCACCTCAGCATGAGCTCCCAGCACATCACTATGGCTAGAAGGGCTAAATCAATTCCTGCTAGTATAAAAACAAATACAGGAATAGGGATTGGGACTGTTTCCACTGTTCTTTGTACAGGTGCTGTGCTTGCAGTGGTTCAAAGTCCAGATCTGGTACTGTAAATTCAAGAAGGATGTAAAGAAGCCATCATGAGAGAGGAGCTCTGACAGTAATTAAAGGATAACTAGTAGGAAAAGTAACTTCTGAGAGAGAAGATTAACAGTAACTTGATGATAGCCCCTAAGCACCTCCACAAAGAAAAGATGTAGGTAATACAGGGTTTTTAATTCCAGCAGAGAAAAGTGAGGGTGACTGACAAGACCAATGGCTGGAAAAACGAAGTAAAGCAAAATCAGACTGAAAAAGAAAAAGAAGCTGTGCATTCTTAACAGCAAGGATAATTAATAATTTGGAATGATTTACACAGGATTCTGCTGGATTCTCCATTAATGCAGATTTTAAAATCAAAATTAACCACTTTAAAAAAAAAATAGCCTCTCTCCTACAAGCACAGCTTTTAATCTCGAAGCATGAATTAATACGGGGAAGTTCTAGGGGTCAACTATGTGGAAAGTAGTGAGACAATCACAGCAATCCCTCTCGGCTCTAAAACTGGTCAGTTTAGGAATCTACAACAATCTTGGGTTTACATGTTTCTTTGTATAACACTTGGAGAATTTTGTTTTGGTTCCGCAACGAAATTTTGTCTCTGACACATTCATGGGACTCCAGGTGTCAGGGCTTTAAAACCCACAGTGTGACAACGGCCAACGCAGGTATTTGCAAAAGCAGAAAAAGTCAAGATTGGTCACAGGGCGAGATTCAGTTTTAAAAACAGCGATCAAGAGATGAAGCACTTGTTACAGCTTTTTCATTTTACAATTTTATTAGTTTCAACCCCCTTAGGAATGAATATTCCTCATTGGCCTGATAAAAATTCATAGCAACAAAGTTAATAAAATGTCTCGTCGCTTGACAAATCTAGTAGGAAGTATTTGAAAAAAATCTGTTTTACAAAGTAATCCCCCAAGCCCTTGTGGCACAGTCAAAGAGTTAACTTTAAATACTGAGAGGTAGTGAACTGTCATCCTCTGCGCCAAAAGATGACCCATGAGCCTTCAGGAGATAGTCAGGAAAAAGCTGGGAAAATGGTTGTTGAGAAATGAAATGACGAGAGAAACTTTATGCCTCCAGTTCTCTGAATCTATTAATTATTATTTTCTGGAAATCTCTTGGCTTTCACTACTTATTAGACAAAGTATCTCCTAATTTTAATGCTACCACCAAAGGCCAGATGCTACTGTCAGATCTGTGTTAACTGTTTCCAGAATTTGCCTTAAATTCTGTCCTCTCTCTGCACCCAAGCACCGTTGCTATCCGTGGCAGCACATTCCACCATGAGAACTGTTCCCTCTCTGCTCTGATGGGTATTTAGTGATCTGTGTGATTGAGATCTTTGTGGAAGGGGCTCATTGTTGTCCTACAGTCAAAAAATCAGTGTACAGCACAGCTCAAACCAGGATGGCTAATTGACTTGCAACAGTTGTGGTGTTTTCTTAAAAGTAAGTAAGTTGTGGGCTGAGCTCTTTGTGCTCTTCCCACAGGTACACTCTTTCCAGTGAAGAAGTGGACCAGAATACTTTGGGATGTTTTCAGAAGAGCTGTCTAAGAAGCTCGATTCCTGTCTTGAATCCAGCTCTAAATATTTTTAAACAATAGTTCAACTTCCCAGACATTGCTGTGAACCTGCATGCTCATGTTTAACTGTGCAAATCCTGCAAATTCACAGTTGTGCTGCATCACTCGGTGTATCACCAGCACCAGGCTGATGCACTGCAGAGATGGGTTGCGCCAACGCCAATGGTGCTGAAGTGCTTTTGTTTCCCAAAATGAGTGGGTCTTAAAGAACATGGTTCAGAATCACAGAATTTCCTAGATTGGAAAAGACCTTGAAGATCATCCAGGCCAATCATTAACCCAGCACTGACAAGTCCTTGACTAAACCACATCCCTCAGCATTGTGTCTGCATGACTCTTAAATCCCTTCAGGGCTGGGGACTCCACCACTGCTCTGGGAAAGCAGTTCCAGTGCCTGATAACCCATCCAGTAAAGAAATTATTACTCACATCCAACCTGAACTTCCTTTGTCACAATTTAAGCCCATTTCCTCTTTTCCTAACATTTACTTGTTTGAACAGACTGAACCACATCTCTCTACAAACTCCTTTCAAGTAGTTGTAGAAAATTAGAAGTTCTGCCCAGAGCCTCCTTTGCTCCAGGCTGAACAAGTCCAGGTCCCTCAGCTGCTCCTTACCAGAGCTGTGCTCCAGACCCTTACCCAGCTCCATTGTCTTTCACTGGCCACACTCCAGCCCCTCAATGTCCTTCTGGGAGTGAGGGGCCCAAAACTGAATCAGGTACTTGAGATGTGGCCTCACCAGTACTGAGTACAGGCTCCTTACATCTTTGCCTAGCATCTGGGACAGTGAAGCACAATGACATACCAGTCTGCACAAGAACTTTCCTCTAGATGTTTTTGTATTTGTACCACCCTTTACTTTCCAGCTGGGATTGTGCTGCTCTTGCTAGTAGTGCACAGAGGAGGCTCCCAGCAATTTTCAGCCCGTGCTGAAAATTTCTCCATTGCAAAAAGCAGGATCTGACTGAGGAATATTGAAGAATTTCAGCGCTGGGGGTACTTATAAATTGCCTTTTTCTGAAGACCATTTTCCTTCATTCTTCACTGCACTGTAGTGAGTCATGTGCATCCAGTATTCTATTCATATTATTTTTTAAATATTTTTTTTTGGTAATACACTAGTGATTGCATAATTAACTTTAGAACATCTGTGAGTAAAAGGAAAAAAAAAAAGAAACAAAACAAAACTATACCAAGAAAAAAAAGTTGCAAATGGGAAATAACCATGAGCATGAGATCATCTCTATCTCATTGCAGACTTTTATTAATGTTTGACTCAAAGGGATCATTTTCTCTAGATTCCTTGGAATCTACTTCTTTGTTTTCATCAACATTCTGGCAATATATTAAACATTCTCATGCATTTAATTCTAAAGATTGCTATTTTCTTTTTTTTTTTCTTCCGTTATTTGTGACTGTTTCTTAAAGTAAAAGAGCAGATTCTTTTTTCCTTTCACTTCTGTACAGAGCGTCTCGGATGTGACCCCTGGGTGCCTTAACTGGGGCTTGGCATCATTCTCAGCTGGTGTGGATCAGTCCTGCTGACTCCCTCCCACATCTGCTGCTCCCCAGGGTGGAAAGAAGGAGAATAGGAGAAGGCATTTTGAGACAGGGTGGGGTACACCTGTGCTTGGCCAGCCCTCAGCTGGCACAGGTCTTCTTACAGTCAGAAGCCATCTGGTATATATTAGAGCTGTCCCTCCTTGGGTTCAGGAGAGGATCCGTGTCAAGAGGTGCGGATTTTGTGTTGTATTCAATTATATGATCTGATGGTTGATGGACATCATCACAAGAAGAAGGGGGGAGGCAGAAAATGTCCTAGGGTAGTATAAAGATTTGATTTGTGTCAGTTTGGGAGGGCCACTTCACCCTCGAGTGGTGAAATCATGGTGAAGCTATGAAGCTCATTTCACCAAGTGTTTATACCATATGAGGGCATGTTCTGCCTGTTCCACAATCTCAGAAAAGACATTAATTTGTTTTTCTAATGAGGTGTTGAAATCTCTCCCTGTCTATTCGGTATCTCTGTCAATAGAGCCCTGCTCTCCTGCTTGACGAGGCTCTGTCAACATATGAAAATCTGCTTTTCCACATAATCAGACACATTTGTCAGGCATCAGAAAGGACAAGGAGCTCAGAGGTCTTCCACAGAAAGGCGTACTGAGCACTTTGGAGCCTGGAGGAGACAGTGGTTTGATAGTGGGTCCTGTGTTTCTCTGCAAGGGTTTTGCTGACTCAAGCAGCATGCTCCGCTTTGAATTATTCAGCCCCAGACACTCATCGAGCAGCAAACAGCCTCCCCAGCTGCCTCTGGTAATTCCTGGACCTCTTTGACTTTAGATGTCTTGATGCCATCCTTATAGAATCATAGAATCATTAAGAGTGGAAAAGACCTCCAAGATCAAGTCCAGCTGTTAATCCAACGTTATCAGGAACGCTAAACCATGTCCTGAAGTGCCAGGCCTACATGGTTTTTGAACCCCTGCAGGGATGGTGACTCCATCCCCTCCCTGGGCAGCCTGTGCCAAGGCCTCTCCACTCTCTCAGCACAGAAACTGTTCCTCATGGCCAACCTGAACCTGCCCTGGGGCAACTCAAGCCCAGTTCCTCTCCTCCTGGAGAAGAGCCCAACCCCCAGCTCCCTGCCCCTCCTGTCAGGGAGCTGGAGAGAGCAAGAAGGTCTCCCCTCAGCCTCCTCTGCTCCAGACTAACCCAGCCCAGCTCCCTCAGCCGCTCCTCAGCAGACATCTTCTCCAGAGCCCTCCCCAGCTTCCTTGCCCTTCTCTGGCCCCGCTCCAGCCCCTCAAGCTCTTTCTTCTCCTGCGGCGCCCAAAGCTGAGCCCAGTGCTCAAGGTGCAGCCTCCCCAGTGCCCAGCCCAGGGCCACCATCCCTGCCCTGCTCCTGCTGGACACACTATTGCTGAGCCAGGCCAGGATGCCCTTAGGCCTTCTTGGCCACCTGGGCACACGCTACCTCATGTTCAGCCATTCAGTTCGTGTTCATGTATCCCCTTTGACAGAAGCAAGGCCCTGATGGAGCCACGGTTGAGCTGGAAGGGGAATGGGTGTCTTTGGGCACAACCATGGGCATACCCAGCAGAGTTCCCCTGTTCCAGGAACTAACTCTGAAACTGCCTTTCCTGAGCAGTGTCTACGCTTTGTGGAAGGCAGAGGGCAGCTGTTTCTGAGAAAGCTGTGGCTGGTCCTGGGCCCTCTCGTCATACAGAAAAGACACAGGTTTTTCTCACTCCTGAGCCCCTTCCTGCAGGGACAGATCTAAAAATGAATGGTCTCCAGGTTGATGTAACAACACTGAAAACTAGGAGGTTTTTTCTGCTTAACTACAATGTTTTTGGAATAACCAAGAAGTGGTGGACCAGCTGACAAACCTGGGGTGGCTGCAGTGGACAGGTACTGGCTATCCAGAAGAGACTGGCAGGGAAGATGAGATGGCAAGGAGCTGCTTGTCTCCATGAAGGAGCAGCCCAGATACGAGGAGCTCCCCAGTGGTATGGATAATAGGCTGATGGAGAGCCTGTGAGTCAGAGGAAGGGTCTGTAAGGGGGATATTGTGGTGGGAGGGTATTACACATGTACCATCGGGGTAAGCAAGTGGATGGAACCTTCTTTAAAACACTGGAGGGTACTGGGTGGGCCAATCAGGGTTGACCCACAGCTACATCTGTTATTCACTGACAAAGGAGAACAAGTTGGGCATGTGGGAATCAGCAACAGCCTTGGCTGTAGTCACCATGAAACAGTTGGGTGTGATGTCCTGGAAACTGTGAGGAAGGAGAGTAGAAAAGAGTAGACCCTGAACTTCAGGAGAGCAGATTTCAGCTCATTTAGGGAACTGGTAGATGGGACCCTAAGGGACACAGCTCTGAAAGCAAAGGAGCTCAGGAAAGCTCTCAGTCCTTCAAGGACAGCATGCTCCTAGCATAAGAATGGTCCATTCCGGTACTCATGAAGACAAGCAGACATATCAGGAGGCTGCTTTGGGATAGCAGAATGCTCAAGGTGGACGTCCAGTGCAAAAAGTCATCATGCTAAAGTGGGATGTGCTATGAAAGAGGAATTTAGAAATATTGCCCAGGCATGTAGGGATGGTGTCAAGGAAACCAAATCTTGCCTAGAGGTTTGGTAATGCTTCCAAGTGACATCAAGAGTAATAGGAAGGTTTTCTACATCTGCATTGGTAGTAAAAGGTTGAACAAGGAATATGTGGGCAAGTTGAAGTTGCCTAGTTGAAGTTCTATACGGGTAGAATAAAAAAGCACAAGCACACAGGGGTTTTCCAAGTATTCACTTTAAACCTCTCCAGCTCATGGAGGTTTTTTTTCCACTGAAACAGTTTAATTTGGAGCAGAACTCTTTGACACAACAGCAACTCATTGTTTCTCTGCCGAGATGCAACCCTCCAGCTGTAGGTGACCAAAAGCCCACTGAGTTCCTTCCCTGGAGTTCAGTGGGCTCCAGAGCAGGACCTGGAGCCCTCAGGAACTGAAACCTGCCTTTCCTGAAAAGCTGGATGCTTCTCTTTCCTTCTCTGAGCCTCTGACTTCTCCTACACAAGCACTGGAGGATCCCAGTTCAAGTACTGTGGGCCAGTCCTGAAAAAAAAAAGAAGGGTGTGCTCTGGGATAATTGGAGATGCTCCTGCCCTGGCTGCAAGGACTCATTGGCCAAGTCACTGTGCATCTGTGCACATCTCCTGGGCTTTGCGGGGTGGCTGCAGAGCAAGCGCACTGTCTAGCTGGCTTTCTCCTCCAACTGAGGGAGCTTCAGTGTGAGAGAAGAGGGGGCCCAGGTCCAAGAAGTCAGAAGGAAGTGAGTTAGTGAGTTAAGGAGGAACTTGAAATGGAGAAGGGAAAATACTTGGCAGATAGGAAGAGGCCAAAATGTTCCAGGTGTAAGGGACAGTATGAGAGGAAACGTAGAAATGAGTGGAAGGGGAAGAAGTCTGAGAGGAAGGGAGCCTTGTAAACTGCTCACGCTAAAGTCCCAGGGATGTGCTTTGCTTTGAAATCTCCCACCGCTTTTTAAAAGGACTGTACATGAAAATCCTGTTAAAATACACGGGCTTGCTGCGCTGGTCAGCTGATTTTAACAAGACCAATTTCAGAGTGCAGACCTGTTTTCCGAAATATGTTTTGGATTAGTGCAATGGAAATGTGTTGGTTTTATAGGTCAATTCTCTACTGTAAATTACTTCTCACTTGTAATGGCTTTTTATCCCCTGGCAGGTTTAGTCTTTAAACAGGAATTCATTGGATGGACACACAAGTAGTTCAGACTCAAAATAAAAGCTCCTTCATGATGGTACCAATGATAGACATCTCTCTAGCATCTGGGTCCTCAGCATCAGTGGGGTAGCTCATGATGTGTTAACACCTGAGCCAAGCCAGTGGCTGCTAAAACCTCACAGCTCTTCTAAATTACAGCTATCTGGAGAAGCCCTCAGAGATGTTCTGCACTGGGAGACAGCAGTAATACCATTGTCCTATGTACCTTTCTTCCCAATATAGAATCAGAATGATAGAATGGTTTGGGTTGGAAGGGACCCTACAGATCATCTCGCTCCAACATGGCAGGGACACCTTCCACTAGACCTGATTGATCAAGGCCCTGTCCAACCTGGATTTGAACACAGCAGTGATGAAGCATCCACAGCTTCCCTGGGAAACCTGTGCCAGTGTCTCAACAACCTCAGAGTGAAGATTTTCCTTCTAATTTCCAATATAAATCTACCTTCTACCAGTTTCAAACCACCACCCCCTCATCCTATCACCACAGGCTATGTAGACCTTATAGAGCCCTGGGAACATTCCCTGTGGTGAGAGGCTCTTACCTCGCTGATCGCAGCAACTTGGGCTGCCAAAACTGGCTGAAGCAAGCTTAAGGGATCTTCATCCTGAACACTTAATTGTGGGCTAATATAACCATTGATAATGTCTCCCAGGATGCATGTAGATGGGATTCACCCCACCAAACTGGAATTGCACAGATGTGAGACATCTGGTCCGGGCGTGTTACCTGAGGTCCTGCTACACCAGGAGCAGCAGCAGGGACCCCAGCAGGAGGGTGACCCTCCTCAGCCATTGATACAGGTATATTTTACACAGACACCTTCCAATTATGTCTTTAGCCCTTAAATTTCTCCTTACTACACATCACTAATTTTTCCCAGTAATTAGGGGTACTCAGTGTGGGTGGGGAAATTGTCTCCTGAGCCCAGAGGCAGGAGACTGAAACCATTAACTAAATGAATACAAAGCAAACAACCTCCCCACACTAAAATTATAAAGTGCTAGTTTCTATCTCTTTGGAAGCAAAACATTTCAGCTTCTTGATAGGAAATGATGTAGGAAAGGAAAGGAAGGGAAAGGGAAAGGAAAGAGAGGAGAGAAGAGAAGAGAAGAGAAGAGAAGAGAAGAGAAGAGAAGAGAAGAGAAGAGAAGAGAAGAGAAGAGAAGAG
>JANVCC010000247.1:231681-249837 GCA_025345505.1 Todiramphus chloris collaris
ATAGAATCATAGAATCATAGAATCATAGAATCATAGAATCATAGAATTATAGAATAGTCAGGGTTTGGAAAGGACCTTAAAGCTCATCCAGTTCCCACCCCACTGCCATGGTCAGGGACACCTCACACTAGAGCAGGGTGCTCAGAGACCCATCCAGCTTGGCCTTAAAAACTTCCAGGGATGGGGCTCCCACCACCTCTCTGGGCAACCTGTTCCAGTGTCTCACCACCCTCATGGGGAAGAACTTCTTCCTAATGTCTAATCTGAATCTACCTACCTCTAGTTTTGATCCATTCCCTTTAGTCCTACCACTACCTGACATCCTAAAAAGTCTCTCACTAAACACATTCAGTGTCGAATCCTTGTCTGTTGGGGTGGTTCACCTACTCAGTGGACAAAATTCATCTTCTAGCCATGCACCCCTCCCAACATGCAGCCTGTAGTGTGACTTGGTGCAATCCTGATGCACCAATTTCAAACTCATTAAGAAAAAAATCCAAGAGTCCTATTACTCTGCGCATTGCATATGTACGTGGAGGCAGTTAATAAAAGTCCATGCTTGTGTCAGGCAGGAAGGGGGAATTTGAAACCTTGTTAACACTTTTGAAATGAGAGGGAGAAAAAAAAACTCAATCTGGATGTGCAGATCTGTCTTCTTGCCCATGCAAGACGGATCCTGCCTTGTGCCTTTGGAGTCAAGCAAAGGGACAGGACCAAAAGCTCTCCTAAAAATGTCTTGGATTAACTACTTTGGAGATGCACAAACCTTGTCATTTCCAGGGAACTGTTGAGAAATTTTCCACCTAAATCAGAAATGACCTGAATGGAAAGAAGATGCTGCCAAACTGTTAGCAAATTACCCATGCCCACCCTCTGATTTCCTGTAGTTTTCCTTCTGCCTGACTCATCTCCTCCTGGAATCACTGGACATCTCTCCCCTAGCACTTATTGGAAGCTTAACTGGTGCTTTGTTTTTTATCTAGAATACCAGAGAAATGTACGTATAATTTTTCAGTTAATGTAAAACTAAACATTTATTGTACAGAGAATAAATACCGAGAAGCAATACTGCTTTATATAAAAATAATTCTACTGTGGACACTGTGCACATGATCTAATAAAACTCTTAAGAACACATAAAAGAAATGTGGGGTCCTTCACTTTGGGGTGAATTTCACATATAAGACCTTAGCTACACGGAGATCACACTATGAAACAACCTATTGTATACATCTCGCATTGAAAACAAAAGGTAGAACTTCATTGAAATAATCATAAAACTATTTTTCCTATACTAACTACAGCTGTGGGGCATGTTTCTATGGAAACAGTTTTCCTTATGTGTTTCTCTATAGCTAAAGGTCTCAAATGGACCTTCTGTCTACTCATTGCCTGGATAAACTGCAGATTCTGTACAATAATCTCTAACACAGATCAGCTGAATCTCCTGATATGTGTCAAAAAACATTATCAGGAGGCAAACACGAGTTATTGCAGCTTCCCATAAATTTATAGATAATCAGGTCCTTAGTGGCAAGTTGGCATCTTAAGTGTATGGACTATATTGAGGAGTTTTGATTAGAGGTCATTGTCTATCCAAAGCTGTAACACCCAGCAGTGAATTCTGCAGCTTCACCTTTGCAGTACAAAGATCTATGTTGCTTTGATTTGAATAATTTATGCTGCCTACCACATTCCAGATAGCAGACGCTAAAAACAATTTGTTCGTTGTTGACGTAAGTAAAACACTTGCAAAGCTGCTGATTAAATGAGCCATGAGCCATTAATATTCTCCGTATTGTAAACCATCACTGTAGAAAAAAGAGGCGTAAGTAAAGCTGATCTTCGTGCAGCGATACCTGACAGCACCAGCTAGTTGGTCGATAAAGCCACAGAGATTGTGAAGCGGCGGTTATTGGAAAACGCACAATGGATTACCAGCTTTTTAGATAGTTATAAGCTATGAGTCATAGAATCATTGAATGGTAGGGGTTGGAAGGGACCTCTGGAGATCATGGAGTCCAACCCCTCTGCCAGAGCAGGGTCACCCAGGGCAGCCCACACAGGAACAGAGCCAGGGGGGGTTGGAAAGTCTCCAGAGAAGGAGACCCCACCACCTCTCTGGGAAGCCTGGTCCAGGCTCCATCACCCTCACACCAAAGAAGATCCTCCTCAGGTTTAGGTGGAACTTCTTATGTTCAAATTTGTGCCTGTTCCCTCTTGTCCTGTCACTGGGAACTCTTGGGACCACCACAGCCTGGTCCCATCCTCCTGACACACCCATCTTTGAAGTATTGATAAGCACTGATCAGATCCCCCCTTTTCTCACTCGAATTCTGTGTGCCCACCCAGGCAAGGTGACCCAAGCACACTTACTGACACAGGATGTACACCTCTCAGCTATGTACTGTATATAAAGTATAAACCGTGAAATTCTCGGATGGAAAAAAAAGTCTAAGGAACACTATGCCATGGAATGGAAGCAGAAAGAGGAAATTATTACATAAAATAACTTACGGACTTGCCTGTTTATTTTGCCTGAAGTGAGCGAGGCATAAAGAGTAAACTGAGAATACAGCTAATGAAAAGTGATGTTGATTTTAAATTAAATGCGTAAATGAATCACAGTTTAAAATCTAACACTGAAGGTGTTGGGTAATGAGAAGTAGAACTGTGTTCATGTTACTTCAATTTACTTATCTAGAAGCTGGGTGTCCAGTGGAGGTGTGGGTTTGTTCTCCTATACTGCATAAAGAGGTCCTCTCCCCTATGGGGGAATTTGTCCTCTTTCATTTCTCACCCATCTCAACCTCCATGCATGCTTCGGGGGGATAGCACACTTCCACTTTCTGAAGGTCCTTCAGAAAACAGCTGGCTGAACATGAGGCAGCGTGTGCCCAGGTGGCCAAGAAGGCCAAGGGCATCCTGGCCTGGCTCAGCAATAGTGTGTCCAGCAGGAGCAGGGCAGGGATGGTGGCCCTGGGCTGGGCACTGGGGAGGCTGCACCTTGAGCACTGGGCT
Source organism: Todiramphus chloris collaris (assembly GCA_025345505.1). Classification (NCBI taxonomy): domain Eukaryota; kingdom Metazoa; phylum Chordata; class Aves; order Coraciiformes; family Alcedinidae; genus Todiramphus; species Todiramphus chloris. Next base: position 234,703 of record JANVCC010000247.1, read on the forward strand.
CAGCTTTGGGCACCGCAGGAGAAGAAAGAGCTTGAGGGGCTGGAGCGGGGCCAGAGAAGGGCAAGGAAGCTGGGGAGGGCTCTGGAGAAGATGTCTGCTGAGGAGCGGCTGAGGGAGCTGGGCTGGGTTAGTCTGGAGCAGAGGAGGCTGAGGGGAGACCTTCTTGCTCTCTCCAGCTCCCTGACAGGAGGGGCAGGGAGCTGGGGGCTGGGCTCTTCTCCAGGAGGAGAGGAACTGGGCTTGAGCTGCCCCAGGGCAGGTTCAGGTTGGCCATGAGGAACAGTTTCTGTGCTGAGAGAGTGGAGAGGCCTTGGCACAGGCTGTCCAGGGAGGGGTTGGAGTCACCATCCCCAGAGATGTTCCAAAAACATGTAGCTGTGGAACTTCAGGACATGGTTTAGTGGTCCTAATAATATTGGGTAGAGGGTTGAACTTGGTGATCACGAAGGTCTTTTCCAATCATAGTGACCCTGTGATTCTGTGATTCTACAATTCTTACCCTCCTGTGCAACACTGTAGACTCAATAGTTATTGCCTGCCATCTTTGTAATTTAGTAGCAGTAGCTATAACACAATCTTATTCTGGTACCCATGAGCATGGCAGTGATCCACGCTCTTCCAAAGATAGCATATCACAGTTGGAAAACAAACACTGTCAGTTGTAAATGGACCTACTGCATTCTGCAGAGCTGAATAAGGCCCACCCATATACCCATCGGTCACCATACTCCTGACCACTTCTGCATGACTCATACCCAGATGATTATGTCTGCATGCGCCTATAAAAAAAATCATTCACATTTGTACAGCTTTACATTTAAGTGTCTCTGAATATGAGTAATATAAGGAGAGCTGATACAGTATGGACTTTCAACAAGGGCAAAAGTAGAGTCGTACATCTGGGGAGGAATAACCCTCTGCACCAGTACAGGAGAGGGGCTGACCTCCTGGAGAGCAGCTCCACGGAGAAGGACCTTGGAGTCCTGGTGGACATTAAGTTCTCCATGGGACAGCAATGGGCCAATGTGGACAAGAAGGCCAATGGTGTCCTGGGGGGAATCAAGAAAAGCATGGCCAGCAGGTTAAGGGAGGTTCTCCTGCCCCTCTGTTCTGCACTGGTGAGACCACAGTTGGAGGACTGTGTCCAGTTCTGCACTCCCCAGTTTAAGAGGGACAGGGAAATACTGGAGAGAGTCCAAGGGAGGCTGCGAGGATGCTGAAGGGACTGGAACATCTCTCTGGGGAGGAAAGGCTGAGAGCCCTGGGGCTGTTCAGCCTGGAGAAGAGAAGCCTGAGAGGGGATCTTAGGAATGGTTCCAAATCTCTGCAGGGTGGGGGGCAAGGAGAAGGGGCCAGGCTCTTTCCAGTGCTGCCCTGGGATAGGACGAGGGGCAATGTGCACAAACTGGAACCCAGGAAGTTCCACCTCAACAGGAGGAAAAGCTTCTTTGCTGTAAGGGTGACAATAGGCCTCATTTCACTTACAGGCTCAGTGGTTCAATTCTCTTATCTTCAAACCATTTCCGGTAACTTGAGCAACAGATAATTATTAAAAACATATGGCCTAACACTGAAACATTTTCTCTCCTTCATTTATAATCATAGAATGGTTTGGGTTGGAAGGGACCTCCAAAGCTCATCTAGTCCAACCCCCCTGCAGGGAGCAGGGACATCCTCAACTAGAGAAGGTTGCTCAGAGCCCTGTCCAACCTCACCTGGAATGGTTCCAGGGATGGGGCATCAACCATCTCTCTGGGTAACCTGGACCAGGCTCTCACCACCCTCAGCATCAACAATTTCTTCCTTTTCTCCAGTCTAAATCTCCTTCTTTTCATTTCAAAACATCACCCTTTGCCCTGTCCCAACAGGCCCTGATCAAAAGTCTGTCACAAATCTTTCTGACAGGCCCCTTGAAGTCCTGAAAGACCCCAAGAATGTCTCTTCAGAGCATCCTCCTCTTCTCCAGGCTGAACAACCCCAACTCTCTCAGCCTGGCCTCACAGCAGAGGAGTTTCTTTTTTTTTTTCTTTTCTTTTTTTTTTTTTCCATTTATTTTGCAATTTCTTTCTTTTTTTCTTCTTTTTATTAACATACTCATATATAAACAAATATATTGAAGCTGTGTTTAAGCCCTATACACCTGCTTGAGCTTACTCCCCTTCTCCCAAAAGTCCAAACAAATCTCCATTTAGGTTAAACATGAATAAAATGAATAAACAAGGAGAACCACATTAAAAAAAAAAAAAAAAGAAAGCTCTCTGGAGCTGAGCAGATCAGTGAAAGACAGAAATACACCTGGACTGTAGCTGTCTTTGTCCCTGATGGAGGCCAGTTGTTCAGGAAAAGCTTCCAAATCTGAACACCAGCATCTGTGTGATCCCTGAGTACTGAGTGATCACTAACTGGCCCTAGAGGCTCTGGTTGCCTGAACCCACACCAGTGGTCTGAAGATCCCTCAGCTGTTGAGCTAAGCTTCCTCTGGTTCATAGAATCATAGAATCATTAAGGTTGGAAACAACTTTAAAGGTCATCAAGTCCAACCATCAACTAAATATTCTTAGGACCACTAAACCATGTCCTGAACTGCCACATCTGGACATTTTTTTAACACCTCCAGGGATGGTGCCTCCACCCCTCCCTGGGCAGCCTGTGCCAAGACCCCTCCACTCTCTCAGCACAGAAACTGTTCCTCATGGCCAACCTGAACCTCCCCTGAGGCAACTCAAGCCCATTTCCTCTCATCCTATTGCTGGTTACCTGGGAGAAGAGCCCAACCCCCAGCTCACTGCACCCTCCTTTCAGGGAGCTGGAGAGAGCAAGAAGGTCTTCCCATCAGCCCCCTCTTCTCCAGACTTAAACATCCATCATTAACACCAGTGTCTCACTACCTAGTTATGGTTCTTCATATTCTACTCCAGTGAAGAGTGGCTCCATAGAAATGTTTTGTTTTCAACACTTCTAAAGGCTTCTTTCCACTATAGCTTTAGGATGCTCCATGTCAGAATGTGTGAGTTCTTAAAACCCATATCTCATCTTACCCTTTGAATTATGTATGAGTCGTAAGGGCTGCCTATTATAATGTCACCTTCATTAATCAGCCTTTCAATTACACCATATATTGCTGCTAGGGGTGAAGAAATGGCTGATTTGGGTTTGGCTTTCACCATAGTCATTTTGCTTCCATACTATAATCAATACTTTGCATGGGATACTGGAACCTGAATAAACTTCCCTTAAATCCTCTCTGCCAAATATTGGTTTATGTGTTCCCGTTTCCATTAATTAAGGTCACAGATTGTGGCAACCTTCAGCAAGAGTGTAGGATAGCTCAAGATAAGACCTTACAAGAAGGCAAGGTGATTTGATTTTACAACAGAACTGATTTTTCCTCTGTACTCAGCTTTGGTGAGGCCACATCTCGAATGCTGTGTCCAGTTTTGGGCCCCTCTCTCCAAGAAGGAGGTTGAGGTGCTGGAGAGGGTCCAGAGGTGGGCTACAAAGCTCGTAAAGGTTTGGAGAATGTGTCTTATGAGGAAAGGCTGAAGGATCTGGGGCTATTTAGCCTTGAGAAGAGAAGGCTGAGGGGAGACCTTCTTGCCCTCTACAGCTACCTGAAGGGAAGTTGTAGCGAGATGGGAGTTGGGCTGTTCTCCCTGGTGACAAGGGACAGAACAAGGGGAAATGGCCTGAAGCTGACCCAGGGGAGGTTCAGGCTGGAGATCAGGAAGCATTTCTTTCCAGAAAGGGTTGTCAGGCACTGGAATGGGCTGCCTAGGGAGGTGATGGAGTCACCATCCCTGGAGGGGTTTAAGAGACAGTTGAACGTTGTGCTTAGGGACAGGGTTTAGTGGTTTCTGATAGGGCTGGGAATAAGGTTGGACTTGATGACCTTGAAGGTCTCTTCCAGGCAAAACTATTCTATGATTATATGATTACATGATCTGACTGGATCATGCTCTCACACTCACAGGCTCCCAAGCTCCAAGTCTTGGGTCTGCAGAGCCCGGATGGGATTCAGGGATTTCCAATTCCCTGACAGGAAGAACAAGAGGTGCTGCCTAGTGACTTCTCTTTACCTTTCATATGGTTTTAGACCGGTGGTCATGTTCTGGTTTGGGGTGTACCCCCTTTTAGGAGTTGTCAGTTATCACCCTCTTTATACTCTTTCTATTTCCTATCCCTTGTCTGGAATCACTGGGATTTATTCTTTCTTCTTTGCCTCTTTCTCTGGATGCTTTCAGGTTGCAATCCCATTCTGCCCCACCCTGGTTTTCACTCTCTTTTAATTTCCAGAACTAAGAACCTGGATAGAGACCTGGAATGACTTCAGTGACCTGCTAGACTAGGCACCAAAAACATTCTATCTTTTCTTTCGTCTGGTGCTCCCACACTCAACCATTTCAATTCATTCTCCATTCAGATTGATTTTAATGTTTCTGTTATGGATTTCTACACATTCAAGACTGTCTAGGACAGGTAACTGTAACAGACCTTAGTGGTCCCCGTGAGGGGTTTCTGCAGTTCTCTGGAGATCTGAGGCCTTATAGCAACTTTCCAGTATCTGAAGGAGGCTACAGGAAAGCTGGGGAGGGGCTGGTTACAAGGGCTTGTAGCAACAGGATGGGGGGCAATGGTTTTAAACTAAAGCAGAGTAGATCTAGATTGGATATTAGGAAGAAGTTCTTTACTCCAAGAGCGGTGGAACACTGGAACATGTTGCCCAGGGAGGTGGTGGAGGCCCCATCCCTGGAGACATTCAAGGTCAGGCTGGATGGGGCTCTGAGCACCCTGCTCTAGCTGAGGCTGTCCCTGCTCACTGCAGGGGGGTTGGACTAGGGGACCTTTGGAGGTCCCTTCCAAACCAAACCATTCTAAGATTCTATGATTTTATGACTCTCTGATTCCATGATTCCTTAATCTTGTTAGTGGATCTCTGAGCTTTGCATCGCTTTCACAGAAGTGTCCACCCAGTTGTGCTGTGAGCAGTCTTCTGGCACTCAGTGAATCTACTCCAGTCCATCTACTTGTTCCTTTACACCCACTCTGGCTGCTGAAGGCTTTGGGTGTGTGTTTGCAGCTCTGTTGATAACAAGGCTGGTAAATCTATCGGCTTCTTTTCACATTTTTCCACTCGGGCTGCATGCCCTTGATGGTCTTTTCTTCTTTCTACACAAAAGGAGATTTGAATATAAAAAGTAGTTGTCAGTGAAAGAGCTGTGGGTTTGGCCTAGAAGGTCTGCTTCCAGTATCTTTTATTTACTCTTATCCACTGTCCAACCACCTTTATCCTATCAAAGAAACGGTAATTATTAGTGCAACTGTCACTTCAGTGCAGATATTACAGTGGTGAAGAGTATGTATAATTAATTTCTTGTAATGAAAATGCTTATCAGTCTGGTCTTCCCAGGACTAGTATCTTTCCAACAGCTTCAGCTTCTCACTTTTAAGGAGTTCAGAGGTACACTGCACCTTGCTTTGGGGGAAGGAAATTTTCCTCCCGACTGGAATCATCTGCATACTTTATACAGTGGAGAACTGGTTTGTTTTTACACAATGCACTGCTACTGAGTGCCTTCAGTTGCCTTTAGCACTGGGCATTGTTGGTCATTGGGTTCATTGAGGGGCATGACAAGCACAGTTGTAAAGAGCACACTGTCCGAATGAACATATTCCTACAGTTTTCTGAGGGGTAACAGATCCAGTATTCAGTCCTTCATGCAGAAACTCTGGGGAGCCACCTCATCTCTGTCTGCAGCCAGGGACACAACAGAATAGCTGTACAAGCACAACACAGGAGCGTCTCCTGGCTATGTCTCCATTAGCAAGTATCCCACCCAGACAGGAGCTGATCTCTACTGGAGAATCACAGAATTGTTAGAATTGGAAGGGACCCCTAGAGACCATCTAGTCCCACCCTGCCCACCGAAGCACATCACACAGGGTTGCATCCAGGTAGGTTTGGAATCAATACAGAGAAGGAGACTCCACCACCTCTCTGTGCAGCCTGGTCCAGGCTTCATCACCCTCACACCAAAGAACTTTTTTCTCATATAAGATGGGACCTCCTGCATTCCAGCTTGTGCCCATTGCCCCTTGTCCTGTCCACCAGTGCCACCACTGAAAAGAGTCTGTCTACATCCTTCTTGCACCCACCCTTTAGATATTTATAGACATTGGTAAGGTCTCCTCTCAGGCTTTTCTTCTCCAGGATGAATAGTCCCAGGTCTCTCAGCTTCTCCTCAGAGGAGAGATGCTTCAGTCCCTCAGTCATACTTGTTGCCCTCCACTGGAGTCTCTCCAGTAGTTCCCTGTCCCTCTTGAACTGGGGAGACCAGAACTGGACACAATACTCCAGATGCAGCCTCATTAGGGCAGAGTAGAGGGGGAGGAGAACCTCCCTCAACCTGCTGGACACACTTTTCTTTATGCCCCCCAGGACAACATTGATCTTTTGACCACAAGGGCCCATTTCTGTACCATGAAGAACTTATTGCCCACTGGGACTCCAAGATCCTTCCCCTCAGGTCTGCTCTCCAACAGCTCAACCCCTCACCTATATTGATCCAAGGCGTTGCTCCTCCTCAGGTTCAGGACCCTATATTTGGCCATGTTGAAAATGGTGCTTGGAACCCAGTGCCTGTGTCATCTGCATTTTGGGGGGGGGGAGTTACTTTGGTCTGTATCTAGACAGGTCCTGGGGCATGAACTGCCACTACTGATTGGTGTGCACCAAGTCAGCTCCTCATGCACAGATTCCAGTGGTGCCTGATGGTCATCAGGTTTATGAGACAAGAACACTCCTGGTCTAAGCTGAAAGGCTGATGTGGACACATGGCTGTGCCTGTTGTGGACTGGCTGCAGCATCCTCTTCTTTGAGCGTGGGGAGGAGAAGGGGAAAGGGATTATGACTGGAGAAGATGGAGAGGAGCTGCTGATATGGGCTGGAGTACTGATGTTAGGAAGCTGACAGCTACAGGCTATCAGGGACATTCAGGAAAAGATCCTAAAGTAGATGCTTTGAATAGACCCGTTGAGGGACTTGCCCTTACCCCTGGGTGAGGCAGTGAGACTAGCCTTGAAGAGATGTAAGCACAGTGGTGCACTGAGCAGCTGGGATGTCCATTCAGGTTCTAAATGCGGATTCCTAAACCTAAATGGGGGGACTGGCATGTGAGCCCACCTGAAAATTAATTGCCAAGGTCAGGCCTTTGAAGGCATCTAGTGAAGCAGGCAGGGAATTACTAAGTATTTAAAGTGTGGTGATGCATCTAAATTCATTTCCCACTGACAAGCATTGGGCATCCACATCCTCAGGGATAGAATGTACTCTGCTGCTCCGGTTTGGAGGCAGTGGTGACACTGGTGGCTTCCAAATTTTACATCAGGGATTTATGGCCTACATGTGTATCAGAAGCATGGTTAATTATGAGCTGTGATTTTTTAGGATTGTAGGATAATTCAGGTAGAAAAGGACCTCAGTATGTCACCCAGTCCAGCTATAATTGGAATGCACTCGGCAACACACCTATATGCATTTGCAGCTGTATATGTCATGGAATTCCTAGTGAATGATGGTTTTTTACCCTGTACAATATACTTTGTTTAATACTAAGGGTGGATCATAAAGTCTAGCAAGGCCAAGTGCAAGGTCCTGCACCTGGGGCAGGGCAATCCCAGTAACACAAATACAGGCTGGTGACAAGTGGATTGAGAGCAGCCCTGTGCAGAAGAACTTGGGGGTGCTGGTGGATGAAGCACTGAACACGAGCCAGCACCGTGCACTGGCAGCCCAAAAAAAAAACCCAACTGCATCCTGGGCTGCATCAAAAGAAGCGTGGTCAGCAGATCAAGAGAGGCAATTCTGCCCCTCTGCTCTGCTCTGATGAGACCTCACCTGGAGTGCTGGGTCCAGCTCTGGAGCTCCAAACACAAGAAGGACATGGACCTGTTCAAGAGGGTTCAGAGGAGGGTGACAAAAATGATCAGAGGGCTGGAGCACCTCTCCTGTGAGGACAGGCTGAGGGAGTTGGGGTTGTTCAGCCTGGAGAAGATAAGTCTCCAGGGAGACCTTACAGTGGCCTTCCAATATCTGAAGGGGACCTAAAGGCAAGCCAGAGAGGGACTTTTTATAAGGGCATGTGGCAATCAGACCAGGGGCAATGGTTTGAAACTAGAGTAGGGTATGTTTAGATTGGGCAGGAGGAAGAAGTTCTTCACTCTGAGGGTGTTGAGACACTGAAACAGGTCACCCAGAGAAGCTGTGGACACCTCATCCCTGGAAGTGTTTAAGGTCAGGCTGGATGAGACTCTGAGCAACCTGGTCGAGAAGGAGGTGTCCCTGTCCATGGCAGAGGGTTTGGAATGAGATGATCTTGAAAGTCCCTTCCAACCCAAACCAGTCTATGATTCTATGATTAATTATTATTTGTAAAAGTGTAATTTATCAAACTGAGAAAGCATTGCTAATATTCTATACACGGTTTTGTTTGGAAAACAGATTTCAGAATTTTTGAGAATCATTTTGGAAAGTCATTACTTTGTCATTCTTTATGTTGAAAATGGCTTCCAGTAGCAGACCTGGCTCTGACACCTCCTGTTCAACTTGGCAAGCAGGAGCGCCACATGAAGTCACCTGATTTGCATCACACATCTAACTTGGGGACAGGAAAAACTGGTTACTGTTGAGCCTGGTTACTGATCAATTGTCGAGTAAAAAAAGATAATTTAAAAATAATTTTTAAAAATAAAAACGAATGTTGAGAAATGTCTGTTCAGACACTCCTGCCAAAAATCTTTCTCAAACTACAATTTAGGGTTAGCAAATATACTCGTACAATTTTTCTCCCAATGGGCCTGTTTTATTTTAAGATCACTTTAGAAGTAATAGGAATTTGAAATTTACATTTGACATCTCATCCCGTCTCTCGATTACATAAGGATGATGTATCTGAACACGGAGGATCTTGAGGCATAGGAAGGTTGCCTGGTAATGCACTATTAGACCACAAAGGCAGTTTTCTTCTCTCTCAGTCGCATTCCGATTCTCTGAAGGACAATGTCATTTTTATATCTCCTCCCTCAAGCAGCATGAAGTCTGAGTCCGCAGAGCCGGAATATTTGCCATGGGAAAACAAAACAACAAAGAAAAATAATTTTAAAAAAAAAAGTAGTTTGAAAAATCTTAGAAAGTAAGGGACAAAAAAAAACCAAAACGCAACCATGTTTAGCGGTTGTTACTAGTAAGTTCTTTTTTTAAATGAATTACATCTGTGCGCTTCTGGAAAAGCAATCACATGAGCTATTGCTTCAGAATTTAAATAAGGAAAACTATTCAGAACACTCCAATGCATTTTACTGGTGTATTCATAAAAAGGAGGAATCGCTCAGTCCCAAACATTGGCATATGTGTTTAACTGCCCAAGCGATGACTACAGCAGTCCTCGATTCTTACTCCCTGTGTGCCGTGCTGCGTAGGCTCAGAAAGTGAAAGCAAGTCCCAGTTAAGGTGCTGGTCCCTGCGTTTCAGTGGCTGAGGTCGATGCTCGCTCTGCGGGTGGGAGAAGGAGGCAACCTCTGGCAGAGGAACAGCAATAAACAGCTGGTGATGGTAACTTCTTAAACTGTTCCAGCTAGGTCTGCCAGATTTAATCTAATCATACCCTTCTTTTGCTGTAATGGAAAAAAATAAAATAAAATAACAAAAACCACCCCAATTTGTAATTACTTAAACCTACCCTCTCGAAAGCACTCTCTAATTTGAGGTGCCTTCACCTTTAGGTGAGTCATGAAGGACATGACTTTTTGAAGAGCACAGTACTTAACAACTTATTAGGGTTGAAGACAACAGGAACTGACAACACACTCCATGGTTTTAAATCTGGATACGCTGCCTCAGATTAAGGAGGGAACAGAGGCACATAAATGACTGGCCACTTTTAAAGCCTGGGCTCTTCTGCTCTTCCCACCCACCCCCCGCTAAAGGATTTGTGCGTCTTCACCAAACACATGTGAGGTCTACATCCCATGTGGGTCCTCTTTTTACATGAATTAGCCCTTTAAAAATCCCAGGCACCACTTTGCTGTTTAGCGTTTCTGTCTTAAGAAGAGCAGTGATTTTTGGATCACTGGTGGTTCAGACCAATCTGCCAAACAGAACAGATGAGATGGGTCAGTTTGGCAGACAGCAGGGGTTATCAATTATTATTTCCATGTAATCTGGTAAGAGCTTGTTTGCTGAGGGGCAGAGACCCCACAGAGATGCTGTGACAATATTTTCCTGAGTTTGGCTCATGAGAACAAGATGTGATGAGCTCTGAGGCCAAAGGCATAAAGAAAGAAAGGAAAGAAAAAAAAAAAAAAAGAAAAAAAAAAAAAAGAGGACCTATTAAAGTTATTATCTGTGTTGTGGAAAATGCCCAAGGGTTCTAAGGACCATGAAACTGCCAAGCGGTAGACACAACAAAAATAGAAGCAATGCCCTAAACTTTATAGACTGCATAGATAAGGCAGGCAAAAGAAGAGAAGACTAAATGTTCTGTTTAATTCCCAGCTTGCAGGTGGGAAACTGAGGCAGAGAAAGATTAAAAAAGCGACTCACTCAACAGCACATGGCAAAGCCACAGATCACAAACCCCAGATAGTCCAGTCCTTCACCAGCAGCATCAAATACCCTCTTCTGTACCCAAACTCTTCTCCTTCTGGCTTTCACTGGTAGTTTTTATCTGCACCAAGACTTTCATGTTACTGCAGAGCTGGCCTCCTGATTTCTTTTTCTCTGTACAAAAGATTATATATAGATATATTGATATATAACTACATATTGTGCTTGATGCCACACCTTAGATCAAAGTGTGCCTCCTTTCAAAGGCAAGCAGTTAAACTTCAGGCGGATTGAGCTGACCCTTCTCCTTCCCCAGCGTGACCCTCCTGAATACTTGATCAAGTCATGGGAAGGACAGTGATGGCTCCGAGAAAGGCCACAATGACCTCTACTAATACTAACAAGTTTCCCTCCCTGTGAACGCAGCAAGGATTCATTAGCGCGGGGAGGATCCAAAAATACATAGGATGATGAAAATTAGGCAAATTAAAGATGCACTCAATTTTGCCTCCTCTAAAATGAATTCCCATAGGAGTGCAGTCAGTTTAACTAGTTGAAAAAGCTGCAGTGTCCAGAGGCAATGTACTTAACTGTTCCCTTCCTCCTTGCACTTTTAGCACCCAGCTCCTTGGCTTTTTCTAGTTGCCAGAAGGGTTTATGCAGGGTCGGGGAGGGGGATTTTTTGGTTGTTTTGGGGTTTTTTTTCTTTTCTCTGCAGCCCAACACGGGCTCTTTGCACGTTTTCCCAAGACCTTTGGCCCCCATCCCTGGGCTTGTCTCCACAAGCCCTCACCGACCCACGGCGATGCAGCTGCAGCAAGATGCTTTCTGGGTTACCTGAGCCTGGAAAGGCACTCAGGGTATCTTAAAGCCTTTCATATCCCTCCAGTTGCTCTTTAATGTGGAAAGCAGGACTGTCCCACCATAGCAATCGATTGACGCTCTCCTCCAGTGCAGTCCATACGAGGGTTTCCTTGGAACCTCCCGGCAGCAGGCAGGCAAACCACCGAGAGCTGATAATCTTCTAATTAATAACACGGAGTTAGTGAATAACTCATGCTTTACAAATAAGTCAGCACATGGAGGTCTCAAGACCCCAGTGTATCCAAAGGAAGCCCGAGAGAAACTAATTGACATCTGTGGGGGCTACAAGGTCTGTTGGCTAGCCTTGCAGCTCTCCACAGCTGCTCACACGTACCCAGAGGAACTAAGGGGAGGCTGCAGGCGGCCAATTTTTAAACAAAACCAGAAACCTCCGCAGGCTCGTCAATGGGTGAATATTTGCGCACGTGGATGTGCGCTGAGGGGTGTAAACGGGAGCACATGGTGTGATTTGTGCGTGCGGCAGCCTAAGTCCTGCTTATTTAGGAACATCGAGGACAGAATTCCCCTCTTTAAGGAAAAAAAAATGAATGAATAAACACTCCTGTCACTGGCAGTGGCTCCCGCTCCCCTGCCCCATAAGGAGCAGCATTACTATGCCATTAAACCTTTTCCTTCCCACAGCTTTTCCTCACTCAGCATTAAATGAGGACACAGCGCAGCAAAGGGACCTGTGGATGTCAGCCCTGGGCCTCCGTTTCCTTGGGGCTGGTGTCAGGAGACCCGACTATTTCTGCAGGCCAAGTCCTTGCTGCCGAGCAGCTGAGACCTCATGAGTGAACCGTGGGGAAACCACTGGCGGGGCATTTCTTGCTGCAGAAGTGGGGGGAAAGTGTAATGAGAAAATGAAAAAAAAAAAAAAAATCCACTGGGAAAATAAACCCCCAAGCCCCTCCAGTTTGGGGAAAGGAGGGAAAATATTCCACTTTGCTGCTTCTGGTGCCCACAGCCCCACCAGCACACCGGCCTCACTGGTGCTGCAGGGTGGCCCCGTGACTTCCCAAGTGTCTCAGACTCAACCTTCCCCGTCTCCTCTGAGAGCTTCTTGGAGGTCAGCAGCAGCACAGAGCCCTTTGCATCGCACGGGATCTGGGGGTAAAACCTCCCCCCGGCCCAGGTAATGGCTGGGAGAAACCTGCAGTCCCGAGCCGTGGTCTACGCCATTGCCGTTGCTCTCCTCGTAGCACAGGGTGGATTAAATGGGTCGTTTCAAAAGTAGGAGATTCCACGCGGCACGTGCGGGGGAACCTTTGAAATGACAGTAAAACACATGGCAGAGTTCCCACGTTCCCTGTGCTTCTAAGTCTAGGCAAGTCCAGTCTTCACGCATTTCTAAACCCAACTCCTCTACAGAAAGCCTGCGCGTTTGCGGATAATTAGCTCGGCAGACCTCTTTGTTGCCTCGGCCTGGCTGGGTATAACATGCTCTGGTGAGCTGAATTTAGTTCGCTTAGAATGGGGTCATGTTAAGAAACAAGCTTGCAATCCTCAAATTGCCTCTGTCACTGGGGGGAAAAACAAAACAAAACAAAACAAAAAAAAAATAAGCCTTGCTCTTTCAAATCCTATTTACGGACGCACAACACAAGCCCCCGTCAGCAGAAGTGTCGTGACCCTCTGGGATTGGTAATTCCTCCCCAGGGCTCTGTCCTGTCCCATCCACAGGCAGTTCCCGATGCTAAGCGAAGCCAGGAGTGAGCAGCGGGCACGGTATATGGGAAAACCACAAGGACGGGATGTTCTGGGAGTCATGAAACACTTGGGAAATCAGGATGCATCTATCTGGGAGAAGTTTCGCTGTGCAATTCAAGGGTTGAGCGTACTAAATGAAGTTTGATGTATCACTTATCCCACCAGTTTTCCTCTACCAGAGCATGGTTTTCTGGCTACTCCCACTCTTCTTGGTTTTCTTTCGTTTTAATGCTGGACGTGGCAGCTGAGTTGCCATGAAGGACGTTGTGGCTCAGGCAAAGCTGAGAATGTCTCATGACAGAGGGTTTGCTGATGTCATTCTGCTCTGTAGAAAGTCAAGGATATTTGCAGGGGGCACAGCAGCACAGGTTCCCTGTACCCCAGGGAAAACTGATGCCTGCAACCCATGGGCTGCCTCCCACCCCACCGAGGGGACCAGAGAGTACAGAAGGGCATTAAGAGCCTTTACACACTGATGCTCACAAGGTAGAAAGCCAGTAACCTCTTCTTCCCCAAAGAGGGGAAGGAAGAGAGGGCAGGGGAAGAAGAAGAGTATGATCTGCTTCTTGTGCTACCTCACAGCCCCTGCTCCGTGTTATTCTCACCACCGACCCCTTCGAGCCTTATCGGGCAGGGGGCTTTGAAGCCCATCAGACATCTGTCGTATAACTGGGTTGAACCGCTCGCTCGCTCCTACCGAGAGCTACTGCTCCTGGGCTTCCCACTTCCCCAAGTCTCACCTACAATAATCCCTATCATAAGCACCTCCACATAACCCTCCCTCTGTATAACACGGGGGGAAGCCCAGCCCGCTGCCGGCTGTAGAATGTCTCCATTGTAGCCCCGTGCAGGCGCTGTGTATAATCTTTCTCTGCCAATATATGTCTTCTCGAGCTGCCCTCCCCCCCCCACCACCCCCACCCGCCTCCCTCCCCCTCCCGAAAATAAAACGACTATTCTTTTCTGTTTCAAGTAGATTTCGTGCAATAAAAAACATTTTATTGCTTCCAGTAATTGGTATTTAATTTGCAGGCCTTTACAACTTGCAAAGAACAGAACTGCTTTAGCTGGAGAGCTGGTCTGTGTGTGCACTTTGTGGATTTTATTCCACTGGCACTTGCTTAGTTGACTGGTGTAAAACGATACAATTATGGTTTTGCAATCAGAAAGGCTGCAGATAAAGACCTGGAGAGACGTTATAAGGTCCTGGGTCCAATTTGAAGCAGCAGGCAAGACAATATAATTTTAGAGGGCGCTGCCAGCCTCAGACATCAAAACTTGACTCCTGTTAAGTGTTTTCCATTTTACTGTCAAAATATCAAAGGCCGTTATTTAAACCCGGAGTCTCTTAAAGTTGATTTTCTTTCTCTCTCCTTCTCCCACACCTCTTTTTTTTTCCCCCTTTAACCACCCTGATAAACGCGAGGCGAGGTAACCTGTGAAATGTTACCCCCCTCGCCGCGCAAGGGCACTGAAGCTCGCGGCAGCCCTTAATCCTTTTTTGGGGTGAAATCTCTCTCCCATCGGCTCCATCCTTTCCGACGGGGGTGAGGAGGGGGGGTCACTGTGCCCATCGAGGGTCACGGCAGTAGGGGCCAGGACCAGCTCAACGGGGGACGAGTCTCGACCCTTCCTCGGGGGAGATGCCGCAGCGGCACCCACCGATTTCCCAGTTTTGGTGGGGGTGAGGGATGGGGGTTTTTTTTGAGGGGGGGGTGTGTCAGGTCAGAGCTCAGCAGCAGGGACAGTCCGGCACACCTCGCCCACCCGCAGCCTTGACGACTGGGGACCAGGGACGAGGGGAGCGTCCTCTCCGCACCAATCCTGGGCACAGCTGCAAATCTGCCATCACCACATCGCTGCCCCCCCCCTTGCCCCTCTCCCCCCGACGGGTCGGGCCGGCTGCGGCTGCAGCCCCGGGCAGGGCAGCATCCCGGATCGTCTGACACCGGGGGGGGGGG
>JANVCC010000247.1:259803-278179 GCA_025345505.1 Todiramphus chloris collaris
CTCAGGCCCGCTGCCCCGGGGGTTTCGACCCGCCGGCAGGTATTTTGGTGGAAGGAGGCGTAATAAGGGGAAGAGGGACAGACAGTCTCGGTCTCAAGCCCGTGGAAAGTTTCTTTTAAGAGGCAAATATTTTCAGCGTGCCTTCACCATGACAGTGCTGGGGAGATTCTTGCATAACCCTCTTTACTTTGGGAGAAAACAGCGTCGGAGAAATCCATTCCCTCCCCATCCCTCCCACCCCCCCAACTCCATCCCGCTTTTTCGTACAGCCTGGAGGTATCGGTGGTTTCCCTACCAGCCCCTTCCCCAAGCTGCCCTCGCTGTCCGGCGGTACGTCTTCCTCCCCACTCTGGAAAGAAAATAAAATTATACATATATAAAAATGCAGTTGTGCTGGTGGGCCATCAGCGAGGCAAGGCAACGCGGCTCCTTCCCTCCTCCTTTCTCCTTTCCTCGGCCCGGAGCTGGCCGTGGGACGTAGCCCGAATCGGTTCCCACCCCCCGGCCTGGCCCCCAGCCCCGTTTTACCCCTCCGGGCTGCCCGGGAATCCCCCTCCCGCCCCGCAGGTTACGCTGAGTTTGGGGACGAAGAGAGGGGTGTGGGGGGGGAGACCCCCGTGTGCTGCGGACAGCAACTTCGGAGAGGTGCGAGGGAAGGCTCAGTGTCGTTTTCCCCTTCCCCCCTCACCCCCCTCCCGGCAGGGATCTACGAATGCAAAGAGAAGAGGGAAGATGTAAAGTCAGAAGATGAAGATGGACAGACCAAGCTCAAACAAAGGAGAAGCAGAACCAATTTCACACTAGAGCAGCTGAATGAGCTGGAAAGACTTTTTGATGAGACTCACTATCCGGATGCCTTCATGAGGGAGGAACTAAGCCAGAGGCTGGGACTGTCTGAAGCTAGGGTTCAGGTAAGAGAAAGGCTCTGTTGCTGGAAAACGTCCTCACCTCACTTCCTAACTGCCAGTGGATCCTAGCACAGTGCCCCGTTTCATCCAAAGCGGGGAGGTGAAGGCAGAGACGACCCGTGTGATGGGGAAGCTGTTTGCAATTCCGCCGTACCTGTCCTTGCCAAACAGTAATTCTGCTCTGGGAATATCTGCCAGTGCCTTGCATTTCCTAGGAACACGGTTTATTAGGAGTTATTTATTTATTTATTTATTATTATTATTTTTGGGACGTGGTGGCGGTACTGTTGACAGGTCTCTAATAGCTGAACGAGTCACTGTTTTTTTCCTAATTATTGTATTTTTCTTTGCAAACGTGCCATTAACTCTCCCTTAATCCTCATTTTCTTCCCCCTCCTTCTCTTATGGGGCCGTTATGGGGAAAGAAAAAAAAAAAATTTAAAAGCCCAGAAAACAATCGCCGTGAATAAGGCTAGACGGTTTGGGTGCTGAGGGACAGGATTAGCCAGAGCCGGGGGAAAGGTGCCCGCTGATTCGCGCAGCAAGCCTATGAATGCATGACATCCCATCTGGTGAAGTCTCCCCCCGTCCCTCCCATCCCGCCTCAGATACAGCTAAACACCAATTAGCCTTCGAAACCTTGAAAATAAGTCCGGGTTGCTGTAGTTCTGGGGGCATCAGAGCCGTCTGTTTGAGTGGATTCACACATCGATTATGTTAAAATTCGATTTTCGGGTTGATGCATGGGGGAAAAAAAAAAAAAAAAAAAAAAAAATCCCACCCCCTCCTTAGCCAACTAGGGAATGCATCCCAAAACAGATGTCGTGTATAAAATTAAAAATATATATAAAACAAATCAAAACCAACCTAGAAATAATTAATAAGACCAACCTGTGGCTCTCCGAGCAGGCCTAGAGCAAGAAAAAACAGAAGGAAATCCCATCTTGGGTTATAACTCTGTACTTGGCCTAACAGAGACAAACCAAAACCCGAGAAGAAAAAAAAGTCAACAAGCCAGCCTCTCGACTGAACAAACAAAATACCTTCATGCCCTGGTGATAAGGGATGCGCGTGCATAGGTATATAGCCCCTATGCCCATGTGCGCACGTGGGTACCCGTAGGTGCTGATGTGGCTGTGTGCGTTTAGACGGATGTCTCTGTGCCCACCCTCACCCCTGGGGCACAGCGGGAAGGCGAGAAATACTTCCCTGAGCTGGAGTGGGGAGAGGGGGGTCTGTTTGTCCCCCACCTTAAACATGACCCACGGTGGAAAGCGAACAGGCAGGATCCTGCTCAGCCTTCCCCTTGAGCAAGCGACCACCACCTCGCTTTAAAAAGCTGCCTCCTGGAGGCTTTTCCCGAAGTAAATAGAGTAGCCAGGTTGATTTTCTTCTTGTTTTGGTTTGGGTGTTTTGTCTGTTCGGGTTTTTTTTTTGTAAAGTCTTTTATTTTTTATTTTTTCTCCCATCAGTTCCTGCCTCTCTCAGTATAAACCGAGCTGGGCGAGGGATGGTGTTGGGCTCACGCCTTAGGGAGGGTGGCTTGCAGGGGTTATTGCAGGGGTTCAGAGTGCTGCTGGCCTGCTTTCTCCTGGAAGATTGATCTAACCACACCATATAAATTAATGAAAAGATTAAACTTTTGCTGAAGGGGACATCAACTCTTATGTCATCTTCCCAGACCTTCTTACTTGGGCTCTGTAATATCTTTTCAAGGCCTTGATGTACTGTTTCTATAAAAATAAATTACTTGTAATTGAATTCTGCACTCTTTCTTTCAAGTACTTTATTACTGAGCAGCACCTTAACAGGATGTTCATAGTTACAGGAAAATTGGTGCTTCAAGTGCTTACAGATCTTAAAAGAGAACACACAAAAAAAACCCCAAAACCTAAAACAAAACCAACAAACAAAATGAATAATCTTATAAAAGAGGCTTGTATAAATGAATATAAAACTGCAAATAAAAGAAATATCAGGAGGGAAAAGAGGAGAAATTGATAATTAATTAGGAAATAAGCAGAGAGCTGAACTTGATATTCATCAATAAATGGAAGCCGTGTGGGAAAAAAAAAAAAAAAAAAAAGGAAAGGTTTTGGATTTTTGTTTTTTTTTTTTTTTTTTTTTTGTTTTGCTGTTTGTTTTTTTTTTTTAATACTTTCAGAATTGTTCTCTAATTCCTATCTGAACCGCTTGTCCCTTGCTGTTAAAGGATATAGTTTCAATTTAGTGTGGAAATTTGCTGTAAATAAATTGAAGCTCCTATGGTAGCTAGTCCTTATTAACCTTTTATTTTTAGTGTTGTACTGGAAACTCATATCACCCAGCTGTCAGGGTTATAATTGAAAGTTATGAGACCATAGTGAGGAGCAGGCAGTAATTCAATTACAACAAATATCTTTGGGTTTATGGTGCAGGGCTAAATTAAATGTCATTATTCACTGTCTCTAATGGAAATCAAAAGGAAATCAGATTAGAGCATTTGTGAAAGAAATCACTGAGTGATCCTTAATGAAGAAATAACTGTCTAAAACAGTGTACTGTGCTTTACTTAGCATATTCATGACTAATTGGAATTGATCGTGAATCACACCAAGCCTGATTTATTATCGCTTAACGCGGTGGCTAATTCATCACTTTTATTCCTCATAACCTTATTTTTTCGTAGCTAAAGGGAAAGGGCACTTCGTTTTCCAGATTTAAATATAATTTCTGCTTGAAAGATGTTCTGATTTGCAAGAGAAGTTGTTTAAACGCTGCTTAAATTCCTCCTGACAATTTATACTCCTTTGGGTGTATGCGTGTGTGTTGGGGAACACACACAAGGAGATTTCCTGCAAGGATTTACAACCGTAAAAAAAAAAAAAAAAAAAAGTATTATTGTCGCTACAGCACGATGATATTTTACACGTCATATTTAAAATATATATTAAAATCCCTAAGGGCCCGGTTAAGAGGAGATACGTTGCGTGTTGTTAACATTTGCGTGCTGCTCGTAGGGAAGAAAAAAAAAAAAACAAACCCAGGCTTGTGCCGTAGCGGGAGTTTCAGGGCAACGAGATGGCAGCGATGCCCGGTTAGCTCCGGGAAAGCTGCGCTAGCGATGGGTCGGCGGGGACAGAGAGTGAGAGAGCGGTCGAGCGGTCTGTCCGTCGGTCCGTCCGTCGGTCCATCCCCACAGCCCCTCGCCCACCCTAGGCAGGAAAACCGGGTGCTCCAAATCGGAGAAGGCCAAGAAAATCACTGAGGTACTCGAGGTAATTAATGCCTTTGGAAGCCTTTCTTTGCACTAATTACTCCGTTGTAAATGACCATCATTAAGGCAATTGAAGAAAGCTTGAAGGGAAAATTTGATGTAGGAAGTGCAGTTAGTATTAATTAACCGTATGATCTCCTGGCAAGTGCAAGAACATGAAAGGCTGTAGGTGTTTACTTAGCTACAAGATTTTATCAGCGGTGAAAGTCAATGTTTGCCCCTATTCGGTGGGTTTTGGTGGAAGGATAAAGTGTCCGCACAATATTTTGGTCCGTGCCTCTCACCATCCTTTGGGAAGAGCTGCTTTAACCAAGATCCTCGGGAAGGGGAAAATAACGAAGGGCTGAAATGCCCCTGGAAAAGAGGCAGGGGAGGCGCTGCAAGGCTCAAGTTCTGAGTTTGTTGGGAGTCAGAACGGCTGGAATTAGGGCAGGATTATTGGATTACAGGCATTTTTTGGGTAGGGCCATAAACCCTTCTTTACATCCCAGCCTGCAAAGATATTACTCTTGTCTGTCCAGGAGTCCACAGAAGCGGCTTTTGTTTCCTTTTAACGTTTGGGGAACGGTGAATGATTCAGGCCCTTTTGTGCAAGTTCAGTATCTTGCATCTTATCTCTGATAGTTCCATCGTTTCTAAGTCCAGCTTGGGAGAGAGCAGACAGCCCTGTGGCTTTAGGGCCTGAGCCCAGAGCCTGCCCCGGTCCACTCTGTCTGCCCTCGGGATGTCTCAGATGTGACAGGAAAGGGAGCGAGGGTCCCAAATCGCGCTGTGTGTGGGCTTGCTTTAAGTGTTTGGGGGAGCAAGCTCCTTGCTCCGGACGAGTGTCCCAAGGATGGCCGCTGCCCACCCAGAGGACACGGGGGCCGTGGAGTCTCGGTGCGAAGCGTCCGGCTCCCGGTGTCCCCGTCTGCGAAGGCGCTTCTGATCTAGGTTCAGCTCCCGCTGAGAAACCACACCAAAGAGCAGGGCCCCCCCCCCCCCCAAAACAGCCCCACTGAGGCACGTAGAGGGGGCTAACTCCGCCTGGGGCTGAGCTCTCCTCATGTCCCAAGGTGACATCTCAGTAAAGTTGTGTGGGGTCCTTCACCTCTCCCCTCCATCCCTAGCCATCCCTAAATAATCCTCTCTTAGCAGCTGCCTAGTCTACCTCCATATTTTTTTCTTTTTTTTTTTTTTTTGTTTGTTTTGTTTGTTTTGTTTTGTTTCGTTTCGCAGGTCTGGTTCCAGAACAGGAGAGCAAAGTGCCGAAAGCAGGAAAACCAGATGCACAAAGGTGGGTGAAGGGTGCGGGACGGTCGGGGGGGTGGCGGCCGCTGGGCCCCGGGGCTCCTTCACCTCTCACCCCGACCCTGCCTCTCCCCGCAGGTGTGATCCTGGGAACCGCCAGCCATTTAGACGCCTGCAGAGTGGCCCCCTATGTGAATATGGGAGCCCTGAGGATGCCTTTCCAACAGGTAGTTAGCTCCGGTTTTATTTTCCTTTCTCCCGGCAAGCTCCGACCCCCTTTCGTTTGCACGGGAGGAAGCCGGACACGTTTACAAGTGCCATTTATATAGAAGTTGGCACGTATTAAAAACAGGCTGTAAAACTTCGTGAAGCAGCCCTCGCCCGACTGCCGGGAGCTCAGCGCAACTCGGGCTTGGGGAGGGGGCTGAGCGGGGGGGTCCCGAGGCCCCGGGAGGTGCCGCCGGTACTGAGTCCCCCCCCCCCCCCCCCCCCCCGACCCCCCGCCGCCGTGCGATGGGGCTGGCACACGGCCCCGGGGCCGCCCGCAGACGTGGCAAAGACGAGCTGGCCTCCCAGGGGCACATCGCCCTTCCCGGGGAGGGGAGGGCCGGGGGGACATTCCCGCTGGGATGGCCCGGCCCGGTCCAGAGCCGTCCAGGGGGCTTCGGTCTCGGCTTGGCTGCGGAGAGCGATGGGAGAGGGGGAGGTTCTCCCAGCAGATGGGGGGAAAACCTGAGGGGGAGAAACTACGCGGAGCCTTGGGCTGTCGTTTGCCCCCCTTCTTCTCAGGCGGGCTGTCGAGGCTTGGCCTTTTCCGAGGGGGTGGCTGGGGGGATGTTTCTCCCCGGTGCGCTGCCGCCGTGCTGGGCAGTGGGGAGCGCAGAGGCACGGGCATCGCTGCGGGGTCCGGGTCCTTGCCCCAGAGCGGTGCAGCCCCCGAGGAAAAACCTCTGGAGGAAACTGGGGCGAGGGGGATGAAATTCCGTCCCGCTTCCAGCCACCGCCTCGCCGCCGCTAGTAAACCCCCCTCCCCCTTTTTTTTTTGTCAATTAATCGGGGAATCGATTTTTTCCAGCCCAAAGGGACCCTCCACCACCTTCTCCGTCTCAGAGACACGTGGAGCTGACAGATTAATTGTATTGATTTTTAAAAGACATATTTGGACCAAAATAATTAAATACATAAATAAACTCTCCCCCCCACTCCTCCCCGAACCTACCCGGAGCTGAAATCTCTCAGTCAACCCAACGTTGTTTGTGTAAGTCGAGAAAGCTCCAAAGCAAACACCAGCCCGGTATATAAGGGACCCGTGGCCAAAGAGTTTTTAGCAAGGTATAAATAAACATCTCTGGAAAAGAAAAAAATAAAAAAAGAAATATATATATATATGTATGTTTAAAAATCAGCTATTTAACACTTGTTGGAGCCCGTGCGCTGGGCCACGTTGTTATTATTATTATTATTATTATTATTTATTTATTTTTTAAATATGAGGAGGGTTAGTATGTCTCCGTGCCTTTGGGGAAGTGCGGAGAGGAGCTTCGCAGCATTGCGTGCGGGGCGGGGGGGGATGCTCCGCAGTCACTCTTTCAGCCTCCGGGCTCCCGGGGAAAGGTCGAGGCGAGGCGGGGACTGGTGCCCGGTGCCGGTGCCCGTGGGAAGTGTGCTGTAGGTTCGGGGAAGGTGTCGTTCCGCCGGTCTGACCGACCGACCGACCGACGGACACCGCGGGTCTGACGCCGTGTCTCTTGCCACCCAGGTCCAGGCGCAGCTGCAGCTGGAAGGAGTAGCCCACGCACACCCGCACCTGCATCCACATCTGGCGGCCCACGCCCCCTACCTGATGTTCCCGCCGCCTCCCTTCGGGCTGCCCATCGCCTCCCTGGCCGAATCCGCCTCCGCCGCCGCCGTGGTGGCCGCCGCCGCCAAGAGCAACAGCAAGAACTCCAGCATCGCTGACCTGCGGCTGAAGGCCCGCAAGCACGCCGAGGCCCTGGGGCTCTGACACGCTTCAGACGAGATTCCCGCCGACAACCACCACCCCGACTTCCCCCCCCCCCCCCCCCCCCCCCCCCCCCCAACTCCGGGTGCCCATCGCGGGCGTGTGTGTGTGTGTGACCCGCACGGACCGTCGCTCTGCATCCCCTTCCCCATCCAAATCCCCATCCCCACACCTTGCTCCTTCTCCTCCTCCTCCGGCCGCAGGGAGAGCAGCGGGCGTTCCGGGCTGCCCAGCTGCCTCCTCTCCTTTTTTTGTTATTTCTTTTTTTTTTTTTTTTTTATTATTTTATTTTTGTTTTCAATTTCTGTCCCCTTCCCCAAGGTCTGCGAGCGCTCGGCGGCAGCTTTCCCCCGCCGCTTTCCTCGCCCTCTCGCCCCCAGGGACTCAGCTGCCGGGGGAGCCGGGCGACGAAGGAAGCCCCGACGGCCGTTGGAGGCCGTTGGCGACCGTTGGTGCTGTGCGACACGGTGGGGACCCTCCACGGGGCGAGGTGGACAGACCCCCCCCCCCCCCCCCCCATCCCCACCCCCATTCCCACCCCCACCCCTCACATCCACGCAGCAAACGCGCACCCACGAGTCAGAGACTGCGGAAGATAAAGTAGGTGGGAGGAGAGAGAAAGGAGAGTTTAAAAAAAAAAAACAAAACCCAAGCAACACCAACAAACAACACACACACACACACACAAAGAACCACAACAACAAAAAAGGAAAAAAAAAACCAAACAAAAAAAAAAGCAAAGGAAACGATCTCTAAATTATGTTAATCTGTGAACATTGGGGACATTTCGGATTTTTTGACCCTGGCAAAAGTGATCGCTCCAGCATAACGTCATCTGCTGCTGTCAGTTTTGCTACCTTGTGCATGTGTCTAACTAAACACGTTTTGAAGATCAGAAATATATTAGAACGAAACTAAACAAAACAAATAGTAATAATAATAAATAATAAATCCTTGGGGCTGGTCTCCATTAAAGATGACATTTCTTTGTTGCCAACAGTATTATTTCACTGCCATGAATCTCTTCCATCACTGAGGAGCTGCTGCTGCAGAACTGGTTTGAATTTAAATGTGGAATTTCAGATCTGAGGCAAGGCAGTTTTGTTGTTTTTTTTTTTTTCCCCTTTTTTTTCTTTTCTAAAAAAAAAAAAAAAAAAAAGAAAAAAGAAAAAAAAAAAGCAGCAATAACAAAAAATGTGTGTCTCAAATGGCTGTCCTTTGAAAGGAGAAAAAGAGAGAGACTAGTATTTACTAATCGTTAGTGATAACTTGAAAGATGGGAACAATAAGAAATGCACCTGTTTTGCCCGAATCACCTGAACTCAATGTGATGCGTTGTGCCATAGAAACAGGTCCATTTTTCTAATTCTTTTCTTTTTCTTTTTTATTTTTTTTAAATTTTTTTTCAAATGTCTGGATCTTTGAATCAAACTCTTGCTGTTTTCCAGGATGTAGAAAGAATGATTTATACAACAAAGATGGACATATGGTTTTAAGGCATAATACTGATGCAGCGCTAATTTTAGTGAAATGCAATTAAGTGCAGTAAAGTGCAATACTGTAAATATTATAGATTAAAAAAAAGAAAAAAAAAAAAAAAGAAATAGCCGTACTTATTCTGTTAATAACAATTCCGCAAGAACCGTAACTTAAGTCCTTTGTGCTCAGACTGGTGCATTGCAGCTTCTTGCCAAAATCACGGTCCAAGTCTTCTATGAATGGATAAAGTTATATGCATCACATGTGGGAAAAGGTAGATGCCACGATTTCTAGTTGAGTTCCTGTGCCATATTTCTGGGAAGTAAGCTGAAAAGTTTGTGTGACACTTTTGAAATCATTTTCAGTAAAGAAAAAAAAAAAACCCAACAAAGCGCCCAAGAAAAAAAATGACCCACGGAAGTGGTCTGTAGAGGTGGACAAGTTCAATATTTGGCCTTTTTAGTTTTTGCCTGTATTTTGGACACCAAGTCTTAAGCTAAGGCTTAAGCAACTTAACTTGTATAAACCCAGAAAGGGTGGGAAGTGGGGAAATCCTTTAAATTATATTACCAAAGTGTCTGGGTTCACTGGCCTCCCCATTTTTACTTTTTTGTCCTATTCACTTCTGATTAGTTATTTGTAAATTTCTTTTATTATTACTTATTTATTTTTTGGTCAGGAGGAGAGAGGAAGGTACAAATATTGGTCTTGTCTACATCTAACGAGAGTGTTGGTTATTGCCCTTCTTACCAAGGCCTGTGTTGATGGAAGGTAAACCTCTCAATAGCACCATTATTAAGCCCGCTTTTTATGTCTCGTTTAGCAATCCATTACTAGTTTTGGCTTTTGCTGATATTTATCAAACCTGAGTATTACTGTAGGACAAAAATTCACGCTGTAGATAAATTTTAGACACTTGTCGTCTTCTTTGTTTCTCCTTCAAGTTTTGATATTTTCAAGCAAGAAAAAAATTCTGGAATGTCAAAATTGTGCCATTTCCCTCCTATTTATTACATGAGAAGCAGTTATATTTTGCATTTGCTAGAGCTGATAAATGTTGCCTGCCTTTTCTACCTCTCTGTGAAAGCCCAGTACCTTTTTAAAGCAAGGCCAAAATATTAAGGTAGTGTTACCTGTTGCTGAGAAATACACACAAAAATCTCAGGCAATTAACGATTTCTTATTGAGACAAAATATTACCTAGAAAGTAAAGCGTTGTTCATGATGATGTATGAATTTCCGGCTAAAATAAGAAATATTTGGAGTGGTTCCAGCACTTCTAACATGCAGATCTGAAAAATAATAAACGTTACTACCAAGATGCTTTAGGTTGTAGCAAGTAACCTGTTGTACTGGATGCACCCAACCATCGAAGGAGAATTTGGTGCACAGTGTTGAAGATCGAAGGTGTAGAGCTTTTGACTGAGTGGGGACTGCTTGTTATCTGTACCTGTGATCCAGTTATTACCCTTTCAAATCCTCTTTTGAGAGTTTAAGAGAGGCTTATGTGGGTTTTTTTCAGTCCTGTGCTGGACTTCTCCTAAGGAGTGATTTCCACCTTCGGTTCCGTAGAACAAGCTCAGTTGAAGCTGTAGGTTTGGGATCTGAATTTTCTCAGACATCTGCTAAGTGAGGCTGTGAATTGCTGATGATCTTACAGTGTTACAGGATGCACGCACAGTGTGCATCCACCTCAGATGGGAAGGAATAACTGTTCCACCTTTGCTGTTTTACTAGGTACCAACAGCAAAAATGCTTGTAGAACTCTCTCAGAAATTTTGCTGCACACACCTTCTTTCTTGTATTCAAAAAAGAGCGTCAACATGAGAATACGCTTCCCTGCTCAGACGAAACAAGGCTGTTAGTGTAGCACACATCTTTCCAGAATGAAAACTTCTTACGGTTTCTTCTGAGAGCTTTCCAGGCATATCTCAATCCTGTTTTGAAAGAGGTACTGTAGATCAACCTGGGGAAAGGGGCAGGGTGTTGCTGTGAATCTACCAAGGTACTTCATGCTGCTCTTGCGTTTTGTTTAACCCCAAAGGTGCACAGCACGAGGGTTGTAGCCAAAACTGGTTCTGCTTTGCTTATCTCTTGAACGGGCCAATTGCGTCAGTGGTGGTTTAAAAGCTTTGCCTTGTTTTGGATGGTGCATGCAGGTGTCCTCCGCTTCTTGTTATCCTTACATCGTTGGGAAGAAACGAGGAATACTACCTGGGCTACCAGGTACTGGACTGTACTTTCCACCTACTCACTGTGGCTCCATTCACCACGTTGAGCTCCAGTGGTTCAGACAAAATTGAGAATCTGGACAAAGGTGTCTACTCCATCTCTGTTATGTGTAGGTTTGTTTGTTTGTTTGTTTTTTCCCTTTGAATTTTTTTTTTTGGTGTTTCTGTAATTATTCTACTTGAGGAGCTTGGAGGTTGAAGATAAGATAGTCAAGGTCCTGAGGTGCTTATTAAAGTTGAAAAGTATTGCAACTGTTTTAGAATCTCAGGCATGTCAAGCCTCATTTATTGTCCACCTTCATCCAGACTGGTCTCTGTGTAATCTTTCATTTGAGAAGTGTGAGATTTCCAAGATCTTCAGAACAACAGCTGCTGGGCAGAATTCCCTTGGAGGAGGCCTTCCTTTAGTGTACATGGATTGCTAAAGAATCTTCCTCAAACGTTTGGTCTGGTATTTGAAAAATAACTTGACTGAATGCCAAATGAATAACTCTGTTTATAAACAAGTCTATAAAAAAATGCTTTTTGAATTACATGGGCCCCTTTATAATGAAAAAAAAATCCAATTAGTCTCTGATTTTTTTTTTTGAACGATCAAGCTTAAGTACTTCATCCATTTGTATCAAAATAGCAAAATGACTCCATGGTTTGTTTTTATTGACTTGGAAACGTGTGAAAAAAATGATACTGGAATTTTTTTTGCTTAGTAGGGTCATGTAGATGTAGCGACATTTTGGTTAATATCATAATACTTAGCACTTATATAATGTTTATTTGTAAAGCACTGTATAAATGTTTATTATTTAATCCTTACCCATTATGAAGTAGGTAAGAATTATTATCCCCGTTTTTGTAGAAATTAAGGCATATAAATCAAGGGCCAGGTTCCATCAGCCGTTGTCAACACTATTATTGCTTCTGTTTTTGTAGTGCAGCAGCATCCCCCAGATGAGAATCTGACATGAACTTTCTGGTGCTAGCCACCTTTCAAAACTGTAAGTAGCAGAAGCCTTGCTCCAAGAAATTTCAGCTTGATACCTTGACTTCAGCAGGAGCCTTAAAGGGAACACTGAACGTGATTCAAAGCAGCAGACCGTGTCTGTGAACACAAAGTTAGTGCCCAACCCCATACGTCGGTGGGAATTTTGTTTATGACTCAGTGGGGCCGAGCTCCAGCCCTGTGAAGACTTGAACCAAAAACCCGAGGTCCTGA
Source organism: Todiramphus chloris collaris (assembly GCA_025345505.1). Taxonomy (NCBI): domain Eukaryota; kingdom Metazoa; phylum Chordata; class Aves; order Coraciiformes; family Alcedinidae; genus Todiramphus; species Todiramphus chloris. The sequence goes on from JANVCC010000247.1 coordinate 272,123, forward strand.
ATTTCTAGAAAACCCCTATTTCCAACTTCCCCTCCTATAAATTTTTTTTACACACAGACAGAGTGTGCTCATGTCAATACTTTGCATGCTTTACCTGCTCTATCTTTTAGTTCTATGTTTGCCTATAAAATAATTATAAGACAGGATTTTGAGTTGACATAACATTGACACCTTGGGTCTGTTGACTCAGATATGACAGATGTATAGTCCTATGGAAATCCAGATCCCTAAGGCAAACCTGAGTTATGGATTTTTAAATTTTTTTTTTTAAATTTTTTTTTTTTTTTTTGTGATTAAAAATACGCATTTTTTTTTCTTTTTTAAAAACTAGCCAAAAAAAAAAAAAAAAAAAATTGTTTCTCTTTTTTAAAGATATAATTTTAGGTTTTGGAGACATTATTACTTTGGAGGTGGCAGGCTTTCCCCACCCCCCCAGTCTGAGGAAAATTTTTCAAAGTATAGGAAAAATAGATTACACATCTTTCTTAGAAATGTGTTTATTTTTATAATATCTAATGATCCAGGTGGTGTCCTTGTAATTGCTAATTGTACTCAGCTCTATAAAGTGTGCACAACCAATGTATTTGGACATTTTTTTGTGTTCCTGGTTAAAAAGGATTGTCGAAGCGCCCCACCCCTCGTCTGTAAGCAGCCTACTGACCCTGTTATGTTGTTTTCTTTCCCTGATGTGACAGAATTCCCATGGCTGACAAGTTTCCAAACAGCTGTGGCCAACATGGCAAGAGCTTCTCTTTTGGTCACTTGAAAAGCTCTACTGGTTGCAGTAAGATGTGGTAGGGCCAGAGAAGGGCCCTAGCATTGCTTGGAAACTAAAAAAGAATAGAAAAAAATGCCAAAATGTGGTGTGCTACAGAGCGTGATCTCCTCAGAAGAAAAGAATAGAGCCTTCTGCTCTGTGACTCGTGCTTCTTGTGAAATTGCATCTCGAAGTCATGTCTTTAAAAGGTGCAGTGTGGGTCCTATCAATGTAACCCGGTGGTTATGACTATATTGGTTATTTCTGCTAGCTGCTCTTTCTGGTCAGGTCAGTGGGAAGACGTAGGTGTCAGTGTTTGAGGCATTCTTCAAAGGGGGTGTGACACCAGACACCCCTTAAATTAATTATTTCCATTAGACAGATCTGATGCTGAAAGTTGGTGCCTAAATGTCGTAAATCAGACTAGCAACTTGCTGATTTCCAATAAAAACCTGAAACCCGCAGTTCATACACCTTATATCAAAAATTGATATTTAACTAAAATCAGTTGAGGAATGTAGAAAATATCAGATTTTGAAGCTGGAGATATTTATTGAAAGGCAATACTTTCATGAATCTAGGCTTATGGTATATATTAATTACATCAAAGACAGGAAAATATCTCTGTTTCTTTGTATTAATGTATGTGGATGTTTTATTTATTTCTTTCTGTTGTTTGAAAATTTCTAAATGTGTGTTATTTTAATGATGCTGAGTGTAAATTTGACAATGCTTTGCCTTTATTTTTGTATTTTTTAAACACGTTGCTTTTGCAAAACTATGAGCAGCCAGTATGATTCCCAACACCGTTGCATTACTTCGGTTACGTACACATCGTCTGTCTGAGTTTACAGACATTTCAGATTTAAAAAAAAAAAAAAAAAAAAAAAAAAGAAAAAAAATCTCTATAACCAACTCGTCTTAAAAATTTGTACCCCTTTGTTATTGCGGAAGAGAAAAACAAACAAGCAACCAACTTTTTTTTATTATTATTATTTTGTTTTTCTTTTTTTTTTAGGTTTTTGGTTATGCCAGCATGCTCCTACATGGATTCACCAGACATGTTGAGTTCCAGTTTCAGAGTGTATTATGTTGAACCACATGATATGAATGTACATCTTGTAAAAGTGAGATATGAATAAACTTATAAATATTTGTAATCATGTGTTAACGGATACCCAAGATAACTGCTGCCAAAGGGACTGTTAATAACAAGGCATTTCCCCCTGTTAAAACAGAACTGCTTTTTCTTCTGCATTTAATGATTTTTTGGTTTTTTGGTTTTTTTTTTTAAGGAGCTTATTCACTTTCTCCTCACAAGGAATTGAATGCAGCGGATCTCACCCCGTAGCCATTCCACTTACAGATCTCTCACAGGCTTCTGTGCAAGTTTAACCTTAGTTATACCTTAGTCATGAATGATCAGAAGCTACCTTTGCATCCCACCTACCAGTATGAATTTTTTTTGTTTGGTATCTTTTTTTTTTTTTTTTCTTTTAAAGGATTGATGCTTTTTCCTTAGCGTCCCGAGGAATAAAGGAATCTTCACAGTGGACCATTCTAGGGATTGTATTCAATGGCTCTGATCTGTAGCCTGTTCAAATCAGTAGGAGAGGCACTAGATCATAGAATCATGAAATGGCTTGAGTTGGAAGGGACCTTAAAGATCATCTCATTCCAACTCCCTGCCATGGGCAGGAACATCCCCCACTAGACTCAGCTGCTCTTATTTTTGCTCTTATTTTTCAGGTGATTAAGGAGCTTTTTCCATGTCCATGCTGGTTGGTGTGTTAGATGTAATTTTCTCCTATAGTTTTATTCTCTTTAGTTGTAATTCACCATTCTGATGTTGAAATGAATACACAGGGAATCCTCTTGTTCTTGTGCACCATGTTTAGGTGATAAGAACTTCTTAGGAAGAAGTTCTTAGGAAGAAGTCCTTCTTACAAAGAAGTTGTTTACTCTTAAGGTGCTGAGACACCGGAATGGGTTGCCCAGAGAAGTTGTGGATGCTCCATCCCTGGAAGTATTTTAAGATCAGGCTGGATGAGGCTCCGAGCAACCTAGTGGGAGGTATCCCCTGCCCATGGCAGGGGAGTTGGAACGAGATGTGAGGTCCGTTCCAACTTAAGCCATTCTATGATTCTATGAACAGTGCAAAAGCAAACTGGGTTGGTGGAAACTTTTCAGCTAGGTTGCAGTCTGTGGATCAGGTTCTGAACTTCCGAACTAGTCACAAGAGTTAAGTTAGACTTGTTTGGTGAGAAAGACAGTTTGTCCAACACATATGTTGCATTTCAACTTCATCGGTCCTACAAGGTGGGTAGTTCCACACTTTTCCCAAAGTTCTCCCCCTTTCCCCACATCCTCTCAGCATGTCTTGTCTGCAGCTGGCTGTATAAGCTATATAAGCTGAAGTCAGAACTTATAGGTAGCTTTTCTAACCTCCCCTTTTATGTGGGTATTTACATCCACTGGAGCCCTGACCTAGAACATGTCTGGAAAGCTGTTGGTACAATAGTCCCACATCCTGATTACTGTTTCTCTCTAAGCCAACACCACAAACTGACATCCTGTTTTTTCTGTCGTTAGCTATGTAAGAGACAGGCTATTATAAGAAAATTAATCCTTCCTTTCTGTCTCTTAAAGATAGGTGGGCAGTGAATGGTTGCCAGCAGCATGTACTGTGAGAGCAATCAGAAAATATAGAAAGTGATAACAGCGTGTCCAGAAAGACCAGCTTCACCAGGAGACCATCTAATAGCAATCTATAAATAAATACCATTTAAGACTCTATTTTTTTGGTCTATTCATATTCAGATCAGGTGTTGAAAAGAGATAAGTTCTTTTGGCAATTTGGTTGCTGGGAATAGTTCCCCCACCCCCCCCTCTTAATTTTTGTTCATTAGTATGTTTTTCCAATGGCTACTTGTTCTATTGCTTCCTGAAATAATTTACTGTTCTCAGGGAGGTTTCCTCTCTCTTGTCTTTGAATGTATTTTTCTTTTTCTTCGCATGAAAAATTATTTTTAATTCAAAAAAATTATACTTTTTCCCTACTGCCATCTGCATTTTTGGCTACTGTCTCTATTTCTCTCCATAGGATCTGAATTGAATTGGGTAAGAATAAACACAGTAACAAATTCCTCATGAATTGTCAGGAAAAATTTCCTTTCTTTCTTGAGTAGCTTCTCTCTTAGACTATTATCTCTTGAGATGCAAACTTCTGAAAATAAAATGATGAGTTACAGAGGGAACAGGACTTGGTATCTGCCTGTGTGAATACCTGTGAACTGCGGAATTTTTACCAGTATGTGTGGTTCAGTCCCATATTGCTTGGATTTCCAAAAGTACAATTAAAGTTAGAGCAAAATCTGTACACTCAAGACCACAGGAGCAACCACAGAAGGACAGATCTGCATTCAAGGGCCACATGTAAATGACTAGAGATTGGACAACAGAACAAAAGGAAATGTATGTAATTTTATTTCCCCAAATCAAACACTCAGACTTATTACCAATATGATTAAGGGTGATGATCCTACTCTTATGCTTAATTGCTAGTTTATAATTGCTACCAAGAGGCTATAAAAATACAGGGTCAGAAAACTGGATCCAAAAAAGGGTCTTAATGCCTCACTCTAAAGTTAGACTTCAGAGGAATTTAAGCTTTTAGTTCCAAAACGTTAACACAGGGCTCTTGGCTTCTTCTCAAACTCTACTGAAGCCCGAGGGCTGCAGGTCTTTTAGTTCCACACATTAAATTTCTCCCTGAGCCTCATGTTCTACTTTTGTGTGTGCCTGGCATCTGACAGATCTCTGTGGCTGGCAGGCTTTCTCCCTTTTTGGCCTGATAAAGAATTACAGAAACTGGGCATCTGTTTCATCTTGCTGAACTTGAGATGTTTGCAACTCAGACATCTACATCAGAACTTCTCAGCGGAAGCGAGTGGACACTTTCAGCAGATAGACCTCACGGTGAGCGTATTAGAGTGTGTCTTAAAAGCGGGCTGGCTCAGATGTAGCCACCTTCTCTGTAGACATTTCTCTTTGGACAGTCATGTCCAGTTCCGTGGCAAGTGTCCTCCATTGCACAAATGACAGCAGTTCCACCACTTCCTTTTCCTCAGAGGAGATATCCTTTCACACTCAGTGGCTGGTAGATTCACACAGGACTCTACAATCTGGACTTTCCTGACTTCCTTTGTATAGATGAGGTAGCTGAAAAGGTAGCGCCCTGGAGAAAGACTTTACAGAACATGCTAGACGTGGGGCTCTTGGGAATGAGTTGACTGTAGCTGGTGCCACTTTGATGCCATAGCAGACTAACAACCTTTCTGCTATGATTTTCAGTTTAACTGGTTTCCCCTGCTGTGTTTTCTGATATTATTGTCAACTGAAAAGCAAATTGTTTTTTCTACAGATTCTTGGGAAAAAAGAGTCATGTTATTGTTTTCCCTTGTTGGGGCTCAATACGATAATATTTGAATATTTCCTAAATATGTCAGCTTTGCACAGCAAAGTTCCCAGATTTCATGAAGTTTCTAACTTTCCCCTCTTCCTGGTTGCAAAAAGACCTCCTGAGAGGAGGGATATAGATGAATATAAATACCGAAACAATAAGAAACAAATCCCTCCAAACCTGACAGAATTTCAATGGCCACTTATGTAGCCTTTGGGTCTTTAATGAAGCGATCTCCTATGGTTCCATCCTATGCCATCATGTCCATTCTTGCCACAGGACCTGTGTCTCAGTTGCTGTGTGAGGTAAACTGTACTCAAGGAATGAATTGGGACTGGGAAGAGAAACAAGCCGTTTTCTGGGAGTATTCCTCATTTGCATGAGATGCCAGTAGGTGTCTGTATGTGGGCAATGAGGAAAAACATGGCAATAAGTGCGTTTCGGCTTTGTAATTAGCACAGATAATGATCATGTAGCAGAAGTAGATCTAACCTGCTACAGGCTTGCAAGCTGCTACATGGAATCATAGGATCATAAAATCATGGAATCGTAGAATCATGGAATTGTAGAATCTTAGAATCATAGAATGGCTTGGATTGGAAGGGACCTCCAAAGGCCATCTAGACCAACCCCCCCTGCAGTGAGCAGGGACAGCCTCAGCTAGAGCAGGTTGCTCAGAGCCCCATCCAGCCTGACCTTGAATGTCTCCAGGGATGGGGGTTCCATCACCTCCCTGTGCAACATGTTCCAATATTCCACCGATCTCAGAGTAAAGAACTTCTTCCTAATGCCCAATCTAAATCTACCCTGCTCTACTTTAAAACCACCACCCCTCACC
>JANVCC010000247.1:278189-353641 GCA_025345505.1 Todiramphus chloris collaris
TCAGCAATCCTTCCTCTTCATCAGCCCCTCTGGAAAATGGAATTCCATGTTATATGCAGGTCATGCTTCCTGGTGAGTGTGTTGGAATGAGGCTTTTCTTCTTTACGTATGTGCCCAGGCAGCCTGTAAAGGCCTGAAGGCACAAGGAATGTGATTTCTCACCTTATGAAGGATTACACAAAACTGATCCTTCAAGCACCTTGTCCCCAGTGAGTCTGTCATAATAAAGAACGTTTTCATTCTGAAGAGATTCACCGTTGCAGAGGAAGAATTTAATATATTCAGTTTTTGTGAAGACAGAATTTTACCTCCTCTTTTACTCCCAAACCCTGGAGCTAAATATTTGTTTATGTTTGTGAGCATGGGTATGTTTTCCTGTGATGCTGGTAGGGCAGATTTAGACTTTGCTCAAGTGTTTTGTTATGACAGAAAATTACATTTATATTTTAAATTCACTATTTCAAAAGTAAACACCGCAGATGAAATTTTCCATCCTGACCTACGCAGTAGCTCTCAACTGCAATAGTCTGTTCTTCCTGCATGAGGGGAACTCCCATTGATGTGTGGATCTGAGAGGAGAATTTTGCCCTCAGGGCTCAATTTTGCTCTGAGATTGACATATGCATATCATCAAAAATAGAATAATCTATGCATTTGAGGAGCCATCAGCAGCTCCCGTGCAATGCTGTTGCTCTTGGAGATTTCTGACATCCTACTAAAATGTGTGATAGGCTCAGAGGTATCCTGGGTCTATTCATGCTAACAACCCCTCCCCCCAAATAGATGAGACTGCACCAGAAAGGGTGATCTTTCTTTGTTATTGTAATTATTCATATTATAACGTATCAGGAAAATCTAACAAATAATTTTAATCTCATATCACTTCCTTGAGTATCTCATTCTAGGGCCTCAGACAGGTATTCAGGCAGGAGCTGTCTGGCTGCATGTGATTTTTCACACTCGTTAACATTCTCTGAGAGACATCCACAGAACATGGCATTTGTGACTCTCATTGGGAAGAGTGGGTTATGCTGGTCTTAAGAATTATCAATTCCATTGGGGATGGAACAGTATTTCAGCACCTTCTTGCTCCTTGATGTTTGTAAATCTAGAAAAAGTTATCTGAGGAGCAAAAAATCCTCCTCTCTTCTTCTTGCACAGCAAGCCTTTGTGGTCTTTCTTTCCATATGAGCTCCCCAGTTCAAGAGGGACAGGGAAATACTGGAGAGAGTCCAAGGGAGGCTGCGAGGATGCTGAAGGGACGGGAACATCTCTCTGGGGAGGAAAGGCTGAGAGCCCTGGGGCTGTTCAGCCTGGAGAAGAGAAGCCTGAGAGGGGATCTTAGGAATGGTTCCAAATCTCTGCAGGGTGGGGGGCAAGGAGAAGGGGCCAGGCTCTTTCCAGTGCTGCCCTGGGATAGGACGAGGGGCAATGGGCACCAGCTGGAACCCAGAAAGTTCCACCTCAACAGGAGTAAAAACCTGTTTACTGTGAGGGTGATGGATCCTGGAAGAGGCTGCCCAGAGACTTTCCAAACCCCCTTGGATCTTTTCCTGTGTGGCCTGCCCTGGGTGTTCCTGTTCTGATTCTATGATTCTATCATTCTATGATTTGTTTTCCTGCTGGCCTGAATAATATGACCACTTACTTTCAATGAGCACAAGATTGGATGGAAATCATTGTTAATTCTCATTGATTTCTCCCAGCACTTCTGATCCCACCCTCCCTTTCCCATTTGTGCTGCTGGTGAAGTTTTGCTCATCCCAGCTAAAATTTTTTTCAGGTAACATGAGACATCTAGCAAGCTGATTTGTAGTCCAAAGTAATGATGTAGATAGCAGGAGATGGGTGCCATGATCCACTGCTGGATGGGACTGGACTAGGTGAATAGCTGGGGCTCAAAAGACAATCTTTCTGTGCTCGCTTTTCAGGAGGTCCCTCGTAAGTATTACATCAAAACTGATGGCCTCTCTTGGAGGTCTTGGGTACCCTAGACCATCTCCCCTTTGTAAATGAGTTAGTCCCTAAGTATCTGCTCCATTGACTGAATCAACTAGACCTTCATCCCCTTCAGTGGGGGTTTGGGACACTGTGTAAAGGTATATTGCCAACACTTACATGGAAGGCAAGCTGTCTCCCACTCCAAGCTGTAACCAGTCCCTAAGGCTGAAGTACATTATTGTTTACACAAACCAGCTTTCCCAAACTTGTCGTTTGACCTTTCTTAAAGAACTAATGGAATATTCACACCAGCACAGTTCCTGGAAGCTACAAAACATCCCAGTTATTTTAAAGGTGTTTTAACTAATTGCTGTGAAGAACCCTTTTGACTTCCTTGAGGGAACTTTGTGAGGTAGGAAGAGTGCAGGCAACCCAGCAGACAGTGTCTCCAGATGCTCTACAGTGTCTTCCTCTAGAAGAGGTGTCTTTCCTCCAACAGGAAAAGGAGGTTCTGCTATTCCTGCCCATTTCAATGAAAAAGGCTTTTTTTTTTTTTTTTCTGTACCACAGCAAAGGGAAAAAAGGTCTTCCCACCTTTTTCTTGCTGTATAGACAGAGTTAAAAAACAGAATGAAAGCTTATTGTGATATGACACTGTCTCCTAATTGCCAACACAGATGTTTGTTAGTACAATGAAGAGAGAGTTAATTTTGTGCCCTTTTGGACACTCTTTAAAGATTTCTAATAAAGAACCTTCTGGAGAGGCAGCCCAGACCTCATGGGATACACTTGAGCATCTGAGATGGCAGCTGATTGAACCACAGATCTCCCCACTGAGTAGATTGACACCTCGCTTTTTTGTAGGCAGCTACAGAGTCCCCAGTCTAGAGTCACTGTGCCCTGAGTAGACTTACACATGACTTAGACATTAGGAAGAAGCTCTTTACTCTGAGGATGGTGAGACACCAGAACAGGTTGCCCAGGGAGGGGGTGGAGTCACCATCCATGGAGAGGTTCTAAAACCATGTCGACGTGGCACTTCAGGACATGGTTTAGTGATCATGGTTTAGTGGGTTGATGGTTGGACTTTATCTTGAAGGGCTTTTCCAACCTTAATGGTTCTATGAAAAAGCTTATCTTGTGAATAGAGCTAATAATTTGTTCTTGTTTAGATGTTTATATTAGTCTGTGGTTTTGGAAAAAAAATCTTCTTTAAGAAGTGCAAATATTATCATTCAATGCACTAAACTGATTCCAAATGTAATGAAAATATATTTCCAGGTTTTATTTGAATCTATATTCAGGAACCTGCTTTCTTACTATATCAGCTGCCTCTCCTCACAGCTCCTGTAGTGACTCTTAGTTGCTGCTTGGAGCTACAATGTACGTTCTCCATGCTCTCACAGAATCACAGAATGGTAGGGTTTGGAAGGGACCTACGAAGACCATTGAGTCCAACCCCCCTGCCAGAGCAGGACAAAACTAGAGCAGATTACTCAGATATGCATCCAGACAGGCCTTGAAAGCTTCTAGAAAAGGAGACTCTACAACATCTCTGGGGAGTCTGTTTCAGTGCTCTGTAACTCTACAGTAAAGGAAGTCTTCTTCATGTTGAGGTGGAACTTTCTGTACTCAAGCTTGAATCCATTGCTCCTCATCCTATCACAATGCACAAGTGAAAAGAGGTTGTCCTTGCCTTCTTGATGCTCAGCCCTTATGTATTTATAGACATTAATTAGATCTCCTCTCAGTCTTCTCCTCAACTGCCCAGTGTGGGTGTGGTTGGTGATGCAGCTACAGAAACCTCCCATGTTATACTGGTGGGCAGATGTGATGGTTGGGCACTGATAAAGCACTGGCTGGTTGTCATACTCTTCACATCAGCCTCCTGTAATGAGAAGCACATGTCTGGAAGTTATACACAAAACATTGATTTTTATTTTTTTCTTTTATTTTTTTCTTTTTAAATAATACCTCAAGATCAACAGATCTCTGTGTGTGTGGCTGAAATAGGATTTGATTCCTGGAAACAGCACTTGTTTCTGTAGCAGAGATGTTTTAAATCTTTCATGCTAATAGATGTAACCCTCTGATGGTGGAAATCCCACCTCCTCAAGCTGATGAGGCCAGCCGTGAAGCATCTGTTATACTCCTGATAGATACAACATAATGTTGGTACTAGGAAAAAAAAGAAGTGCATTACAAAAATATTTTTCATTTATAGAAATTCTTTTCACATAAGGAAGAAAAAAACCCCAACATTAAAGCAGAAATTTGAATCTCTGAAGCAGCAGAAACCTGCACTGAGAAATCCAGAAGGCTGAGGAAAAAAAAAAAAGCTAAAGCCAAATACAGCACAAAAATCCGGAGTCCTTCCTTACAATTTATGGGACGCAGCTGAGCGCATCTGTAGTGGGCACTCCAGAAATCACTTTTCATTAAATCATACTTTTCCTGCCTTTAGTTTCTTCCATATGTCATAAACCAATCTTGTTTTGCTCTCCTGGTCAGATGAGCCAAGTAGCTGCTTCTGGTGGCAGATGAGACCACAGGCTACATCCTCTCTCCCACTGTAATGGGATCCAATGTACAAGAACACCGGGAGCTGGCACTGATTGCTCAGATTTGCTTTACTACACAAGGGTATTAGGCTGATGCTTCCCAGGATTGCTGGGCTGGCTAAGGCTCTGCTAAACCCTATACATGACTTGGGGTAAACCTGAGGAAAACCATCTGGAAAACCAACCAGGAATGTGCCCTGGCAGCCCAAAAAGCCCCAACTGTGTCCTGGGATACATCAAAAGGTGCATGGCCAGCAGGTCAAGGGAGATGATTCTGCTCCTTCACTCTGCTCTGGTGAGATGTCACCCGGAGTACTGTGTCAAGCTCTGGAGCCCCCAATGCAAGAAGGATATGGATCTGTTGACATGGGTCCAGAGGAGGCCACAAAGATGATCAGAAGGCTAGAGCACCTCTCCAATGAGGACAGGCTGAGGGAGTTGTGTCTGTTCATCCTGGAGAAAAGAATTCTCCAGGGAGACCCTATAGTGGCCTTTCACTGTCTGAAGAAAGTCTACAGGAACATTGGGGAGAGATGTTTTATAAAGGCATGAGAGGACAGGACAAGGGACAGTGGTTTTAAACTAGAGCAGAGTAGATTTAGATTGGACATTAGGAAGAAGTTCTTCACTCTAAGGGTGGTGAGACACTGGAACAGGTCACCCAGAGGAGGTGTGGACACCTCATCCCTGGAAGTGTTTATGAGACAAGTCTGGATGAGTCTCTGAGCGACCTGGTCTAGTGGGAGGTGTCCCTGCCCATGGTGGGGGTTGGAAAGAGGTGATCTTTAAGGTCCCTTCCAACCCAAGCCATTCTATGATTCTGTCATTACATGCTTCAGAGGGGCCCAGGAAAGAAGGTGAATGAGGGTTGAATACAGTGATCAGTAAAATGCCTATTGCTTTATAAGCATCTTGTTGCTTCATGACCATTCCCTGTTCACTTATTAAAGGACTGGGGGTGAGAAAGGCTGAATGAATTGTCTAGAAAGGTTATTGAGCTGGGTATCCCTTTCATCAACCTGGGGCTCAGCTGGAGCTTTCTGAAGTACTTGTCAATTGGAATAGAGCCTGAGACTGTCAGCTACTGAAATCTCTTTTTCCAGACCAGATTGGCAGCTGCAGTGCATCAACATGAGGCTTCATAAGTTTCTGAGCAACCTGCTCTAGTTACCAACGTCCCTTCTCAGTGCAGGGGGGTTGGACTAGATGACCTTTGGAGGTCCCTTCCAACCCAAGGCATTCTGTGATTCTATGATTTTATGATTCTGTTTTTGCTGACAAAACCTCTTACCTCGCATCCTACTTTACGACTGGATTTTGGTTCTCTGCTGATGAGGTATGAATGTGATGTGACTCGAGAAGAGACAATTTAGTCAATGGAAGGAAAAATCCACCTGTGGTCTTTAGGTCTGACATTTACTTCTCTCTCATTCTGGCACATGGCATGGCCTATGGCCTAAGCCTCATTAGGACTAACTTTACTTCCTGGAGCTAACACTTCCGATTATGCTGCTGAGAAAAAATACCCTGAGGGCAGAAGAGACACATAAGGGTAATTTCTAATTAATTGTTTCCGTACTAGAAGGTCAACTGTCATAGAATGATAGAATAATAGAATCATAGAATCTTAGAATGTCCCAGGTTGAAAGGCACCTCCAAAGGTAGTCTAGCCCAACGACCCTGCACTGAGAAGCGATATCCTCAACTAGAGCAGGTTGCTCAGAGCCCCATCCAGCCTGACCTTGAATGTTTCCAGAGATGGGGCCTCCACCACCTCCCTGGGCAACATGTTCCAGTGTTCCACCGCTCTTGGAGTAAAGAACTTCTTCCTAATGTCCAATCTAAATCTCCCCTGCTCTATCTTAAAACCATTGCCCCTCATCCTATTTTTACAAGCCCTTGTACCCAGCCCCTCCCCAGCTTTCCTGTAGCCCCCTTCAGATACTGGAAGGCCACTATAAGGGCTCCCCAGAACCTTCTCTTCTCCAGGCTGAACAACCCCAAATCCCTCAGCCTGTCCTCATAGGAGAGGTGCTCCAGCCCTCTGATAATTTTTGTGCCCCTCCTCTGGACCTGCTCCATCAGGAACACCTTGTGCTGGGGGCTCCAGAGATGGACACAGTACTGCAGGTGACATCTCACCAGAGCAGAGTAGAGGGGCAGAATCACCTCTCTCGATCTGTTGGACACCTAACAGGGCTTTCCATACCACGTATCTTGATGTCTACTCTTTCAAAAATTGTTTTAAAGCCGAACTGAGAAACGTTTCAGAGGGAGATTAATTGGCAGAACTCTAAACTTCCTTTCTGGTGTCTCTAGCCTTTAGCTCCAAACTTTTCAGAATCTCTCCTGATAATCAAGGAAGACATAGAAATTATCCTGTATTTGATCTACTGATTTGATCTACTGATTTGCAGTAGATTAGAAAATCTCTGTAGTAGCTCTGTTTTCACTCGGTCACGTTTCCTTTCAAATGGTCCACTGGCAGTAGAAATGATCACGTGTCACCTCAGTTTAACCGCGTGTCATCTCAGTTTAATGACAAACACGCTTTGAAAAGAAAGCTGATATTTGGCAGAAAAAACGATCACGTGTCATCGCAGTTTAATCGTGTGTCATCTCAGTTTAAGGACAAATATGCCTTGAAAAGAAAACTGACATTTGGCAGATTCGTTCAGTCATTTTACAACTGCACACTTCTGACCAGCTAATAGACTTTTCAAGATAAAAAAAACCCCCAACAACTATGAGCAACTTTTTATGACTTGAAGTGGTACTAAATATATGGCTCTATCTTCAGCCAGAATAACCACAATGTACCTTGAATGATGTCAGTAAAACCACTCTTTTACTGTTTTGTTAAGGACACAATGACCTATGCAGGTCCAACTTGAAACAATCGTCTTTCTCCCTGACTCAGGAGAGAATCTTGCCAAATTCAAGAGGGGGGAAAATGAAACTAATATTTTTAAGCTGTAAGGGTTTAAAATGATGGATTTACTCAGGTTTGGGAGGAAAACTTTAATCTGACTTCTTGTTTTGGATTAAGAAAAGTGATTCCAGAGCCCTGAATGTGAGTGAAGGTTGGCCTCGCGTTGGTCTGTAATAGCAGCATTTCTCTTGGAATCTGTATCTCTGCAGGGATTATGAGAACATGGAATTTGGAGAAGGAAAATTTGGCTATGTCAGATAGTTTATTCCCCTGCAAGAGTTGAATATTCCATAAACAGACAATAGATCAGCCCTTATGTGTAAATCCCACTGATTTTACACAGTGGGGAGACCAGAACTGCAGCAGCAGTTATTTAAAACAGAGATGAATTCAGAACATTGAAGATGAAAACTTTTCTGTGAATTCTTGCACTGTCCTGTAGCATGTTGCTGCTGGATTGGAAGGATTTTAGTCAAAACTAGGTGCCATGAGAACCTGGGAAAAAATGGTCATGATGTTATTAATTCATTGGGTCTTTCCATAAAGTTGTTATTATCGTGGTCTAACTTCAGATTCAGCTCTGACTTCTTAAGTGCCTTGACAAAATTGGAAAGTACATCCTACTTCTTGGCAGGAACTCATGTGCTGATGATGCATCTTTATTAGCTATTTATCAGTTATTCTGGGGTGCGTCAAAGAAGAGTGTGGCCAGGAGTTCAAGGGAGGTTGTCCTTCCTCTCTACTCTGCCCTGGTAAGAACTGTTTCCAGTTCTGGACTCCCCAGTTCAAGAAGGACAGTGAACTGCTGGAGAGGGTCCAGCAAAGGGTTACAAAGATGATGAGGGGTGGGAACATCTCTATGCTGAGGAAAGGCTGAGGAAGTTGGGTCTTTTCAGTCTGGAGAAGAGAAGCCTGAGAGGGGATCTGATCGATGCTTAGAAATACTTCAAGGGTGGGTGTCAGGAGGATGGGACTGGTCTCTTTCCAGTGGTGCCCTGTGATAGGATGAAGGGTAACAGGCACAAACTGGAACATAGGAAATTCCATTTAAACATGAGGAGGAATTTCACTTTGAGGGTGATGGAGCCCTGGAACAGGATGCCCGGAGAGGTGGTGGAGTCTCCTTCTCTGGAGACATTCCAAACCCACCTGGACTATGCTATCCTGTGTAACCTTCTCTAGGTGAACCTGTTTTGGCAGGGGGGTTGGACTCAATGATCTCCAGAGGTCCTTTCCAGCCCTTTTCATGCTGTGATTCTGTGATTATATAGACACAGCTTTGTTTATCTGGTCAGGAGACAAACAGACAAACATTTGCAATATCACTCACTGGGTCAGCTCTTGCAGCAACGTCACATCTACAGATTTGAAGGTATGCCTGAGTATGATGGTCATATGGATGCTCTTTCATTATCACCTGGCATATCATTGAGGTGGATAACACATTAAAACTCTGCCTTTCAGAAGAAAAAAAGAAGAAAGATAAGAGGTAACTTTGAGCAATTTTCCTTTTTCTTTCTCTTGGCTCTGCTCAGAGTTGTGCTTCCTTAGGCTTTCCAGATGATGCTCTTCTGTATTTTGGCAATCCCAACCACCTGGAATTCAAAGACCACATTCATTTATAATGGGTTTTCAGACGTTTGACAAGCTGCTTGGGCCTAGAGTGTAGTTTAAGCCTTGCTCACAGAGATCTGTTATACTGAGCATGGCTGAGATAGCCTCAGAAGCAGAAAGCCTGGGATTTCCATCGAGGGTATGATAAAGATGTAGTCAAGGCCAAGCAAAGGGAAATCAGACTTTCCCACTTCGATGTATCTGTTGTGGTATTTTCCTGCTTATTTTTATTTGCCTTTTTTATTTTTTACAGTAACACTGATCTTGGACCAGATGTGCTAAGTCCTGTGCATCTTGAGAGCAGCAGATTTACTGGATGTGTGCAGACCATCTGCACCCTGCATGTGTAATAGGTCCAATCCTTCCAAGTGCTGTTAGAGTGTGCTACGTGGCTTGCACACCTAGGAAATGATAAGAGGAATTGCCCTAGTCCTAGTTCTTCAGAGGGATTAGAAAGAAGAGAAACGTCTTCCACTGTAGGAAAACTGACCCTCAAGAAGAAGGGGCATTTCCCCACCCAGGAAACCTATTCTGTGAGCTTTAGATAGAAGACAAATTCAGTGACTATGAGAAACCTCCGTATCTGAGAAAGAAATCTGTTCAAGAGTTAATATGTGTTCAGGCTCTACAGTCTCCTGAGGCAGCAAAACAACCTCTGTGTCCTAGAAACTCTTTCAAAGTGTCAGCCTTGTCAGTGTGGCACCACTGTGCCGGCAAACTACAGGACATGGGTTTGGATCTCCAGCCAGTAAAGGCTAAGGGTCCCAGATGATCGATCTGGTTGAGGACTGTGGAGCTGATGTAGCTATCCACTCTGACGGGAAAGGGGTGAGATACCAGGTCAAATTCTTGAACAAAAATGAAGTACCAAGGAGGAGCTGATGGTGCTGGGAATAAAAAGGAAGGAAGAAAGTTCGTCGAGTGAAAGAACGAAGCAATGAAAAATTTCACTGCAGAGAAAACTCTGGGTGTGTGGAAGGTAACAGTAGAAGATGTGAATGACCCCGTACTCTTTATGTGCTTACAAAAGGGAAGACAGAAGATAACAGTTCTGTCTGACCATAGGTGGTACTGAAGTCCTGACAAGTTTCTTTGGTTTCTGGTTACCTAGGAAGTCAGAATTAACTGTGAAATTGTTCATCAGTGTTTTACTCTGAAGTAATGAAACATAAGGATTTTTTATTTTTCTTTAACAAAAAAGGAGAACATATTAAAAAGGAAGGTGAAATTCCTAGCAGTCAAAGTCTCTGTGGCTGAACAGAGTATTTTGCTATTTACTGGAGCAAGACCTGGTTACAGAGGAGATTGTGACTGGAATCTGGAACAAATCATCGGAACATCAAGAATTAACTCCTGACAAAGGAGTTAAACTTTTTCAAACGAACCAGCTCCCCAGTTTAGAATGCAAGGGAGGACATAATTGAGAATCAAAAATAGTGCAAAGAAAGATGTTTGAGGAAGTTATAATTGGAGTCCTACAAGAGCAGCATCTGGGCCTGCAGATGGTGTGGAAAATAGTGCAAGCCATAAACTGGAAAAAAGGTATGCACCAGATTACATCATTGTGAAATAGTTTGTAAGGAGCAGCATAGAGGAGATCAATGACAGCGCAGTTTGCTCTGGGGGATTCTTCATAAGAGCAATTCATCAGAAGATGAATGAACTATCACCCTGAAAGCAAGGAAGACATTTATTCATTTTAAATTGGATACTGGTGTACATGATGGTGTGTTGATTGAAATAATGTTATCCTCCTGACAAGAAGCAGATAATGGAGAGTCAGGGGAGGCTTACAGGGGTAAGCTAATAGCAACTAAAGTTAACATGAGGGTAAATAAAGTGGACAGATACGGTCTGTATTAACTTTACGGAGAAGAACATTCATTGTGGAATAAATAACTTGTTGAGCCTTGATCCTCATCAAGACGATGCGCTTACGGGAGAGGATGGGAGGACAATATACCTGAGGAATCATTAGAGGACACCAGCTAGGGAACAAGCTGTCTCTGAGCAGAACACACATCAGAGGAGAGATTCAGCCTCCCTCCAGTCCCTCTTCCTCTTCAAATTCCATTCCTCTTAAGGAAGAGGCTAAAAGAGGAGCTGTGTGAGTTTATTACCCCAAGAATCACAAAATCCACAGAGGAATGAACTGTGGGTACATTCTTTGCTCATCTCTAGAGAAGAAAAGAGGGACAGAATGTTTTGCATCCGGATAGACCAGAAGAATTGAATAAATACGAAATAAGAATAAAATCACAGTAGTTGTTAGGGGATCGTTTTCAGGGAAGTTGTCTAACGCCAGATATTTTTATACCCTGGATGTACCACCAGGGTTCTGGGGAATGTCTTTGGAAAAACACAGCACATGTCTTGTGCATTTTCCACGTCTTATTGAGAAAACCCGGTTTCTTCAGACTTCCACTTAGGTTGTGCACAGCACTCCATTTATTTCGACAGGAAATACAAAAAAAAAGTTTTGATAGTGCAGAAGGAATCAAGGCACCATAGATTATATTTTAATCTGGGTCAAATGGTAAAAGAAACTGAAATGTCAGAAGAGAATGACTGGACTCTCTGAGCATCCTGGAGCAGAACCAGAGGTGCTGGGTTAGTGTGACGCCACCAAAATGTAAATTTTCTGTAACGTAAATAACACACCCGAGAGAGATTATTCAGCAGGAGATAAAAGTAACAGTGAAACCACTGCTGTCTACAAAGATATTGTAGATTTCTTGGAATGATGGGTTACATAAGGACAAGTGTACCTCATACTGCTACCTGAATAACTAAATAAGAGAAAGCTCCTATGAAATGACATTGCCTGACCTTAATAAAAAAGTCTAAGACGTAAAAGGAATGAACTTGAGAGGATGGTATGAACAAAACTATATTGTCCGCAGGTGCCTCTAAGAAAGGTTTTGGTGCAGTCTTCTTGCAGGAGGGAGTGGTCACAGTGAGAGACCAGTGGTTTAGGCATAGTGGATGCTAACAGGAAATTAGAGTTAATAAGCTCAGATAGAGAAGGAGGCTTTGGTGTAGTTGTAAAAGACTTCATGTCTTAGTTGTGGGAGGCCTTAGCTATTACTATTTTATTAGCTGAAATCGACTGCAAACCACTTATTGCTGTTACTGAAAATGGCCTTGCTAACACTCCAGAGAATTCACAGCTTATGTTTTTTCAACTACAAATGGATGATTTTTAAATTGAATTTGAACCTGGAAGGGATTTTGAGGCGCAGACACACTCTTTAAAACATTTGACAGAGGTGGAGAAGTCCAACATTAGCATATTACGCTAATAAAAATAAACATTGTGTTCTGATGTGAGCTATGGACCACAAGTTTCAGATTGACTACTTTGGTTGAGGTAATTAAGATGAAAATGATAGTGGCAAACCCATCGTAGTCCTCATTACTATTCGCAGTGTAAGGGGAACTACTACCACTGCATGATAAATTTGTTTCAAGAATCATGACTCCTAAGTTGTTATTAAAAAGTGAGAAGTCATGGAGGTTCTTTGAGGAAGAAAATTCTAAAGGAAAGAGGAGAGTTAATTTGACCTTAAATGAAGAGTAGTATAGAAGAGGCTCTTAAGTTTTGCTGCATATGCCAGAAATAAAGATCAAGGTGTAAGGAAGTGTTGTATTGATGGTACAGAATAAAAAAAAAACTGGCTGGAGCAAAGTACACATAGATTATTTACATTGATTAGGGGGAAAAAAGTGCAAACCAGAACTCTGTGAACTACGTACTTACTATTAATGTGACTCCTCTGACATAATTTTGTTGGGAGATACAGGTAAAGAACTGATAATAGTCATCAAAGGTCCTCTCTTGCTTAACACACCTGACTTGACAGAAATGGGCCAGAATTAGGTGCGCATGAATGAAAGCAGCTTGCAATGCAATATTGTCTTCATCAGCATTGTGCAAGTTACGGTGAGTGACTGTCCAGTAGATGGGTGAAAAGTGTTGTGTTAGACAGAAACAAACCCAGCATGTTTAGACAGTAGATGTCCAGGTTATGAACCAGCCAGGAGATGCGAATGTCCTGTATTCTGATAGGAGCAGGTTATAGAAACATAGAATCATGGAATCATGGAATCATGGAATCATGGAAATACGGAATCACAGAATCGTGGAATCACAGAATCATGGAATCACAGAATCATGGAATCACAGAATCATAGAATCTTTGAATTATAGGATCATAGGATCATAAAATCATGGAATCATAGAATCACAGAATCAGAGGATGATAGAATCATAGAATTATAAAATCACAGAATCATAGAATCACAGAATGTCAGGGGTTGGAAGGGACCTCTGAAGATCATCAAGTCCAACCCCCCTGCCAAAGCAGGTCTGATCTTCCAGAGGAAGTGAGACACCACCTCAGACACTAGTTTAGTTGGATACTTTAGTTATTATTGTGACTTCATGTGTTTGCATTAATAACGGTTTTAATTATAGCTGTCATTACATTCTGCCGTGGAATGGAACGTGTGGTATTTGGGGTTGTGCCTTCAAAGGCTGAGCAGCTTGGCAGGGCACTGTGGGGCTCTTGTTGCAGTGTGCAGGCAGCTGGATGAAGACAGAGGATTATTCCCAGCACCTCTGCTGATGAGTAGCACTGAAGACCTCAGAGGGAAGAGCTACTGAGGGCCAGAAGATAGCCGAGAGGCAACTTGCCCTCCACCTATGACTGATCAGCTAAGACCCCGTGGGAGACGGGCCATTTGCTCCCACTAGCAGAGGAGGTGCCAACCCACCCAGAGAGAGGAATTCTGAGAAGTCTCTGAAAGGGGAATCTCAGGGAATGTCCCTCCTCCCTCTGGCAGTCATTCCTGCGGGAAACACCGCCTGCCTCCTAAGGAGGTGGAGAGTCTCAGGGACTGCAAATATGAGGCAGAAAAGCTCCTTTTGCCGATTTTCAAGGCTGTGAAAGGACTTCAGGATTTGGTCCACGGGCAGTAGAAATTGTAAGACCGACGTGAATATGAAATAGGCTGACAGGTACTGCAGGTGAGACATTCTTCTGGTATGCACAACTTAGCTCTGGCAGGTTGAGATGGTATGACTTGGTTCCAAGCCTAATAAACCAACAGACCTTGCGTTTCCTATGAATGGGCTCATTCATTTCAATGGCAACGTGTGTACACATGTGTTTGTGTGTGTGCGTGCGTGTAGCGGGAAGAGAATCACTCTCCTCCCTTCTCCTCATGGCCTGTATCATGCCGCATGCCAACGCAGCCAGTCTATCAACTCCTTCATAAGGAACCTGAAATAAAGAGTCCAAGGAAAGTTTAACAGCTTCATGGCTTGTAATTCTCTTTTGGCCACGTTTTGTTTGTCAGGGAGAGCACAAGAATGAGGCCACACATAATTTAACACCTTCCCCTATTTAGAGTTTGTTAGTTTAACTTTTTTTTTTTTTTTTAGATTTTTTTTTTTTTTTAAAAAAAAAAAAAAAAATTGTCTGAATTTAGGGCTTGTGAAGGAAAGCAAGAGCCATGAAGACTGTAGTTTTCCTTGCAGAATGGGCACGGGATGAGCTCCAGCAGAGCAAGCTTCCCTGTATGACCACCCTGATTTGACCTTGAATGACCTTTTGCGGGGCCCAGTAGAGTCTGTGTTCATATCTGTCCTGTTCTTGGCCTTTTTGCTACAGCTGACAGCCAGGCTAAGCCTAATGTGGTGATGTATCTGGGAGGCTGATCTATGTCCAAAATCAGAGCCTGACTTCTTTCTCATCAGCGACGTGTTGTAATAACCTTTCCAATAATCAGGAGGCTGTTGAGCGGAGCTAATGAGGCAGAGATCTCAGGGTGTGCATTTCAGCACCTGCAGCCATGGAAGTGCCACCTTTCCCAAGGGCTCTGTTATTAGAGCCGTGCTCGGGCTCTAACACTTGCTGGGCCTTGTACAAACCCAGAGCAGGACATTAAAAAAAAAAAAATGGTGGGAGGAGAAATGCTTAAAGGCATAACCCCTCCTACCACATCTCCTCAATAACAGAGCAGAGGCACAGGGAAATAAAATAGCTTTAGCTTTCCCTACTACAGTTAAGAAGACAAAACAACTGGGTGATTCCAGTGTCCTGGATAGCCCATCACGTTGACCCTGGTGCGTTTTGAAGGTGGATGATGAGAATCCGAGCTTACCTCCAGCAGGTACATAACAGCCTGGGCAGCTATGCACCCTGCAATTTTGACCTGTTTTGAGGGTTTTTGGAAAGCCCCACTCCTGAATTTGCTTTAGCAAAGACTTAATGAAGACCACACCAGGACTTTTCTTAACAAGGATTGTCCAGTCAAAGCACAATGTCTTCAAACCTCATGCTGGCATCACCAACCTCATGCTGATATCACCACAGGGTCTGATGTACTGGCCACTGCAAGGACTTTTACACTCATCCCCCCCACCCACTGAGGTGGATGTCCTCTAATTCTGAAGTCAGGTAGCCTCACGGGGTTGGTGATGTCCTCCAGACATAGAGTATGCCCTGCTAAATGTGCAGTGCCACAGCAAGAAAGCTTCTGGGACTCCATCTGAAGCCAGGTGGTGTTGCATTGGCACGCTGGTTGTCTCTCTTGGAACAGCACATGCTGTTGTCTTCCTGTGCAAGGAAGGAAGTGGGGAGTTGTAAAGGTCCTTAGACAGGTCACCTCATGGTCCACAGTAGAGACTTCATCCTTGACGCTTCCAGGGAAAGATCCTGCAGGAAAGCGTGGTCTTTATTTCTGCACAGCTCTGAATTACGAGTCCTAACAACATTCAGAGGAACCCTTGGTTTAATATCACTTTTTAGTTATTCCCACGAAGATGTGACCAAAATCCGAATCTCGGTTTTATTTCAGCACCTGGAAGTGTGACTCTGAGCCTGTTTTCTGCTGGGATTTAATTTCGGTCTGTGATTAAGACAGAGACATTTAGACTCCATTTATCAACTCCCTGCAAAATTCTGTCTGTTTAGGTCCAGAAGGTTTGTTGGGCTCAGCTCTGCAGAAAACCGCTCTCTTGCGTTTGATCTTTTTCGCAAGGTATCAAAGTTAGCAATGGTTAGTGATGAAATTACTATTATTATTCATTAACTCTGGTCTCTCAGAGGAACCATATGTGCAGAGCAGAGGGAAAAGAATACTGTTGTTTTTTAATACTGAGTCACTGCTACTGATTGTTTCTTCCTTTTATTTTATTTTTTTTTCTTTTTAAGAAAAAGAAATAAAAAACAAAGTTTGGGGTTTGGGTTTTTTTTTGTTGTTTTGTTGTTTTTGTTTTTCCTGAAGCATAAATGTCAGGAGAGTTGATTTCCTCTGGGTGCCACAATGTCTTCAGAAAGTTTTATTCCAGCAGGCCACGGTGATATCAGCCAGCACTTGTTTTAAAGGGCATCTGTAAAAAAACTCGTGGTTAGATTCTTGCATCTCAGGTCACAGGCGAGTGTGACTATTAACAAGTTCCAGCTGTTTTATGGAGTTTCAACAGCCATTTCTGGATCTTTAGGGTTGGGGTTTTTTCTTTTTTCTTTTTTTTTTCTTTTTAAGTAATTTTTTTTTTTTTTTTTTTTTTTTTTGTTTTTTTCCCCCCCCCCCCCCCGGAGGTATATTAAACCTTTAAATCTTTTTATTTTTTTAACACTCACGTTAAATACTCCCTTTGTGTCCATGCTGAGGAAGTCTTTAATTACAGTAGTTTAAAAAAAAAAAAAAAGAAGAAAAAGAAGGAACAATTCTGATTTTGCTCTCGGTTGCTCCATGATTGTGCTGTCTCCTCTAAGTCGTATTTTTTGTATTTATTTTCTCAGCAAGGTGCCTGTTTTAATACTGCCTCTGATGATCTAAAAGTGTGTTGAGTTATGTTTTATTATACCCAAGCCACATAATATGGACGGATGGCTCTCCTGGGCTGACTGTGCTCAGGGCTGAGGAAACCAGCTCCAAGTCAAGCCTCTCACTTTCCCATCCCAGTTCCCTGCTGGAGTTTACAGCAGCCTCAGTGCTGGTGGCAAGGCATAACCAGTTTGGGTGGTACCCGAGTTCAGGAAGGTCCAGCTGTGGCTCCTTGCAGTCTCAGCCTGCTCCTCACACTGGAGCCAGCCCCAGCAGCTTGATGCCACCTAAGAATTTCCTCACTCTCTCCTTTCAGCTTCTTTGCTCAGCTGCCAGAGCCTGGGCTCAGCACTGGCCAGTCTGTTCTGCCTACATTACTGGTATTTCAGAAGACGGAAATGCTGAGTAAGAAAAACAAATCTAACGATGCTGGTTTTCTCCCCGAATGTCGGGGTCTAAAATTTTGGCACAAAGACCTTTGTTTGGAAATTTTGGCCCAGATGATGAAGAGAGCAAACACAGTGACTTACTGTAATATCTGTGTTTGATTTTAAATGAGTAGGTGAAGGGATTTCTTCATTTACAGTTGCAGTATTCAGATAATGAGAACCTGCTTGAAGATGCATACCGGGGAGAAACCGCAAGAACAACCCTTTGCCAAGTGATTATTAACAGCAACAAAAAATACACAATTTCTTTCTTGCAGATTCGGTGTTTGCCACACTTTTGCTTATCCTACATGCATATATGGCCTCCTGAATGTATGTACATCTATATCACACACACGTGGGTGTGTACTTAGAGTATGTGTATATATCTATATACACATATTGATATTCTGTGGATGGAGGTCACTTTTCTGAGTAAGGAAAACAAACAGAGAAGAAGAAAATAATATTTTAGTCAGTATCTGTTCAGGATTTTATGGGAAATCTGGGGCATTTCCATGACAATTCCAAAAATGGTTAGTTAGTACCTTTTGTATTCTTGTAAACACCTACTCATTTACTCCAGCAGCACTGAAAAACTTATATAAGAGAGCTTGTTCTGGCCAAATATACACAGAAAACTTAGAACAATCCTCTTCTTTCTGTATAATTATTGTTTTCCTTAACATAAGTATAAATTGATACAAATAAACAAGTTCTAATTACCACAAAGCTCTGCATGTCTACAAAGTTTGACATGAATTAGGAAATGCACCTGGAACTTTGTAGCTCTTATGTAAAATTAATAATAAATATTTTCTTGCCAGCATCAGTATGTTTATATTATGGTCATGGGACTCTGATGCCTAAATTATTTAACACATTAATTTTTTATCTCCAGTCAAGCCTACTACATAAAGTTGCTGAGTTTGGTATCAAAGGTGGTGGTTCAAATCAAATTGATACTGCATTTTAATTAATACAGTGTTAGGACAGATCTCACAGTCTTGACTCAGGCAAAATGTACTGGAGTCGTCAAAACTTGCTTTTGCTCTGCTTTCTGCTTTGCTGGGTGCTGGCAAGGCTGGAGATGGGTAGGGAGCACATGAAAATACTGCCTCATTCCCCACTTTGTGTTTTCAGTTGACACTTTTAGGTTGCACCACTTAAGACTGTGCCACAGAAGAAAAGGTTGACTGAGTCACAGGGAAGATCCTCAGGGCCACTCATCATGCTCTGAAATACATGTGAATGTGACTGTGAAGATTCCCAGCCCAGGCACAGGCATTTCCAGCACAAGCACATCCTTCTGTCTCTTGGAGGATGCTCTTCCACCGTATGTGATATGTGAGTGGGTAGCCATGCTTGGATAAGTGCCTGGTTGGTGTGATTTTGGGGTGGACCAAGGGTACTAGAGAAGCGTAGAGTTAGATTGGACATTAGGAAGAAGTTCTTTGAGGATGGTGGAACCCTGGAACAGCTTGCTCAAGAAGGTCGTGGAGGGCCCCATCCCTGGAGATGTGCAAGGTCAGGCTTGATGGGGCTCTGAGCAACCTGCTCTAGTTGAGGATGTTGAGGGGTTGAACTAGATGACCTTTGGAGGTTTTTTTTCCAACCCAAGGCATTCTATGATTCTATACAAGGGAAGCTTAGCCTGGTTGTGCTGGTAAAGTCCTCTTGCTTTTAACTGAAGCAAAGGCCTTAAGGAAATGCTTCCGTTTTAGGTTTCTTAAGCTCCTCTTTGCTAGGGTCACTTTCAGACCCTGCCTCCTCCAGATACATGCCGCTTCTGGATCCTCTTGGGTTGGATAAATTTCCTGTCTGGAAGAATCCAGTAGGCAGATGACTATGTTACCGATGGGTCTTCCACTTCTTGCTGTAGCAAACAGTCAGACCTTCCCCCAGCCTTTTGAAGGGAAAGGATTTGACCAAAAAATGGAAGGAGTGATATGTCATTGCAGAAGGCAAGACTCAAAAGACCAGCTTTCCTTATGGAGAGATGAGCTGACATCTGACAATTTCCCAGTAAAACAGTCATTTTGGAAAATGCTGAGACCAGAACACTGCCTTTTTCCCAGGATAGCCTCAGTCAGGACAAATGAGTGGCCTGGGTGCTCTGGAAAAAAAATGCTCCTATGATGCTTTTGAATCACCTTGACTTAAGGCACTTGAGATACCTGAGTTTGTGTGATGATGACTCCTATAAAACATCATAGATGTGCTTTTCTCGCTCTGCTGGTGATTGTGTCACAGCAGGAGAGCTGAGGAGCTGCAGAAGGGCCAGTTGTCCTGGTCAACACCTCTCCATCATGGCTTTAATGTAATAAGGGTCTTGGCCATGAGAATGCCTGAGCTGCTGCTCAGTAATTGACTGCTGAAAAATTAATAGCTCATGGGTCTCCAGTATCCTCTCCCATATCCCTTATATTACTATCTCACACCTACATTCTTCTACCCTGCATTATTATCCTAGGTTCTATTGGTGTTTAATTCTTCCAAGAAAAACTACTTTACTACATCTAAATAAAAAATATGGCTACCTGAAATAACTATGAAAATCTAAATAGAGGTTTAGCAAACAGAAGAAGAAATCGGACGATAGTCACCTTGTCATCAGATGACTCCTGATACAACTAAAACAAAGCTTCAGGCAGGTGAAGATAAGTCCAGATGATGCCCGAAGAGTCTTGCGACCTTACAGACTTAGTGTGAAACCTGTGTCCTGATACTAATGACTCACTGGAGTGTCAGACGGCGTGCTGCCTGGCTTCAGAACTCAATCCACTTTCAGCATTTCTGTGTAATGTCTCTGTAGGCAGCATGCTCCTTCCCTGGAAGGATGAAGAGCACCTCAGGGAGACAAGGTTGTTTAGTATGGAGAAGAGGAGGCTGACGGGAGACCTTACTACTCTATACAGCTCCCTGAAAGGAGGTTGGAGTGAGATGGGTGTTGGGCTCTTCTCCCAGGTAACCAGTGATAGGATGAGAGGAAATGGGCTTGAGTTGCCCCAGGGGAGGTTTAGATTGCTCATGAAGAGCAACTTCTGTGCTGAGAGAGTGGTGAGGCCTTGGAACAGGCTGCCCAGGGATGGGATGGAGTCACCGTCCCTGGGGGTGTTTAAAACTCATCTAGATGTGTCACTTCAGAACATGGTTTAGTGGTCCTGATAGTGTTGGGTAGATGGTTGGACTGGATGATCTTGAAGGTCATTTCCAACCTTAGTTATTCTAGGAACTGGTAAGTTTCCTTGAACAATGAGTTTTCTTGTCAGAAGCAGCTTCTTTTCTGATGAACCTTTCTGTGTTCCCCTCATTCCCAAAGAGAGAAAGTCTTCCATCCAGACCACTGTCTACTCTCCCCTCTTCATGGATATCACATAATTGCTTAGGTTGGAAAAGACCTTCAAGATCATTGTGTCCAACCATCCTGCCATGAAGCATCCCTTTGTTTATGAGTTCCCATGCTCAGCAGGATGCTCCCAACTTAATTTATTTCTCAGCCTCCCGAGAAGGTCTTCTGGAGGTCACAGTCACAGCTTGAGATGATGTTTGCCATGAAATGACTGCTCTTGACACATTTCTCTGTACTCTGTTCTCTCTGCCAGGTCAGTTCTCCTTGAGGCAAGATAGTTCAGGTACTGTATTTTATCCAGCATGAGATGAGATGTGCAGGTATGATTAAGGCCAAAGGCCTTCCTTTGGATGCCATCAACATATTTCTTTTATTTTCTTTCTCCACAATGCTGATGCCAGACCTTGTTACTCTGCTTTGTATTCTCTCTGGGCCAACCCCCTGAGAAGATTTTGGGGTTCCATAAAACTATGCTTTGTGTTGGAGAAGGACACAATTGACGTGACTGCTGACAGATCCAGACGAAAAAGTGTATGAGCTTTCCCAAATAATGTTTGTACATTCTTACCTATCACTAGAAGGGTTTTGTTGGTTCGTTTGTCTGTCTAGTTGGTTTTGGTTTGGTTTGGATTGGTTTGGTTTGGTTTTGTTTTCCACTTCTTTTTGGTGTCACTTTTTTTTTCCCTTCTTCACAGGAAAATGTCCTCCCAATGACCTTTGTTGTTGTCAGGGTTTAGGGTCAGGGCAGCCCCTCGGACCTGTCACAGCCGCTCTCTGTTACCCCCCTCCCTCCCCAGAGGGGCAGAGAAAGGGAATGAGGAGAGAGACTCAGCCATTAGAGAAGGGAGCTGGGACACATTCAATGGCAATAATAATAATAACAGCAATGGAAAATACACAGAGAGATGTGAACCCACTGCTGGGAGCAGCCCCTGCCTGTGCCACCAGCTGCTGCCTGCAGCCAGGGCAGGGGAGAAGAGCTGGGCTGGGAAGGGAACCCCTGCCCACAGCCACTGCTGCTCCCACTCACAGCAGGACAGTCGTTACTCCTGTTGCACTGCGATGCTTGTTTTCTTCTTTGCTAGCTTGTGCATTTACCTGCAAATTATGTTTGTAGGAGGTGCTGGAGCAAGTGCAGAGGAGGCAGTGAAGCTGGTGAAGGGCCTGGAGAATAAATATTATGAAGAGCAATGGAAGGGGCTGGGACTGTTTAGTTTGAGGAAGAGGAGGCTGAGGGGAGCCCTCATCACTCTCTACAGCTCCCTGAAAGGACATTGTAGAGAGGCTGGTGCTGGGCTCTTCTCACAGGTAATTAGCAATAGAACAAGAGGGAATGGATTCAAGTTGCAACAGGGGAGGTTTAGACTGGATAGCAGGGAAAAATTTTTCACAGAAAGAGCAGTCAGAGACGGGAATAGTCTGCTCTGGGAGAGGGTTGAGTCCCCATCCCTGGATGTGTTTAAGGGTTGTTTAGATGTGGTGTTGAGGGACATGACTTAGGGGTGAACTTTGTAGAGTAGGGTTAATGGTTGGACTCGATGATCCCCAGGGTCGTTTCCAACCTGAATGATACTACGATACTATGAGATAATGTGTCTCCAATCTGACATTCTCTGATTTCTTTAGCACCCTACTTATAGAATCAGAGAATCATTATGGTTGGAAAGGACCTCCAGGGTCATCAAGTCCAACCTTTGTCCTAGCATTTCTATAACCACTACACCATATCCTCAAGCTCCACCTCTAATCGTTCTTTAAACACCTCCAGGGATGGTGACTCCTTGCACTTGCAAGATCTTTCTGTCAGGAGTTCTCTTTTGTAGCCATGTTTCCACACAGGTGCTGCTTCTTGCTAAAGATTCTTGTTTTGAACTGGAAGTCTTCCTGTAAATTCTCTGGATTTAATACACATTAGGCTCTGTCTCCCATGCACCAGTAGCCCATGTGTTTGTCAGTACTAGATCAGGTGAATGCTACTCCGTAAAAGAAGAAGAACTTTAGATATAGCCCAGGCTCTGCCTTTGTAAGCCAGTCCCCGCAGATGGATGTTTAACTCACTTCACAGACCTCCACTTATGAAGCTGTCACAACGGTTCTGTATCTGTGACATTTGGGGCATGTGTCTTATGAGGAAAGGCTGAAGGATCTGGGGCTGTTTAGCCTTGAGAAAAGAAGGCTGAGGGGAGACCTTATTGCCCTCTACAGCTACCTGAAGGGAAGGTGTAGCGAGGTGGGAGTTGGTCTGTTCTCCCTGGTGACAAGGGACAGAACAAGAGGAAATGGCCTGAAGTTGACCCACGGGAGGTTCAGACTGGATATCAGGAAGCATTTCTTTCCAGAAAGGGCTGTCAGGCACTGGAATGGGCTGCCCAGGGAGGTGGTGGAGTCACCATCCCTGGAGGGGTTTAAGAGGCGGTTGGATGTTGTGATTAGGGACATGGTTTAGTGATTTTTGATAGGGTTAGGAATAAGTTTGGACTTGATGATCTTGAAGGTCTCTTCCATCTAAAACTGTTCTACAATTCTATGTTCTATGGTTCTATTAGAAGAGATTTTAACATCAAGCTTCAGCTTCTCTTGCTGTAATTAAAGCCTGTTGGGTTCATAGATGTGCAGAACAGCAGATCCCTCTCCTCCTTGCTGTGCTGTTTTCCAAGGAAGACCATTTCAACACAGTTGTCCTTCTAGACAGCGCGTGCAGGAATCAGGGATTGAACTGAAAATTCCCGTAACAACCAAGGTCATTGCTGCTCGTGGGACCACCTTGCCCAACTCCTGTAGGTGAACAGTGTCTGTGATTCTGTATATCCAACCTGATAGCAAGAGCCAAAGAGCACTGAAATCAGTAGCAGGTTTAAGCCATTACTGACTTAAGGGTCTAAAAAAAATAGAGGGCCTGTATTAGTGTTGACCTCTAACAGATGCTACAGAAAACACCATGACATTAGAATCACATCCAGCTTGGCCGTGCTGGAAGGGACTCTACAAGATCCTATAGGAAAACCTCAAGTATCTGTGAATGTTTATGACCTAAAAGTCAGTGCAGACTCTGAGACTGCTCCCTGAAAAGCAGCTGTCTGCCTACAGGGGAGGAAGAGTGGTTCTCTACCAGTTTCATCTTCTTTCTGGTTACCAGCCCAGACATCTCCCCTCCTCAGATCTGTTAATCCTGACCTCTGCTGCTACGTGAATAGCATATTAGAGAAGGGCTTGCTTTAGTTACAGACAGATTTATTTTCCCCTCTCCTATGGCCAAAGCAACGTGCATCTGTTTTTCACAAAACAACCGACCCGTGATTTCTTTCTGCCTTGTGTCGGGTTCCTTCTGGTATGAATAGCAAAGCCTGAGCTTAGCCGCCTCTTCCTTAAAATAGCACAGGTGTAAAATATTCTGTAATCCTCTGCAATTAGGGCACAGAGCAGGGCTTGGGTTGCTTCTCAGTGAAATCATAATCACGAATATTTCTCGTATTACATTATTCAGTGAGAGGGCTCTTGCTATTTCCTCGTCTCTCTGGGATGGGCATGTGTTCCTCCTCTGTAACCTAGAAGTTCACGACTAGCATTTTCCTGAGACTTGTTGCCCTGCACCTTGTAAGCGGAGTGTTTAAGTTTTAAAGAGTAGCGTGTTTATTTATATGTGTTGCTGCTAATCCAAACTGTCTGCCGAACTAATCCCTTGTTAAAATGAAATCAAGTCAGCTATTTTAGATTACAAAGCTAAAACAATAGCTCGGTCAGACACTTCACACATCTGGTTTCCTTTTACTGGATAGGTATGCAGTTTTTCTTACATTCTTTCTCTGCAAAAGTGCCACCAATTAGCTATACTTTCCTTTCATTTTTCTCCTGTGACCTAAGTCTTTTGTTTTCTCGATTCTATTCCTGATTACTTTTGAAATGTTAGGGGTTTTTGTGGTTTGTTGGGGTTTTTTTTTATTTTTTTTCCTCTTTTTTTTTTTTTCCTTTCTTTTTTTTTTTTTTTTTTTTTCTTTTTTTTTCCCCTTTTTTTTTCTTCTTTTTTTTTTTTTTTTTTTTTTTTTTAATGTGCTTGTTTTCTTTCACAGTAATGCATTTTAAAATGGATAAAAATTTCATGCTTATTACTCGTTAATATGTTATCATACTCTATTACCCAAATTTGGACCAGAGGTAATTCCAATGTGGGAAATGCCAAAATAATACATTCTTGGAGATGAGATCTTAGACAGATATGGAGACCCAAAGTAGGCTTTGATTTACTTACAGTCTACAGGAAATGAAGCATTACTGTCAATGTGGTACATAGAGATTTTAACTGAAGATAACTTTATTTCCAGCTTTACCTGCTGCTTTGATTTAAAGTGTTTTTCACATCATCTAATTTTTCACAAGCTTTTGCGTGTTTAAGGTTCAGCTTTTTGGTTTGTCATTCTTTTGTTGTTGGGGGTGGGGTTTTTTTTAAGGGATCGTGTAAGTTTTCATTTTGTGAAGAAACCCCACTCTTATTTAGCTCATTTTCAGAGCACTTGAAAATTACATCAGGTGAGGATTTTTCTTTTCTACTGGAGCCAAAAATGTGAAACAATTCCTCTTGCTCCTGCAAGTGGGGTTTACTTCACCACTTTTTAATAAACTGGTTTTTGGACTGGTATTTTGAGCGGATGGCCTTGTTTCAGCCAAGGTAACCTTCAGGCCCACTCTGTTTTGATACAATTTTCTTGATCTACTTGTTTCATCAGACTGTTTTGAGAGGTGGAGAAGCAGTGTCCTGAGGCAGGTTGACCCCCTCTCAGTCTTATATTTAAATTAATATCAACCACTTGAAGATTTTCAGCTGAGGAACTTTCATGGTTCCACCTGCTCCAGAAACTTGAGTGACTGTGCATCATGGGGAGCTTGGAAGAGTTATTACTTACAGAAATCATAGAATCATTAAAATTGGAAAAGACCTCTAAGATCATCAAGTCCAACTGTCAACCCAACATAACCATGACCACTAAACCATGTCCTGAAGTGCCACATCTACAACTTTTTGGAACTCTCCCAAGGGATAGTGACTCCACCCCCTCCCTGGGCAGCCTGGGCTTGTGTGAGACACATCTATGTACTGAGCACAACTGTCCTCTCAGCATCTCACCCGAGGATAAATACCTCCTGCCACTGAGCCCTCTTCCCCCATGGGTGCACATTCCCATTGCTTTCCTAGAAGGTCCCGATGCCCAAACCCCCATGATGCCTTGAATGGTGGCATGTGGTCTTTCATGCTTCATAACATATGCAGATGGGCTTCAAACTCCACAAGGTTTTTCTATAAGAAAGATATTGAGGTGCTAGAGCGGGTCCAGAGAAGGGCAAGGAAGCTGGGGAGGGCTCTGGAGAAGATGTCTGCTGAGGAGCGGCTGAGGGAGCTGGGCTGGGTTAGCCTGGAGCAGAGGAGGCTGAGGGGAGACCTTCTTGCTCTCTCCAGCTCCCTGACAGGAGGGGCAGGGAGCTGGGGGTTGGGCTCTTCTCCAGGATGAGAGGAACTGGGCTTGAGTTGCCCCAGGGCAGGTTCAGGTTGGCCATGAGGAACAATTTCTGTGCTGAGAGAGTGGAGAGCCCTTGGCACAGGCTGCCCAGGGAGGGGGTGGTGTCACCATCCCTGGAGGGTGTTCATAAAAGGTGTAGATGTGGCACTTGAGGACATGGTTTAGTGCTCATGATAATTTGGGTAGAGGGTTGGACTTGATCTTGGAGGGCTTTTTGAACCATAGTGATTCTGTGATTCTGTGATACCAGTCTCAACAAGAACGTAATGGTTGCAGCCTTGGACCCAGCAATAACTCACCAATATTCACACAAGCTCCTACAGAATCTATGAAAACATAGCTTACCTTCTCAAATGTAGGCCACAAAAGCAAGACCAGCTTCCAGCTGGTGCCTGGAACTGCATGTCCTCCCTGCCAAAGGTCTCCACCTCCCGTGTTGGCACTCAGCAGCTACCCTGTAACTGACTCAGGTCTGAAGTTGGACTCATTGTCTCTGATCTAGCTGATAGATAATCTCATGGTGGTATTAGATCATATCAAGGTCATTATTCTTTTCTGTCATGAAGTCCAAACCCTACTGAAATCATTAGAGAATGAACTTTTCGCATCAGTGAGCTTTGTTTAAATCAGGATATCAAGGCTGAATATTTCCTACATAACTGTGGTCATTTGGTGGAAGGAGAAGGCTCTGAGTAAAGTCAGTGAGAGAGATGAACAACTCCACAAGGAGCCTCCCTAGTGATGGGTTGGTTGTATTCATGCCTCATGTTCAAGAAGCTGGCAAACCTTTTAGTGTGGTGGAGACTATCTCTGAGTCTGCCAGGAGAGGCTGTCCACCACGGCAGACAAAACTTCCAGATATGTGGTTAGATTCTTCTGCCTCCTGGATTTCAGGTCTCCTGGCTGAAGGTGTGACTTCAGCAAGTCAGTGGTGGCACAATGATCTCCAAATAATGCCCTTTCCCTTCAGACCTGCACACACCCCACTCTCTTCAGATCCTGCAGACAGAAGGGCGAATCAGTGCCATGCAGGGCTGCCACCAAGGTCACAACCTCAGGCAGTGCCACCACGGAGGCAGATAGGGTCAGACCACCAAGTATGTTAAAGCTGAGCTTGTCACTGAGGACACGTGAAAGCCCAGGGGAGTTTGCCAGTGTCATTTCTATAAAGTTGTTAGTGCACGTGGAGCCTCTACCGTCTGAATCAAACTCCACTGTCACAGCTTCATGAACACTCCAGCCTCTTTCATAGAATCACAGAATGGTGGGGTTGGAATGGACCTCCAGAGATCATCGAGTCCAACCTGCCTGTCAGAGCAGGGGTCATCCAGGGCAGCCCACACAGGAACAGATCCAGGTGGCTTTTGAAAGTCTCCAGAGAAGGAGATTCCATCTCTTCCTTCCACCTCTTCCAGGCTCTGTCACCCTCACAGGTTTTTTTCCTCATGTTAAGGTGGAACTCAGCATGTTTTATCTCACATTGACATGCAACTTCCTGGGTTCCAGTTTGTGCCCATTGCTCCTTGTCTTATCCCACTGAAAAGAGCCTGGCCCCTTCTCCTTGCCCCCCACCCTGCAGAGATTTGGAACCATTCCTAAGATCCCCTCTCAGGCTTCTCTTCTCCAGGCTGAACAGCCCCAGGGCTCTCAGCCTTTCCTCCCCAGAGAGATGTTCCAGTCCCTTCAGCATCCTCGCAGCCTCCCTTGCACTCTCTCCAGTAGTTCCCTGTCCCTCTTGAACTGGGGAGCCCAGAACTGGACACAATACTCCAGATGTGATCTCCCTAGGGTAGAGTAGAGGGGGAGAAGAATCTTCTTCATTGTGCTGGACACACTCCTTATGCATTCAAAACCACATGTCTCCCAGTACCTTGTGTCCTTCCTGAGCTGAACCTCAAAACCCTGCTCCTATCTGATCCCCAGGGGTGGTAATCACTGTCTCAGTTTCCTCTCCTGTGGACAGCTACATCTGAGCTGGTCAGTCAATGCTTTCTCTGTAGGTGACGGAAACAAATAAGAGCCTTTAGGGTGTGATTCATATGGCTTCTTCTTTTGGAAGAAATGAGTTGGGTCATAGAAGACCCATTTTCTTTTCATCAGCTTCAACAAGAATTCGGGGTAGCTCTCTCCGACACAGTCTTCTTGCTTCAGAAAAAAACCAATGCTATTTCAGCACCCTGAATGGAGAGAACACCACATGACTACTGCACAATGATGTTTTGTTTTGTGAAGGGCTGCAGAAGCACATGGCCTGGGAAAGTGTGCAGCATTTACATACCCAGCACACACCTTCTGGGTGGCCCATTATCTACTTTTCCATTTTCCCTGTAGTGTACAGTCCTTGACAAGAAGAGTACAGACAGTTAATAATTTGTCAAGCCTCTCACAAGTGATAGAGGAATATTTCAGCAAGTCTACCATGTCCTTCTCTTGTCATGAACAAAACCATCAAATAAGTATCAGGGGTGTATCTCCTCATCTCATGCTCACTCACTTGCTGGAGAGAAAGGTGTTTACGTGGGTTAATAAAAAGGTCTGTGATGTTAATCATAGAATCATTAAGGTTGGAAAAGATTTCCAAGATCATCAGGTCCATCCATCTACCCAACGTTATCATGACCACTAAACCATGTCCTGCAGTGCCACATCTAGATGGTTTTGGAAGTCCCTCAGGGATGGTGACTCCACTCCCCCAGTCCCAGATAATATGCTCAAAGAAGTACTGGCTCATGGTAGAATGAGGTACTGGATTTCTAACATCAATGAAAACAGGTTCTAGGATGTCATTTTCAACCACTGTGGCTGAATATTAATGGTGATTATTGGCATGTGTCATGGTTCTTGCAATATTATTTTACATTTTCAGAGAATCATAGAATCACAGAATCATTGAATGGTTTGGATTGGAAGGTACCTGAAAGATCATCTAGTTCCAAGACCTCCCCCTAGACCAGGCTGCTCAAAGTCCCATCCAACCTGGTCTTGAACACAGTCAGGAATGGAGCATCCACAACTTTCCTAGGCAACCAATTCCAGTGTCTCTCCACCCTCATAGAAAAGAACTTCTTCCTTAAATCTAATCTAAATCTCTGCTCTTCCAGTTTGAAGCCATCATCCCTTGTCCTATCACTACAACGTCTCATAAATAGTCCCTCCCCAGCTTTCTTGTAGGCCCCCTTCAAATAAGGTCTCTCTGGAGCTTTGTCTTCTCCACGCTCAACAGACCCAACTCTCCCCTCTGATCATCTTTGTGGTCTCCTCTGGACCTTCTCAAACAAATCCATGTCCTTCTTATGTTGAGGGCTCCAGAGTTGAATGCAGTACTCCAGGTGCGGTATCACAAGAGTAGGTCCCTTAACCTGCTGCCCCCTTCCATGGGGGCTTTCTGGGCTGCACTTGCACATTGCTGGCTCATGTTGACTTTTTCATCAACCAGCTCCCCCAAGACTTTCTCCTCAGGGCTTCTCTCAACCCATACTTCACCCAGCCTGTACCTGTGCTTGGGATTGCCCTGCCCCAGGTGCAGGACCTTGCAGTTGGCCTTGTTGAAATCCATGAGTTTGGCATGGGGTGATTGTAGCCTTTGAGTTGAAGGACAGTAGACACAAAAATTTCTGTTATTTCTGTATTATACTTTAAAAATGAACAATCAGTTTCACTTTCCATCGCACCCTTTTATCAAGTCTCTTGATACTTTGATGATTCCCAGTGCTGCAATATCTGTCTTTTTCCCCCTCATGTTTTCCCCTTGAGTACTACTATATGATAAGAAAGCATGAATATGGTTTTCTAAGGTGCAGTGTTACAAACAGAATCACAAAGACATTTTAGGGACCAATTTCTGTTAAATAGTTGAGAATCTGCGATAAATAACTTACCCAAGCGCAAAAAAAGGTCTGTGACAAAGCAGGCAACTCAGTAGCCAAGGTAGGCGAACCTCCAGATCCTAAATTAGAGACCTTCCTACTGACTGTTTGTTTCTCCAGGAAACACTGAAGCTACAACTAAGAGAAAAGGAGAAGGGAAAACCAATGTTAGGCCAGACTTCTTACAGTTGCATAAAACAAATTGAGCTTCATGAGCAATACCAGCGGAGAATGAGCTACAGCTAAATAGCTGGGACCAAATCCGTGACTGTGATCTAGCAAAGCTTTTCATTCCCAGCGTGCCACTTCAAGAGCTGGAGGTGATTCCGCTTGGTAATTTCTTCTTCATGGTTTTAACATGAAGGAGGCTGAGTTGGTCTCTGAGGCACCTATGACATGCTCCATTATCTTCACGGAACTGAGAAGGACTGTGCACGCTGCTGGTTCTCAGAAGCTTTATGGGAGGCATATTGCAGTGGAAAGCTTGGTGGAAGGCAACGTCTTCTACTTCATCCAAAACTACAGAGTTGAACCCTCAGCTTATTCATTCCTTATGTTTACTCATTTGTCTTTATTATACTAGGGAATGTTTTTCACAGAAGTTTTGCTATATTGAGACACTGAAATTAAGTCGGTGTTTTCGCTTGATCCCATCCTCTAAACAAAAAAAATACCAAACCCAACCAAATGAGCAAAATCAGTCCTGAGGAGAGTAAGACACTGACTGGGATGGGGGTAGAGGAAAATGGAGGGAGAAGGAGGAGGAGGAGGAGGAGGAGGAGGAGGAGAGAGAATTGTGCAGATTTCCTGCCCACACTTCAAAAGGGGCTCTCTTCTCCTGTATTATTTCCTTTCCCATTAGCTTCACTTTGTTGGCTTATGGTTCCAAAATGCACCAGGAGTCAACTCCAGTGCAAACCTGATATTAAAAACTAACAGGCTAATGCCAGGGAAAACACACTCTCCTCCTGGTTTCAAAGAAAGATTTTTTTGTTCATAAGTGCGGCCATGCTTTTCTAATAAAAATTCATTAAACAATGGTTATGAGGGATGAAGGGTGGGGGAGGGGGGAGGGATACAATCAAGTGAGTCCCTTTGAACTCGCTCGAAAAAAAATACAAAAGCAAACAACCAAGCTGTTAGTGTCACACGTTTCCCTTATGAACAGAGAGGCCTGTCCAGGTTCGCTCGCGCTCGGGAGAGTAAAGATGAGTTAGGCACCTTCTCTAAACTTCTCCCTCTAAACCCCATAGGATTTCTGTTCTGTAAACATGGATGTGGAGGCTCTTTTGTGTTGCTTCAGTTTACATTATTGCGGGTCTAAACGAGTCTAGTAGAGGCTGCTTAATTCGTTTATGTAAAGTAAAAACAAATGTAGAAGCCCTCGCTATTTTTTATTGTTAACATCCCATTGGGAGGCAGGAGAGTAAATATTTTAGGAGTTTAAAGCAATCTACTTAAGCTTAATAATAATGCTGGGTTTCAAGTAACAGAGAAGAGTACAAGTCACTGGAAGATCAAAGATTACACTGAGTTTTATAGCAAATCTGGGCAAAGATCTCCTGGGAGGGGTAAATCTTCAGAACTCTCCTTTCCCAGTCTTTCATGGTGATCGTTTGACATCTATGGAACAAAAAAGCAAGGAAGCGAGAATTCAGGCAGTTCTACACCCAGAGAAGTGGGAGGCCAGAAAACTGGAGGAATGCTGACTTTTGGTCTAGCTTATAGCTTCAAAATTGTAAGTTAAAAGAAAATTTAAAAAAAAAAAAAGAGAAAAAGAAAAAAAAATTATGTCAGAGATACCCTTTCTTTTCCTGGATCAGTTTATAATCTCATGCTAATTGAATTTTGAGTGAGTCATCTCTAAATAAGACTGCTGACAGTTTCCCTGGGTTTATATTAAGTGCTTGTGCTTGTCAGCAGATTTTCTGAATCATTTACCTGTTGAGAGACACCAGACACTCTTTACATTCTTCCCAGCAACCTTGTCCCTTTCATCTGAAACAAGAAGAGGAGAGTGCTGCAGTTTGGGCCATGGGCATGATCACATATATATCATATAATAAAACCTAACCCAGAAAAAACACAAAAAAAAAGAACAAAACAAGAAGAAGGAGGAAAAAAAGAAGGGAGAAGAGATGATAATGAAGGATACCAGATGCTAATACTGTACTACCAGGTTTGTGTGTATGGATGTGTTCTGGGGATTGATATTTAGAGAGCACAATCAAGAATCTCTAACCTAAGAACAGAAACTGGGCCACGCTGTTTTCCCATGGCTGGGAAAGTTTCCACTGGTCTGGCTTCCAATTATAAAAACACCGGAGTCTTCAGCCATCACACCAAAGCTTGTAAACTTCCTAATGAATATTTAAAATAACCCTATGGAGTTTTTTCATGTTAATTTATTTCAGCCTTTGACTAACATGAATATCCTACAGGGCTACCATCGTGTTTAGCTACATGGTTAACTCCATTCTTTTCTTTTCATGATAAAATAAAATGCCAGAGAAAAGAAGCAAACAAAAAAATATAAAAAAAAATATTTTCTTCTGCTACTTCTGGTGTGCATTTTATGTGTTGTATTTTTCTTTTTTTTTATTATTATTGTTATTTTTTTGCCTCAGTGAAGTTCCAGACACAGAGCAGACCCACATAGCCAGTTTCTTTCTAGGCTCTCTCACAACAGAAAAGCAACGCACACGCTCCCCCCACCCCCAAAAAAAAGCAATTATTGAAAATCAATACCATAATAATGGTGAGCAGAGCTGTGTTTTTTCCTTGATAGCCAATTATGAGCAATTTACTAAAGTTGTCAACTCATGGCAAAACAAATAGTGTTAATAGTATAGATTTCATCAAGACCTATCCGTCTTATTATTGCTGCAGTCTGAGCAGCGTTCCAAGCTCAGGCTGGTAATGGAGCAATAACTCACCCGGCGATGGAGAGCGGACCATCACCAGCACCAGTTGCCTTTGGAGCAAGGGGACTGAGCACTGCCACCATGCAATATGTCCAGATGTGATTCTTTCCCCATAAATAACCACTGCATTTTCACAGGAACCGTAATATCAAGCAATTTCTTACGTGCTTCTCCCAAAATGGCAGGGTTTGGAAGGGACCTCTGGAGATCATCAAGTCCAACCCCCCCTGCCAAGGCAGGTTCACCTAGAGAAGGTTACACAGAATCACACTGTCCAGGTGGGTTCAGAATGTCTCCAGAGAAGGAGACTCCACCACCTCTCTGGGCAGCCTGGGACAGGCTCTGTCACCCTCACAGTGAAGAAGATCCTCCTCATGTTCAGATGGAACTTCCTATGTCCAAGTTTGTGACCATTACCCCTTGTCCTGTCACTGTGCACCTCTGAATTAAGTCTAGTTCCATCTTCCTGACACCCACCCTTGAGAAGCATTGATCAGATCACCCCTCAAACTTCTCTTCTCCAGACTGAAAAGACCCTAATCCCTCAGCCTTTCCTCAGCACAGAGATGTTCCAGTCCCCTCATCATCTTCATAGCCCTTTGCTGGACCCTCTCCAGCAGTTCCCTGTCCTTCTTGAACCAGGGAGTCCAGAACTGGACACAGTTCTCCAGAGGTGGTCTCATCTGGACAGAGCAGAGGGGGAGGAGAACCTCCCTTGACCCACTGGCCATACTCTTCTTAATGCACCCTGGGATGACCTTGGCCTTTTGGGGTGCTTTTCCACAGTGTGATAACCCACTGCAGAATTTCGGTACTGGGAAGTTAATGCTGTATTTTTCATTGCTGACTTCAGGCACAAAGGCAAGCAATGCACGTTTGCCATGTGTTTGGATAACATCTAGCACAACAGGAACTTCACAGCTTCTCAGTTCTACTGGCGTGCCAAACTATAAGGCGAAAGAGCATGAAAGTGCTGTTAATATAATAGATGAAAAGTTTGGTATCAAATCAAACAACTTTCCTTGTGTTGATGACAGGGTTACTAGGCTTAAGTTCTGATAAACTGTTTTAACTGTGGGAAGCTCTGTCTCATACACTTGACAGTCTCTGCCTTTGTGAGAGGAACACAGTGCTGATCTTGGCGTCACTGAGCACTTGCAAAAGAGTTCTCACAAACCAGGGCCATGTCCTGCTTTCCCGTGGCAGAAAAAGACAGTGGTGAAAAGGTAAGTAAAAAACTCCATGGATCTGAGGTGTTCCCACCAGAGGAAAAGGTGCAGAAAGATTAAATTTATTTCTCTAGCCATTGGGAAATTCTCAGAGGTGAAGGATGATCATGTAGGGTCAGATGTGCTGTTTGCATCCACTCGGTTTGTCTTTAAACCCTTAAAAATGTGCAAATAGGTGTTCTGGTGCCAGCCCAGAGCTTACTGGGAAGGAAACCCACCTCATGGTTGGCTAGTCCCAGTAGCCTGTTGTCCCGGTTTCAGTTTGGTTTAATTATCACCTGCAGCTGCTGGCCTAAGCAGTCGGGAGAGGCTGAGCTGGAGGGGCCACGGGTGAGATAAACAACCGAGGCAGCCAATGGGATACTTGATACCACACTGAGTCATGTCCCAATACAAGGGGAGGGCTTGGTCATGGCTTGGGTGTCTTTTTTCAGCTTGCTTCAATGTGTATCTTCAGTGCAGGTGGAGCGAGGAAATTGGTGTCTTGGGCACAGGTAGAGTCTATGACTTGCATTATCTATCATTTCATCATTACTATCATTAGAACTGCTGTTTTCTTTTCTATTTGTGTTGTTTTATTAAACTGTCCTTATCTCAACACCCAATATCTCACCTTTTTTCTTCCTCACGATCTTCTTTCCTACCCCATGGGAGGGGGTGAGAGGCTGCATGGTGTTTCACTGCCAGCAGAGGCTGAACCATGGCACCTATGTTCCTGCTGAAAGCCCTGGAGGGTGGGCAGGATTGCACCAAGCATGCACCTGCCCAGGCTGAGCTCAGCTTTTTCCTCAAGTTCAGGCTTTGAGTTTGACTCTGAACTATGACTGGGCTCCAGCTTGGATGATGGATGGAAAAGACCTTTGTGACTTGTGAGTTTTGCCTATGCTTAGTTTTCTTTGTGCTGCACAGCTCAGCTGTCCACCGCTCTGGGAAGCCACCATTCCTAGTCCTAAGGTGTGAGAACAGAAACCAGTGTCAGCAAGGGTTCGTTGCTGCATATATGAAGGACAACTATTGTTCACAGAGAGTTTCCAAGCTGTCTTTATCCTCTGGTCTTTAAGAAGCACATAAACCAATTAACAACAAGGTATTACTCCAGGGGTCAGAGGGACCGAGGGACAAGAGACTTCTTGCAAGCTCCTGCACTTCCTGCCCTCTGAAAGATGCGTGTGTTTTTGGCATTTCAATTGAGTTTCCTCCTTTTATTTTATTTTTTTTTTCCTAATCCCTTCCCAGCTAAGCCCTGGAGGAGTGACACTGGCCTTCCACTTGCAAGGAGCTGCCAGCAGCCGTGTCTGGTGCGATGTCTGCCACACACATGCGTTGCTCCCTAATGATGGTCTGGCAAGGGTCTGAAGACAGCAGCAGCACTTGCTGGCAATGTTGAGACGCCGTTCTGCTTTCCTTTTGTGCATCCCGGGCTTTGGAACAAGTGCATGCTCCACTCACCCTCCCTAGGAGCAGCTGTCAATGAAGAAGGGGAGTCTACACTGGGAACTCACTCCAAATGCTCCCTTAAGCTGCCTTGTCTGTTTTAATCTGCAATCCCCTTTCCCACATACTGGAACAGCTGCCTCCGCTGCAAACTCCAGCTGGTGCTTACAGGGTGCCCTAAATGCTTTAAAGTGTTTCTCTGCTGGAGACTGTGAACATCTCCTTTGCCATAATCCCAACTGCGTGTGGCGGGGTGGGAGCTGGTGTCCCACCTTTCCTGGATGACTTTAGCAAGAAAATCTTTCTGGAAAAGAAAGGGTTGATTTTTCTTCTTTGTGCCTAATCTGTTTCTAGCTAAGCTGAGCCTGGTGAGCAAATTTTAGGTGCCTCTTTAAGCGTTTGCAGATCCTGCTAGCAAAGAAGAGGAAACTGGTTTGGGGGAAAATAAAAACCAGCCTGCACATGAAGGAGAAATTGGAATCAATTTCCATGTCAGGTTTAAGGTCTGTTTTAAAGTTGAGGTTTGAAGCTGAGGTGCAGAATCCAGTTTAGTAGCGCTGAAACAGGGCAATCTGTTCTGTGAGATTTCTTTGCTAGCAGATATAAATTCAAGAAGCCATCTAGCCTTGAGGGATTTCTACCATCCTGGGTTGTGCCAGAAAGAGAGCTTGGAGTTCTTGGAGACTTTGTCATGATGGATTCGTCCTGACACTGAAAAAGAGGGAGAATTAGTTCACTACTTAACAGTGATTGGGGGATTTATTTAGCAGATCAGCACAACCTCCAATGCCATTTTAAGGTGAAAAATAAGGAAGAACAATGCCTTCAAGTGGTTCTGCAGGGAGTGCTTAGTAAGACAACATTCATGGAATTTGGCCAAGAATTTGGTCACCAGTACAGCTCTTCTTGAGAGAAGAACAACGTGATCTTTAATTGGCCATAAGTTGTCAAAGGCAAAAAAGTGTTTTGCCAACAACAATGGGTTCATATTGTAAAGGAGTATCACCAGTGAACTCTGTGAAGTCTGAGTGATGAGGAACACAGCATAGCAGGCAAGTAGTTCACTAGGTCTTCCTTTCCACACGTCACATCACAGGAGGACTGTGTTGGGAGTGTAGAGAAAACCTCAGATGGAAAATGGAAAGCCAGAAGATGTGGGAAGGAAATGCCTGCATTTCAGTCATCTAGAATCATAGACTGGCCCAGGTTGGAAGGGACCTCCAAAGGTCAACTAGTCCAACCCCCCTGCAATGAGCAGGGACATCCTCAACTAGAGCAGGTTGCTCAGAGCCTCATCAAACCTGACCTTGCATGTCTTCAGGGATGGAACTTCCACCATTTCCCTGGGCAACCTGTGCCAGTGTCTCACTACTCTCAGAGTACAGAATTTCTTCCTAATGTCCAAAACATCCAGTAGTTTGGAGAACAG
Source organism: Todiramphus chloris collaris (assembly GCA_025345505.1). Classification (NCBI taxonomy): domain Eukaryota; kingdom Metazoa; phylum Chordata; class Aves; order Coraciiformes; family Alcedinidae; genus Todiramphus; species Todiramphus chloris. The sequence continues at coordinate 315,246 of JANVCC010000247.1, forward strand.
TGCTATTACTAGTACTGCTTCTCCACCTACGAGTAGACAAAGGATTTTGCTACTGGTTTTGTGTATCTGTGTACCTCTGCTACTTGGTTAAACCTTGGTGGTAATTTTCCAGAGTCATTTGTTCTGGAAATTGGCCCTCCCCAGAGAAAGGCTAAGAGGTTTTCTCTTGAGATTATTTTCCTGAAAGTCCTTGTAGGCTGGTTCTGTCTAGTCCTCCATGTGTATGGGAACTGCCCCTCTTGGTTGTTCTTCAGTGTCTGCTCCATGACACTATAATGAATATTCACAACATCTCATTCTACACCTCTAATATAAGTGTCTAACTTAGTAGCTTAGTCTCAAGTTTCTCCCTGCGTCCTCCTTCAGATGACAAAATAGAATAGGAGACCAAACTTGATGTTGTGAATGGTCATCTTTCCCTTTCTATTGTCTACAAAGAGGTTCTAGAAAAAAAAGTCACACACTAGATTAGATGTTGAATTTTGGTGACACATGTCTGTATGTTGTGTGCTACCAAAAACATCTCATCAGCGACCTGATCTGTGGAAAGGTGCTGCTGGTAAAGCACCATTTGTAGAGTAACGGCACTAAAACTTTTTGCCTCGAATAATTTATTTCATACACTGCTTCTCTTCTGGTGTGTAAATTGCGTGTTAATAGCTTGCAGTTTTCTCACATTTGCTGGTTATTTGAAACTATTGTCTGAATAATTTCTATGAATAATTCTTGATCTGTAGGTCTTTCACAGTCATTTCACTGGGATTATTTGAAAACTGAAATTCATCTTTCAAGCTGAGTTAGTTTTTATTAGTCTCATAGGTCATAAAATGTATGTCTTTTCATGAGACTGACTGTTGAAAAATACCATGTATTGTCCCATGAAGAAACACATTTGGGTTCTTGATGAGCAAATCTCATCTGTGTGTGGGTTCTGTTCGGTTTGTTTGAAGTATCATTCCTAGAAACAACCGTAGCATTAAACTAGCTCACCAGTTCACCCAACCCAGTTCCCTGCAATCTCAGGTAATCATATAGTAAGTCAAATATTCGAGTATTGATTCAAATAGTTAGAGATTTTTAGCCTATAAATTAGCTTGTAACTTCCCTTCTGCCTTTGATCAAGTTGCAAGTCCTGAAAACATTAACCCCCTTTTTGTGGACGTTTTATTTCTCCTACATCTGTTTCACGTAGAAAAGTTAGAAAGAAAGAGAAACATGGGATATAAGAAAGGTAAGATGTAAGACTGGAAGGAACCTCAGGTCCCTGCCATCACCGAGACTAGGCAATGTTTTAAAGAGGAAAAGTTAAATATTTATAAGCCTTAGAGAACAGTTTATTTTGGATTAGTTTTGCATATGAAAGTTTGGGTTGATTTCTTTTTATCTCGGGAGGCTCTGTTATGCCTGTTAGTCACTTCTCTGCAGGAATACCTCAAGGAACTTCCTATTGCCTTTATTAGTAAACTGCAAACATTCATATCAGCTGGCTGCTTCTTGTCCAGAAGGGAGATGACATGTGGAAGACCATATTAGTATTTAAAGTTTGTTTTTTTTTTCCTAACTGACATGTTTTTTCATAACTACCATGATCATTCATACTGGGGAACAGTTTTGGGTTTATGCATATCCCACCATGTAAAAGCAGACAGAGAGAAATGAGGGAATTAGTTCTTCAGACACTCTATTGTTAAGTTCTCATCTCAATATCAGACAAAAATAGCTGGAGTAGGAGCAGTGAGCAGGACAAATAATAATGCTGGTGAATACCAGCATGGCAGAAAGCATTTTATTCCCAACCCCCAAATTTGTTGCTTTCTAGTAACAAGCACTAAACAATTCAATATCATTTACACCTTGGTCGATTTAGACCCCATAATTTAGTCTGTATTAATCAGTAATTAATTAACTTGCTCACACTCTTGTTTCTATATTAAAAGTAGCCAGGTCTTAGAGGTTCAGTGCTTGTCTTTCAAACATTTTGAAACCTCCACCATACTAATATGAATGCTTGCAATTAAAGGGACCTTCAAGATCATCTCATTCCAACCCCCCTGCCACGGGCAGGGACACCTCCCACTAGATCATGTTGCTCAGAGCCTCATCCAGCCTGATCTTAAACACTTCCCTGGGCAACCCATTCCAGGGTCTCACCATCCTGAGAGTAAAGACCTTTTTCCTAATATCTAATCTAAATCTACTCTGCTTTAGTTTAAAACCATTGCCCCTCATCCTATCACCAGATACCCTTATAAAAAGTCCCTCCCCAGCTTTCCTACAGGCCCCCTTTACCCTGTAGTGCTGCCTGGGGTCCTTGTGACCCAAGTGCAGGACCCAGCACTTGGACTTGTTAAACCTCATCCCGTTGACCTCAGTCCATGAATCCAACCTGTCCATGTCTCTCTGCAGCAGGTCCATGTCTCTCACATGTATTTATAACTTAAAAAGAGCCTAAACCAAATAGGTTTTCTCTATCCTAGAGTCAGGAAAAAGATGGTTTTCAATTCCTAAGTTGTCAATTTATTCCAACATTAGTTTCCAGGAAGCTCTATCCTGGTCATGGTTCCACGTGAGGAAACCCAATCTCTGCATCACAATGCTGAAGTATTTCAGGGTGAGACCAAGTTCACTCAAAGATTTTGTGATAGGCTCTTTGAAATTCTACCTTTCTAGTGCTGGAACTATCCAGGAAATCTGGCTGCACTAGAAAATATCAAAGTAATTTGGAGTCTCAGCAGAGGGTTCCAGAAAATGAGTTGCTGCTGAGAGAGTCTTTGGTACTAGGAATTTCTTGGTCAGGTGAAATGTTAGATCCCCTTTCAGAGAAGGGCAAGGAAGCTGGTGAGGGCTCTGGAGAACATGTCTGAGTAGGAGCAGCTGAGGGAGCTGGGCTTGGTTAGTCTGGAGCAGAGGAGGCTGAGGGGAGACCTTCTTGCTCTCTACAGCTCCCTGAAAGGAGGTTGGAGTGAGGTGGAGATTGGGCTCTTCTCCCAGGCAGCCAGCAATAGGATGAGAGGAAATGGGCTTGAGTTGCCCCAGGGCAGGTTCAGGTTGGCCATGAGGAACAGTTTCTGTGCTGAGAGAGTGGAGAGGCCTTGGCACAGGCTGCCCAGGGAGGGGGTGGAGTCACCATCCCTGCAGGGGTTCAAAAACCATCTATGTGTGGCACTGTGGGACATGGTTTAGTGGTCATGATAATGTTGGGTGGATGGTTGAACTTTATGGTCTTTAGGGTTATTTCCAGCCTTTATGATTCTATGATTCTATGCTTCAGCCTTAACCTGCTCTACTTTTGCTCTTTTCCTTCCTCCCTCTCTTCCTCAAAGCAGGGTAACTAGATAGCTGTGTGGTTGGGGTATACTGGCAAACATCCACTACTTATTTTTTTTTCTCATGAAATCTGAGCAAACTGTCACCACCCATCCCTCGGCGTGAATGGTTAGACCATCATTAACTCTCACCTACCCTTCTAAACCACACCCCAGCCACCTTTGTTGTAGAGTCAGCATTCAGATGACCGAAACCCACCATTCCACTACTTTAAGCACTTGTTGTGGCACCCGTGTGATAAAGACAACAGAAGCAAAAAAAAAACAAACCCCAGAATTGTCAGTTTGAATTAAGAGAGGAAAACATATTGCTGCAGTTTTCCAGCTTGCCAATCGCCGACTAACAGGCATGTCATTGTTTCCAGTGATGTTCCTTATTTCCTAATAAAGCAAGTATGTGCTCACGACCTCCAGTGTGCATGCTGGGACCAAGGTTTGAATGTCTCACAAGGTAGATAACTACAAAAGTAGACTCATTTCTGCCTACGGCAGCCACCTGCATTTAACCGCAGGTGACTACAAAAAAGTAGATCGGTCAACACTTTTCACACTCAGGGACAAAACATCTCAGAGGGCCTCCCAGCAGTGGATTTTCAAAGTTTGTTTGAGCTTGAGAAATGTGCAAAGGAAGGACTAAAGCCGACCCCTTCAAAGCCCACCTGAATTTAAATACAGCTGCCTCCAGTGAAGTCACAGAAACTCAGAATCACTATGGTTGGAAAAGACCTTTAAGATCATCGAGTCCAGTTATTATCTAACTCTACCAGGGCCACTACTACACCATATCCCTGAGCATCATATCTGGATGGCTTTTAAATACACCTAGGGATGGCAACTCAACCACCTCCCTGGGCAGCCTGTTCCAGTCTTTGACAACCCTTGGGGTTGAGAAGTTTTTCCTCATGTCCAACCTAAACCTCCCATGGTACAACTTGGTGCCATTTCTTCTTGTCCTGTCAATTGTGTCTTGGGAGAACAGACCAACTCCCACCTCTCTACAACTTCCTTTCAGGGAGCTCTAGAGAGCAAGAAGGTCTCCCCTCAGCCTCCTCTTCTCCAGACTCATCAAGCCCAGCTCCCTCAGCCGCTCCTCAGGTGATCAGCACAAGGTACCTTTCAGGCAGGGGGAGGCAGAGTGGTTGCCCACAGGCAGCATTAGCAAGTGGAAGTTGTGAGCTGGAGAAATCATGGAATCATAGAATAACGTAATGTTAGGGGTTGGAAGGGACCTCTGGAGATCGTAGAGTCCAACCCCTCTGCCAAAGCAGGATCACCCAAGGCAGCCCACACAGGAACAGATCCAGGCAACTTTTGAAGGTCTCCAGAGAAGGAGACTCCACCACCTCTCTGGACAGTCTGCTCCAGTACATTATGGAACATTGTTCTGATGTTTGTGGTCACAGCCCCACCAGGGTTAGAACCAGACAAGGTAATGGGGTAGGCAGTTCAACTCTTTATGATAGTGCAAGGATTTGAACACCATGGAGACAAGAGAAATGGAGTTTTGCTTTGTCAAAACTTTGCATTCACATCACGTTTCCAGTTTTCCTAGGCACTATGCTAAGCACAGAATATAAAATACAAACAGGACAAGAGGTTCCAGCAAGAGGAAGAATCAGTGGTGTGGAAGAGTTCCAGGAATGAGGATGCTGAGTAGATATCAGGAGCCCTTGGGCCTTTCCTTGCCTCTACCACTGCCCAGTCTCCCAACACGGTGCTTCTCTAACCATACTGCAAGTGAAACAACAGAGTTGGGACTTTCTCTTGCTCCGTGTTTGAATAATGCTTAATAACAGCCTGAATACAACCATAACACAAAGTATACTAATAAACCTCCCCCAGACACCTACTGGAGAGCTGTTCAGCAGACAAAGGGGAAACGAGGTGATGTAAGATGCGTTATCCAACAGCGCCCAAATAGATGCCGTGATCACGGACAGGCGACCAAACAATACTGTGTATCAGCTGCAGAAGAAAACGGTGCCAGTTTCAGAAAGTGGAGAAAATGGTGATTAGAAAATCCCCTTGAATGTAAACCAGTCTTTAACTATCTGCCCCTGGGCTGTCTGGAAGTGACTTGGCTAACAAGTAGGTTTTTTTTTTTGGTATTGGAACTTTCAACCAGAATGGGATCCAGCTGCTCATACCAGTGTTTGCTTCCATGACTGCTTTGGCTCTCTTAAGTGTCTTTTTGGTTAATTCTCTGTAAATCTCAGCTCAGCTAGTCACTGTAAACAGGGAATCACTTTAATTTCTGTTTTCAGAAGAGGAGGTGCTTACCAGCTCCTTCCAGACACCAGACTGGATTAATAACAGTACCCACCTGCTTTGCCACAGTACATGTGTTTCAGCTTTTGGTGTTTTCAATATGTCTGAAGTCTTTGATCATTTGTGCAGGTGTACAAACAACCATGGAAGAACGAAAAAAAAATGGAAATTTCCCAAGAAAGGTATTTTTGTCCTTTTACTTGCCTTGAGACCCAAAGCATGGTAAAGCTTAGGTGGTCAGTTGTGGGCCTAGGAAGGATATTTTTGAGCTTGCAGGAAACTCTGTGAGATGACTGTTTACTTGAAACAGGGTCAGATATGAAGCTCTGACTCATGCCCAAGTTCTCTTGAGGTCTGAGGAGTGCAAGGTTTGAAACCCCTGCCAGTAGCTCAAGAGCATGAAGTCCCATCTCTACCCGTACAGGTGCACTTCAGCTCAAAGAGATGAGTGCAGCTCCTACAGAACCACATCACCTTTTATCTATTCAGCTTATGCAACCAATAACTGCAGAGCCAGAGCAACAGGTAACTCAGAGCTGGCTGCAGCAGCGATCCCAACATGTAATGGGATGTGTACTTCAGGACTTACCCAACTTTGAATGCTGAATGATGTGTGCACTGTCATCTGTATGCAGGTGAGGGTCAGCCTGCTCCCAGCTCAGTCTGTGCTGTGTCAGGAGGAGAGGAGAGCGGAACCCTGGGCTCAGGCTGCTGCTGCAGCACAGAGGGAGGTTTTATAGAATCACAGAATCATTTTGCTTGGGAGACACCTTTAAGATCATCGAGTCCAACCATTAACCCAGCATTGTCAGGTCACCACTACACCATGTCACTCAGCACCACTTCTTTTAAATGCCCCCAAGGATGAGGACTCAACCACCTCCCTGGGCAGCCTGTTTAAGTGCTTGATAACCCTTTCTGTGAAGAAATATTTCCTAATAGCCAATCTAAACCTCCCCTGGCATGGCTTGAGACCATTTCCTCTTGTCTTGTTGCTGGTTACTTGGTAAAAGAGACCAACACCCACCTGGCTCCAACCTCCTTTCAGGTAGCTGTAGAGAGCAATAGTAGGGTTAATGTTTGGACTTGATAATCTCAAAGGTCTTTCCCAAGCTAGGTCATTCTATGTTCCACAATAAGGTCTCCCCTCCACCTCCTTTTTTCCAGGCTAAAAAACCCCAGGCCCCTCATCTTCTCCTCACCAGACATGTTCTCCAGCCCCCTCACCAGCTTTGTTGCCATTCTCTGGACCATCTCCAGCACCTCAATGTCCTTGTAGCAAGGGGCCCAGAACTGCAGCCAGTATTTGAGGTGCAGCTTCACCAGTGCCAAGTACAGCAGGATGACCCCTGCCCTAGTCCCTCTGGCCACACTATTTCTGATACAAGCCAGGATGCTGTTGACCTTCTTGACCACCTGGCCACTTGTTTTACCCCTTATTTTGTACTGTCGAGGGCAAGCAGCCTAATTATGGCTTCCTGTGATACTCGAGTTCTTGGTAGCTGAATAGGTGCATGGGACCTCCATCCCTTTCTCCATCCTTCTGCAGGGCAGAAAGGCCTGAAGCACTTGTTATTTCCTAGGTGGGAAGCAGGTGCTTAGTGAAGGGCAGAAATCCTACAGAGTGAGGGGGAAGAAATAAAAAAAAACCCACAAAAAACATCACACTTGGTAAAATAGATGCTAGGGAAAAAAAAAAAAAAAAAACAAATCAGTAATTCTGCCACCAGGCACCTGCTGGCATTGTCAGTGAGATTTAGTAAGAGAGGTGTACTGAGCCATAGCTTTTGCAAATGCTTTTTTTCGAAGCCCATTGTAGGTCTCTCTCCATGTTTATTTATTACTGTCTTCACAGCGCTTCATTCAGGCTTATTAAATGATTCTGAAAGGCCTGAAGTTTAACATCCACAGATCTGATGTCACGCTTCCACCTCCAGAAGAGGACTAGCAAGGGCAGCAGCTGAGTGACATTTCCCACACTGTTCCAGCAGCGTGTGTCTGACTCCTCCTGGAAGACTGACTGCTTGGGGTAACAGGAAGAGGTCATCTGCACACTCACACCATCAGCCCTTGACCTTCCTGTTGACAATAACCACAAGGTGTCCTTTCGATCAGCTACAGTGACAGAGCCTTTTTTATGATAGGGACACACATCCAGGCTGAAGTCATCAACTCGTTTTATCTAAGCCACTGAGCAGCTATCAGAAATTTAGCACCTTTTGGCTGCTCGAACAACTGCTCTGGTTTTGAACCAGTGGCCTTTTGGTGACAGGCTCTGATATTCTATTACCAATTCCCAAGCCAGCGAGCTCCTCTGAACACATGCATGCTCAAAAACCAATCACATATAAATGTAAATGACTCGTGAAGTGCCAAGTGATAGAGACGTGACCTTCACCGGGGTCGGGTGGATCGTGCGAGACACGAACTGGAGGTAAGCTGACACCTCCAGCTTTGTTGTCTTGACAGTTTCAGAACCAGACTCTAACCCCAGACCCTTGCTGCCTTTTGCTTCCCTTCACCTGCACCCTCCCCGTGGACAATAAAAACGAGATGTAATACGTCACTTTTCTGATAGCTCTTATTTTTGATCGAAACGAGAAATCAGGATCTTGCGACGACTCGTGAGATTTACATTCGTCTGCTGTACAAGGTTGTTAGGAAACTGTAGTTTAGGTCACTTCAAAGTACTTTTATTCTGAAAAATTGGCCAGAACTTCAGCTGGTGTACATCAACACAACTCAGTTGCTTCAGTGGAGCTGATTTACTCCAGCTGAGGATATGGCCTTATATCATATGGATGTTTTTTAACTTAAAAGTATATAATTCTGCCAAGTACAAGACAGGCAGACACAGAGTTCAGCGTGAGAGTAAAGGAGAATTCTTTGTGGGAAGATCTTGTTCCTCTATAAAGACATTTATAGCAAATGATTAAGGAATTATGTGTCCTTACATTTTCTGAGCGTGCCACGTTTGGATATAATTGTGTTACTTTGAATATTATTACTTCCATTTACAAAGTGAAATTCCAGCCCTGCTCTTTGAAAATTTGTCCCCTCGTACTTAGTAAATCATAATTATACTGTCACAGCGGTTACCAGTGGACCCTGAGGGTCAGTGGACCGCTTCTAAGGGAATCACAAAAGCTAACTAAGAAAATCAAACCTATTCTTAATAATCATGAATTCACCGTGCGAGGATGTGCAGTGCCACTGAAAAAGGTTTCGGGGATTGTAATTCATAAAAGGCTGGAAAGCTTTTTTTCTGTGAGGTTGTATTTCTTACCGTCTTTCTCATTGTTTTTCTTCATGTGCTCTTCCCGTTTCATTTTCAGTCTCTTCCTGATGGGGTGTTTATGTTTTCTGTCCTTCCACAAGACAGCCTTTAAAATATATCTACCTAACCTACAACAAGGCATTGGTGAACAGTAAGGTGTTATCCTCATCCTGGGAGCTTTAGAAGTAGCTGTCAGTGGTGGCACCTGAGGAAGGGTTTTAAGACAGAGCTATCTGTCCAGATGTGATATTCCCATCCTGACAAATTAAGTGCTTTGCGAGTTAGCTGTGCTGCGCTTATGCTTCTTAGAGCTTTGACTTTCTTTGATTCCTGCCATAAAAGATCATAGCTCTGAGTTTTTCAGCTGAATATGTGCCTTATATGAGACCAGTGATCCTGGTGAAATCCCTGTCAGAGACCCACAGTCAAGTGCCGAAGAGATATTCATGGTAAAGAGAGAATTTCTTCATCAAAGAACCTGCAGTCTAGACAAAGTGCCTTGACAGCTCCCTGACACACCGCTGACCTGGGTCAATGGAAACTCTCTGTCCCTGTGCCCTTTCTTTGTGCTGTGTCCAAATCCTACTATCAGCAAAGCATGCGGCTCTCTGAAGGAGCTTGCTCGCTTGCTTTTTCATCCTTTGCTTCTCCCTGGATGTTGATAGCTTAGCTGGGACAGAGGGAATGCATTTCCTTCAAACACCTCATCAAACAAGGACTTCAAAAACAAGCTCACTTCTCGCTGGCTATTTTGAAATTGGAGTCAATTTAGAATTTCCAGGGCGGATTCTCACATCGGTTGACAGACACGCTATTGAATCCAAAATCCATATAATGAACACCAGGATGGGTAGCAACGAGGGTTAAATGCATGTTATCATTAGCAGAATTGTAACTTATTCTTGCGCGGATTTTAAGGAAGAAATGTTGCTGCTAGGAACTCTTCAGTCCAGAGCAAGAATTATTGTGAGGATCGGGTGGAAGACAAAGGCAAGAAAACACATCTGAGGTTTCACCCACAGCTTCTGTAAGAGAAATGCATTTATCAGCAGGGTAGTCACCCTCTAAGGGGTATGAAAATATTCCACAACTAAGGTGTCAGGAATAGCTGATCAAACAGAGTGATTTTTTTTAATTGCCTGTTTACTGAGACATTAGAAGAGCTAAAAAATGCCCATTTTCAGTAGGAAAATGGCAACTTATTCATTAGAAGTAATATCCTACACAATTTTTTTTTTTCCCCCCACAAAAAGGAGGATACTTTATCTTTTCCATTTTCTCTCCCCTGCTGACAAAACAGAAGAAAAGCACATAAAGGAGGAAAGGGGAAGAATATGAAAAAACCAAACCAAAACAAAACACTGGAGAGGCAAAAGTAGTAATATAAAAAAATAAATGTTCCTGGTTTTACTGCAAGACAAAATAATTTTGAAGGAAATGAAAATGCTCTTAATTTTATATCCAGAAATGTTTCTGATAGAAAACTATGTCCTTTACTAGACCCATTTGTGTTACTTATCAGCAAGGGGTTCAGCAACACCTCATGATTAAAAAATGCTTCTGAAAAAGGTGAGGACTTAAAACTTGTATCTGAAATAGCAACGGAAAAATCCTCTCTGAACATATGTAACTATCCACCTAGAATCCTGCTAAAGGTTGCAAGAGAACAAGTTGTTAAAATACCATATAAACCCATCTCCAGTTTCCTTCCCAGCAATGTGTTCTTGTCCTCTCTGTTGGGGGATGGCCAGAGCAGTCATGAAGTTGCATAGAAGGTTAGATTGAAAAACATACCTGTCTGAAAATTAAACCAGGAAAATCACAGAATGACCCAGGTTGGAAGGGACCTCTAAAGGTCATCTGGTCCAACCCCCCCTGCACTGAGCAGGGACATCCTAAACTAGAGCAGGTTGCTCAGAGCCTCATCAAGCCTGACAGTGAATGTCTCCAGGGATGGAGGTAAAATATATAAAATAAGAAGAGGTTTTGAGTTTTGTCACCAAACTACTATGTGGTTATCAATGAGAATCCTAGCACACAAGAACAACCAGATATTCTGCCTGAAAACATCTTGGCCTTGTGTGTAGGCCTTGTCCCATGTTTCAGTCAAGGTCTTTGAGATGCTGAATTGCCATGGAGAAATTTTGGAAGTGGGGTGTTTTGTATTGTACACGACGTGACCTGACATGGGTCTGACAAGGGAGCTTTTCATCAACCCAGAGCTCTGCTTCTGCCTTAACTTTGTTTGAATGTATTGACTTCACCGGTGCTACCTCTCATTCCCATGACACCAGGTGAGGACACGTTTGACGTTGAGCCTCATAGCACTTTAACAAAGGGTAAGTGGAAAAAAATGTACCAGTCTTCAAATTCTGTAACTTCTGAATATTTGCTTGCAGGTATCTAAATACATCACGTGGCCTTCTAAAATAGCACCAGAGCACCTGTCTTCCGGGTATATATGACCAGTTCTGTTTCATAAAGTCATAGAACGGTTTGGGTTGGAAGGGACCTTAAAGATCATCCAGTTCCAGCCCCCCTTGCCATGGGCAGGTACAGCCCTCTGATCATCTTGGTAGCCTCCTCTGGACTCTCTACAACAGATTCATGTCCTTCTTGTGTTTCATCTGTACAGGCTGAGAAACAGGAGCACTGAAAAACTGAACCCAAAAACCACGCAGCAAATTTCTACCACAGCTTGGACTGGAACTCAGATGCCCTTAAGGAATACTTAACAAAATAAGCTATGCAAATATCTATATCCTTATAACTAGTATAGCAGTGCCCATGTGAGGACTGTGCAGAGAGATGTTCTATAGGTATACCTTTTAAACTGGCAGAGGAAAGCAAGACAGGCACTGTGCAGTAAGGACTCCTTGATCTGAACCTTGAAAGGCTGAGAGCCCTGGGGCTGTTGAGCCTGGAGAAGAGAAGCCTGACAGGGGATCTTAGGAATGGTTCCAAATCTCTGCAGGGTGGGGGCCAAGGAGAAGGGGCCAGGCTCTTTCCAGTGCTGCCCTGGGATAGGACGAGGGGCAATGGGCACAAACTGGAACCCAGGAAGTTCCACCTCAACAGGAGGAGAAACTTCTTTGGTGTGAGGGTGCTGGAGCCTGGCCCAGGCTGCCCAGAGAGGTGGTGGAGTCTCCTTCTCTGGAGACTTTCCAACCCCCCTGGCTCTGTTCCTGTGTGGGCTGCCCTGGGTGACTCTGCTCTGGCAGGGGGGTTGGACTCGATGATTGCCAGAGGTCCCTTCCATCCTTATTCTGTGATTCTATGATTCTATGATGTGATTTTTAACATTCTCACACCAGTGGATGCTGGGGTGAACACCTGGCCTAAATAACTTGCCCCCAGGACATACAGAAGAGAGGGGTTTTTTTTGTGTACTTGAATTTGCTTTCAGATAATTTTTCAACATGTCCATGTGGACCTCTTTTTTTAATGTATTCCTTCAGTACCATTAGTGAGGCAGTGCAATGCCATTTTTCTAAGGTCCCGAATGTTTACTTCTCCAGGTAGGGTGATTATGGGCATGATGGAATGATGTCTTTAGTCAAGTGTAGATCTTATCTTCCCATGTAACAAGGTAGCCTAATGAAATGAGTTTTATTCAAAGACCTTGTCTCATAACGCTTCAGGAAAACATGATAAATTGAATGATTCTTTTAGCAAATGCATCACACAAAGCACTGGCATATTGCTTATGAAGTTTAATTTTGTAATAGTTCATGGGGTATAATATACCTGTAGCTATTTCAGCGGAATGAATTTTACAGGCTCATTACAAAAGCAGAACTGTTGTCCCAAAATATTGCTTTTCTTGTTGAACTATTTCTTGGATTCAGGGCAATTTGCATGTATAAGCTCCAAGGAATCACTGAATCTCACTTTTTAATTTTTTTTTTTCTTTTATTGTGCTATTATTATGAACTATGGCGAAGCTCTTTTATTTAAGTAGCTGTTACTAGCAGTGGTTTTACTGACCAAATGTGACAGACCCAATCTAAATCCAGAAATAAATTAGATAGTTTTTTTAAACTAAGAAAAAGTTTGGTTGTTTACCAGCTGACAGAAAGTAAAACTAGACAAAAAAGTAAAAATCTTGTGAACTGGACATAATTTTGTTCTACTGGATCTCAGATGTGGTGGTTTTAATCTTTCTTAGGACATTTATTAAGTTTAATGAGAAGATGACCAATTTACTTATGAAAATGAGAAGTTGTTCTCCTGACACATGTATGTTTCTGGTAAGTCATTCTGCATTCCCATGAGTGTAGAATAGTGCATAACGCAGTGAAACTTGGGGTGAACCTTGAGTGTACATTGCCTGTCCTTCATCATCCATTTGGACCCTCCTGGACTTCTCTCCACCTGTGGTGAGCCAGGGAAAGAGCACTCGTCACTGCTGTGTGTGCAAGACTTCCAGTCCATCCAGGATTTCCCAGTGCATTCCTGGGAGTGTGGGGTGACCATGGGCATGAAGACAGCGTTCCACCTCTTGCTGCGTGAGAGCTCCCTTCCTTCTTTGGCAAAACTTCCACATTTGTGCTGTTTGGGGAAGATGCAAAGGTTGACAGTATAGTTTGTTTTCGTAGGAGTGGGGTGGGACTGATCTAGCAATCTGCATAGGTACAATCTAAAGTGAATTACTCAGGGTTTTGGTAAAGCATGTACTCAGTGACTGGTCATGACTCAGTTGACTGGTCCCTCCAGAATGGTACCATAACCATTTCACCATCTATCCTTTCTTAAATAGGCACTGCAGTACAGGAAAGAGCTTGAGGGGCTGGAGCGGGGCCAGAAAAGGGCAAGGAAGCTGGGGAGGGCTCTGGAGAAGATGTCTGCTGAGGAGCGGCTGAGGGAGCTGGGCTGGGTTAGTCTGGAGCAGAGGAGGCTGAGGGGAGACCTTCTTGCTCTCTACAGTTCCTTGACAGGAGGTGCAGGGAGCTGGGGGTTGGGCTCTTCTCCCAAGTAACCAGCAATAGGACAAGAGGAACTGGGCTTGAGTTGCCCTGGGGAGGTTCAGGTTGGCCATGAGGAACAGTTTCTGTGCTGAGAGAGTGGAGAGCCCTTGGCAGAAGCTGCCCAGGGAGGGGGTGGAGTCACCATCCCTGCAGGGGTTCAAAAATGTCCAGATGTGACATTTCAGGACATGGTTTAGTGGTCATGGTAAATTTTAGTAGACGGTTGGACTTCATCCTGGAGGTCTTTTCAACCTTAATGATTCTATGATAAATAGGGGAGCATATTTTTAAACAGACTGAGTTGCCATACTTACAATGGCAGTTCCTGGAGACAGATAAAGTGACCTTCCAGTGTCTGTTGCATTTATATCCAGGCTGTAAACCCACTACCTCTTCAACCAGCCACAGCATGAAAGTAAGAGCTGATACAGATCCTGGTCTTGTCCCTGTATTGGCTTGGGATGCAAGAGGCATAGGTTCATAGACCGTGGATCTCTAAAGCGATCCCAGGTAGACCTCTTTGGACATAGACAATAAAACCTCTGGGACGGTCACAACAGACTGAGCTCATTACTTTTCCCTAGAATTTTTCTCAGCTCCATTAATTTCTCATTGCTTTTTTCTTCCTTATAATATCCCTAGAATTAGAAACACTGAAAAATACCAAGGATGATTTTGTAGAAGAAGGATCAAAGAGCAGAGCTGAAGTTCATTGAAATCAATATGAATTTTTCAAAAGGGTAGAATACCACAGGCTTTTTTTTTCATGCTTTCCTTCTACATTGTTTGCGTTAACAGCAATCTTTAGAGAAGCCTAATGGAAGTGGATGCTCCTTCTGTCAGCCGTTGCCTACTCAGGACTGGCTAGGTCTTCAGCTTCAATGGATTCGTTGGAGTCATGCCAAGGTTGAGCAGCGAGGCTCCGAATCCATCTCTGCTGCAAACATCTTACTGGATAGGAAACACCTGGCCTCAGGAAGCTCAGATCTGGAGCCTTTGCATCCTAGCATAGCAGAAATACTCATTACTGCGAACATCAGCGCTGCGGCAGGGGAGTTGAGTGATTTGCCCTAAGTCATGCAGCAGGCTGTGGCAGGATTGGGTCTCTGGAGACTCAGACTCAGACTCTTGCTCCTTTTCTGTCTGTCTGAGGAAATGCTCTGTCTGAGCATCGTGCCACTCAGGGAACCAGTTCCAACATCAGTTTCCATGTTTTGGGGGTGGATGGGAGAATTCCGTGGGCACATTAACTAGGACAACCAAATGTGGCACCTTTGGCATCTGAACACACACTGGAAATGTTCTGGATTCCCAGGGGTAAAATGTTGGAAAACAGTGAGCTATAATATTATCTCAGTTCGTATTATTTAATCTAGTTATAATAAGATATGCTTTTTTATTGCTTACTACAAACAATTTTGTCTCTTGAGTGAATAAAATGAAACTGCACTAACTTGACTTTGACCACTGAAAATTGTCAAATATATGTACGTAAATCATTGCTTTTATATAAATCTACCACTTACATTCCATCTGAAAACGTGGACTCTCAAGACTGTTGAGTCTCTTCATCCACTATTTAACTCATTTCAAAACACAGAAAGATGCTTCAGGGGCTGCATCTTGTACAGTTTGCAGTCTACTTCTCCAGACCTTTCCCAAGATTATTGGTTAGGATGTCCATGCCTTTTAGCTTGCAACCCTTTATTAATGAAACTTTTAGTAGGACTGAACATGGTAGAATTTATCATGGGACAAAGGAGTTAAAAACCTCAATGGAATTGAGTTTGAAATCTATATAATGTGTACTGTATTGCACATATATACCACCATCAGTATCTTTAATCACATTTGGTGTTTCTGTCTGTCTGCATATACTTCACAATTTTTTCCTCTGTAGCTTCAATTAGTCTTTAATGAACTTAGCGAGAGTTAATTATTAAAAAGTGACTTCAGGGGTCAAGCCTGTTTTACTTAGATCCACAAAGACACAGCATGAATGTGGTCTTGCCACTATGAAAACTGTATTGAAAAGCTCATTATTATTTTGTTTTAATCAAGGAATAAAAAGCTGACCAATCTAAATATCGTTTCCACAACACATTCGCCGGCATTACTACTCTAGGTGTTTATAAATCAGCAATCTGTTCTGCGTCCAGGTCTTACCACTCTTACAAATCTAACAGCAAGCATCCATTTAAGTCTGACAGCATCATCCAGTTCTTTTTATGTTCCTCCTTCTTGCTGATTTAAAAATGCTATGAAATTGAAGTAGACTGCAGTAAGCACAGCGACAATATGTTATTTTCCCATTAAGTACTATGGGATGTGGTCTTATGTGCCTTGCTTCAATGCTTGTGATAATTAAACGTTAGGGAGGGGCACTGAGTGTAATTTTTTTTTTTTTTTTTTTTAATGACATCAGAATCCCGATGTTAATGCAGAGTCAACATGCCTACAATGTTTTGGATTCAAATCCATAATTCTTTACAGCCAGTGTCTGTGTTTTGATGAATGTCTTGCATTGTCCTTTTAGTATTGGAGCTGAAGCTCAGGATGGTGTGGGCTATTCCTGTATTGCTCTTCCATCACATCTGGGTAATGTCTGAGCTGCCAGGTCTTCTGCTGGCCTCTCCTGACCCAACAGGGAGTAGTGGGTTAAGAGACTGGAATCACAGAATTGCTTTTCTTGGGAGAGACTTTTAAGATGATTGAGTTCACCCATTAACCCAGCACTGCCAGGGCACCACTAAACCATGTCCCCCAGCACCACATCTCCATAGCTTTTTGCCCCAGGATGGGGCATCCCGGTCTAAGCCTTGATAACCCTTGAGGGGAAGAAATTGTTCCTAATGTTCCTGAACCTCCCCTGGCACAACTTAAGGCAAGGTTCTCCCTTACTTTGCCTGTGGGGAGGACAAAGAGCCAGCAGAAAGCTCCTGTGCACCTCAGTCCTTCCCATGCCTACATCTGTCTGTGCAGGTGGGGTTAAGGGCAGCCTTGTCAGGCTGACCTGTGCTACAGTCGTGCTTTTGTGTCACCCTTCTGGTCAGCTATTCCAGGACATGGTGAGATTCAGCTTATGCGTGGCTTTTCTTGGCAGCAATATGCCCGAAGTCATGCCCCAGCTTTCACTAACTGATATCGTCAGGCTGATTAATGTCCCATGACTCGTAATAATACTGAAGATATTCAGATTTAGTCTACCGATCACTAATACTCTGCTCGAAATAATAACGGGAGCATATTGTGTGTTTATATTGACAAGAGAGCTCTGCGACGATGAACTCTTTGTGCCTGACATTCAGGGAGGTCAAGCTCTCATTAATCTTCTGCTGTCTTCAAGGATCATTGTTGATCGCCGCTTGGAAGATTCCGAACCATCACATTGCAGTGGCTGATGGAGACTGAAGTCAATCTCCGTTGCACACAGACATTTGGTGGTGCCCAGAACCAGGACTCAAACACGTAACCTTTAGGTTTTCATCCTGCCCTTAGGTAACGGTTGTGCAGGATGCACTTCTCCTGAAGTGACGAGGCAATTTAGACAATAATCATGATCTACATGTGGTGTTTGTTATTGTGGTGCTTGTCTGAGCCCGCACAGCTGATCTGTGGAGGGATGGCACATGTTCTGTAATGATGGAATCTTGGTAATTTGAGATGAATTATTAAGTGCTGACAATAAACGAGCATCAATATGAAAACAAATAAGCAATGACAAGGAGAGGCAGGAGAGAGGGGTAAGAAAAATGGTGAGGTTTCCTGAGGATCGGACAAAGATGTTTCTCTGGGATTATTTTGACTGGTGTCAACTTTTCCTTTTATTTAGAAGCAATTTCTTTCAAAGCAATAAATATTTGAAAACTTCATATTTATTAAGTGTTAATTTTACCCCTAGGCCTTTTGAGCTAAAAGTTCAAAACACAACACTGGAAATACACACAGGCTCCATCTGTTCATCTCCTGCTGCATGCTTTGAAAAATGTCACCCAAAGCCTTCATTATTTTTATTTGTAGGGTTTTTTTAGTTTTTTTTTTTTTTTTTTTTGATTGGGTTTTTTTTCCCAGTTTTTGGATCCTTGCTTTAACCTTCAGTACCTGTACCTATCACTCTGCCAGTGACCTTTTCAGTACAGCTATGCCCAGTCACTCACTGCAGCTCAGGGAAGTCACCAGGAGAAGGACAATTTCCATTTCTAATTACTGCCTGTGGGCAGGGATCTATATTCAGTACTTTGGCCCACTTGAAGCCACAGAGGATTTCCTACTGATGTCACCAGAAAATTGCACACAAAGATGAAGGATAGCAAATGACTTTTTTACAGCAACCAAATAAACAGACATCACCATTATTTAGGTGCCGTGTTTGGGGGATTTAGTGTGTGTTCACAGTTTAGATTTACAGAGCACTATTTATTCTGTGTTTTGCTCATATCCTCATCCTTTTTCCTATGTTTCTTTCCCCTCTACCTGTGTTGGTCCATCTTTTTACACTTTTCCTTTCTCCAGCAGCTCCCTAAACCTTCCCAGTCTCACAGGCTGAGATGATCAGAATTTGAATAATCAGTGTTGACACTTTTGACTGCCATCATTAGGGGTTAGGCTTAATCCCTTGGGAGGAACAGAGCCCTGGGAGCTCGCAGCTTGCAGAGCATTGTCTTTAGTTGTCTGCATGTTCAGCACCATAGGGCTTACAATTTGCTCAGTTTTTGAAGTGGGTTTTTTTTTGGTAATTTTGTTGCTCATTTAAAGAGAACAACAGTTCAGCTTCTGCAGAACATCTATCATGAAAACACCAAGCCAGTCAAATCCCATGAACAGGATACAAGCAGGATCTGCTTTGAAAGGTTTTCCTTTTTTATTTATTTATATTTTTTTACCCCCACTTGGGAATTAGGTTCCTGATTGTAGTAGGTGTATGTCTGGTATTTAAATACTTCTGAAAACGAGGCTATTTATTTATGTGGAATATAGATTTAGATGCAACACTTAAAGCTCCAAGTCTGAAATACTATTTTTTTTTTTTTCATCTTGCTGGGACTAGGCAAAAATTCTGTCTCCTGTGAGATACAAAAATGTTCAGTTCCTTGGGTTTTGGGGGATAGCTCTTTCCCAATTTTAAAGAAGCCATCACTGAGATTTAGTTTCACTGCTACCCTTGAACTTCCTAAACATTAACAAAATGACTTGGGGGACCCTATTCCACTGAGAGACTTGACCTGGTAGCACTGCACTGCATGATAGGTAAAAGAAATGCTTGTCTTAGAGAACAAAGAGCTACATTAGTACTCAGTGCAAAGCCAGGGTATGAACTAAACCATGTATAAAGGTAAAACCTCAGGGAGAATATAATCATCTTTCATAGGTGGACATAAAGGAAAGCTGCTTTTGAGGAAAGGTTTGAACAGGCAAAGTGTCATCCTAGGAGGAGAAATTAGTCTCATTAGCTAGCAAATAAAAAAGGCTCTGTAAGGATTTTTCCTTTGGAAGAAAGACGATGATCTCTCACTTTAGAGCCACATTAAACATTGTTGGTGAATTGTACTCAGGATGTTGATTATCATGAACAGCTGTCATTTGATAACGCGTATCTTTGCCTGTATAGATCGCGTGAGATCTGGACCTAGGACTTCTGAGTATAAATGACTGCGGTTGGAGAACTCTGAGCTTGTTATTTTCCCAGGAGCATGTTTGTTCTCCTCTGCAGTCCCATGTCTCTGGTTCTGCACCAATCCAGGCAGACCACCCTTTGTGGCACAGAGGTGGTAACTCTTTCTTAATGGGAGTGTTCTGGTTCAGGTAGGCTTCCCCTGGCTCAGGAGTGGCCTTGCTCTCCTTGCTCAGGCAGCGTTGTGTCAGGATATCTGTTGCTTTACAATGGGGTATCCAGCTGGCTGCTGGGAAGCTTGGATCTTCCCTGCAGAATGGGATGAATCTGGACATCCTTCCCTTGCAATGCCTCCCAAAGGATGACAAGAAGGTATAAAACATGGAGCAAGCGGTAAAAAGCTGAGTCTTACCAAAGCCTCTGCCATAAGACTACAGAAATCATAGGGTCTCAAAGAGACTGGTTTGGGTTTTTTGCCTAAGCAAGTAGCCATTTCTGAGGACCACAGAGTCTGACTTATTTCTCTCCTCAGTGCTCATCTCCTTTAGGGTTACAAGAGCCTTAAAGGGTGACCTTTGTAACCCTTTAAGAATGTGTTGCTGCTCTTAGACACCCCGCTCCTCAAAGGAAATGGGCATATTATTACATTTATTACTGACTAGTTATAACATTTATGCTCAGGAATCTAAATTTCTTTTACAGCTTTTTAAAATTCCAGACATAGGGGTTTGGATGGAAAAGGTTGGGAAAAGAACAAGAAGTCTTTTAATTAAGTATGTACCTTCCCCTTTATACCCTGAGTTTGTCATAAACCCAGGAACAGGACTCAACTGTTCAGATTGTCAACTCCTCTTGTTCAGCTGTACTGGATGTTACTTTTACTGTTACAAATATTGAGAAAAATAATTTATCATAATTTCACCTTCATAGGGAGCAGTGAGAAAAGACAGGTGAAAACGGGTTACGACAAGGCAAAACGCCTGACTTCTGGACCTAAAAGTTAGGAAAAGTGAACCATTTTTTCTTGTATGACAAAATGTGTCATTTTAACAACATAGATTTAGTGGCATATATTTTTTCCTTTGTTTTAGTCTTTCCTTTTGTCTAATCTTCTCTTAAGACATGACAAGCCTGGTCCACTGCTAAGCATCTTATACACAAGAACCTGTCTTGTTTCCCCCCTTCCAATTTATACTACTGTGGGATGTGGTAACATATTGAGTTATCAGTCAAGCTATTAGGCTGGCTGTAACTATTTTTAATCAAGTACCACAAAATGATAGAAAAAAAAAATATTTGAAAGATGAGGATTTGACCTCTTTACATGTGTTATAGATTCTGAACATGAAGTGCAAATGGTAAATTCTGAAAAGTTATCTCCCGTATAATGTCATTTCTGCAGAACTCTCTTGCCTCAGGGTTGTGAATTATTGTGCTGTGAACATTATAGGAGAGATTATTTACAATAAATCGTGTAAAACCCCAAATGTTTTGCAATCAGAATATGTCAAATGCTGAGGAATGAGGAACCCACTTTGGTTTATAACTTCCTTCAGGTATGAGCCAAAAACTGTACAGTACTGTACCTAATGGAAAAGCATCCAGACCAATCTCTATAAATACTTATCACAGTCCCATAAACTAACATATTAGAAGCACTTGACATTTTCATTTATACCTGTAAAACTGGTGAAAAAAAGTTACAGGAGCTGAGCTCTTCAATGCTTTTTCAACATTTCTCAACGCACAAAATCACTTCTAATATACTCTGAAGAATTGTTCGTATAACCTTTTAGCTGACCGTCTGTTATCGAAAATACAGTTTATCTGAATAATCTGAGTTATGCTTCTTCCAGCTCCCAATTTATGGTGTTATTCTTGTTTATTTCTCCAGTGCAGTTGGTATACTGTAAAAACCTACTGGAATATTCCCAGGTAATAATGTAAGAGGAGCCTTCACGGTAGTTGTGAAATTAATATAGGACCTTATATTTGTGCAATGCTAAAGTTTTTTACCAAAAGGTCAGGAAATTATTTCTGCCACATTACCCATCTGCAATATTTGATATACATTTAAGACTGCTTTTTATGCCGTGTATCAACATAGCAGTTTAAAAAGAGAAACAGAAAACACTCTGCTGCAAAGGATGTGGGCAAGTAGGTCAACCCACAGATTCTCTTGGACTGCCCTGATCTGAGTATTTTGGTGGCAGATACAGAAAACTTAAAGAAAACATTTGGGGAGAGTTTTTGAAAGAGGCTCAGTATTCTCAGAACGGGTAACAACACTCCCAAGTCTACTGAAAACGGAAATGGCAAGTCAGAAGATTAGCATTAACAGCAGGAAGTGCATGCCAGCATTTTTTAACTGTACAACTATGAGCACAAATAAAATAAAATATGTATGAGATGTGGAACAGATCACAGGGCAGATTGCTTCACCCTTAAAAGCATCTGAAGAAACGTTGGACCTGAACCCAGTGAGTAGGAAGTACAAATGACATCCAGAACTTCACACTAGAACTACCCAACAGAGTTTCATGCTCTGCTGGTACCACGTCCTTCACTAGCACAAACTGGTGTCTCTCTTGCTCTGCAAATAATTTGCAGACTGTTTCACTGAATGGGGGCATGGAGATGCTTAAAGCATCACCATAAGGCCCACCATGTGTGGGACAGTTTCTGCACCTGACTAACAAAGACCCAAACACTCAAAGAAGATCTCTGCTGCTCACTTCAAAGCAGTCTTTTTGGAAGGGAAGAAAGAACACAAGGTACCCCACAAAATCTATTTTTATCAATCACCTGTATCTATCAGACAGGTAGTAGTAACATTTCAATGAAAAGAACAAAGTCGGTCAAGCTAGTATTGATTATAGTGCCACATGGCTGCATCACCACAGAATCACAGAATCCCAGCATGATAGGGGCTGGAAGGGACCTCTGGAGATTGAGTCCAACCCCCCTGCCAAGGCAGGTTGACCTAGAGAAGATGGCACTAGATCACATTGTCCAAGTGGTTTTGAAACCTCTCCAGAGACTAGAACATCTCTCTGCTGAGGAAAGGCTGAGGGAGTTGGGTCTTTTCAGTCTGGAGAAGAGAAGCCTGAGGGAGGGATCTGATCAATGCTTCTCAATAATTCAAGGATGGTTGTCAGGAGGATGGGTCATTTCTTTTTTCCAGTGGTGCCCAGTGACAGGACAAGAGGAAATGGACACAAACTTGAACATAGGGAGGTCCATCTAAACATGAGGAGGAACTTTACTTTGAGGGTGACAGTGCTCTGGAAGAGGCTGCCCAGAGAAGTGGCGGAGTCTCTTTCTCTGGAGTTATTCCAAACCCATCTGGACAATATGATCCAATGTGACCTTCTCTAAGTGAACCTGCCTTAGCAGGGGGTTGGACAAGATGATCTCCAGAGGTCCTTTCCAGCCCCTACTATTCTGTGATTCTGTGTAAAAGTTGAGAAATCAAACTTTCAGCAAGCCTGCTTATGAACTACCAAGGAGATGAAGCAATTGTCTTGAAAGCCCTCTAGATGTGTTGTTGTCCTACCTTATATGGAAAGTGTGCATTTTAAGAGAAATTACATGGAAACAAATGTAAAAATGTTATTATAATTCCACATGCCCAGCCTGATTTTAATGGCTAGAATTAGCTGCTAAATGCCTCATATTCCTAAATCACTGGGTAAAATACCAATACGCAGAAGTAAGACTTGTGATACCCATGTAGGGAAATGAGCACTAAAGCTTCACTTTTATTAGTTTTGCAGGAATGTTGATCAAAAATGTAGCTTGTACAATTTACAATAGTGTTTCAGTTTGATCTGAGTAGAACAGAAGTGCATGTCCAGTAAGCTCACAGAACATACCGATGCTAAGATCATTTTACACTCCAACTAATTTTTATGTTATTTCAAAACTCCCACACCAATGCTTTTAAAAAGAGCTGTTAAAATATATTGGTCAGAGAGCAGATATATTTTTTTATCTAAGACAAAAAATGGGATTCAATGACAAGAAAATCAGGCAGCTATTCACAATTCTCTGTGGAAATTCAAGCAGAAATTTGTCTAGAAAGAAAGTCTAAGTTATCACACAGAAAAATAATCCTCAGCACATAGGAAACCATCACAAAGAATGAAAACTTACAGATTACCAGGAGCAAAGTGGTGCTCCATAAAATCATAGACTGATGGAATCATTAAGGTTGGAAAAGACCTCTAAGGTCATCCAGTCCAATCATCTGCTTAATACTATCATGACCACTAAACCATGTCCTGAAATGCCATGTCAACATGTTTTTGGAACCCCTGCAGGGATGGTGACTCCACCCCATCCCTGGGCAGCCTGTGCCAAGGCCTCTCCACTCTCTCAGCACAGAAACTGTTCCTCATGGCCAACCTGAACCTGCCCTGGGGCAACTCAAGCCCAGTTCCTCTCCTCCTGGAGAAGAGCCCAACCCCCAGCTCCCTGCCCCTCCTGTCAGGGAGCTGGAGAGAGCAAGAAGGTCTCCCCTCAGCCTCCTCTGCTCCAGACTAACCCAGCCCAGCTCCCTCAGCCGCTCCTCAGCAGACATCTTCTCCAGAGCCCTCCCCAGCTTCCTTGCCCTTCTCTGGCCCCGCTCCAGCCCCTCAAGCTCTTTCTTCTCCTGCGGCGCCCAAAGCTGAGCCCAGTGCTCAAGGTGCAGCCTCCCCAGTGCCCAGCCCAGGGCCACCATCCCTGCCCTGCTCCTGCTGGACACACTATTGCTGAGCCAGGCCAGGATGCCCTTGGCCTTCTTGGCCACCTGGGCACACGCTGCCTCCTGCTCAGCCGGGTGTCCCCCAGCACCCCCAGCTCCCTTTCTGCCCAGCAGCTTTCCAGCCACTGCTCCCCCAGCCTGGAGCGCTGCCTGGGGTTCTTGTGACACCAGTACAGGAGCTGGAACTTGGCCTTGTTAAACCTCATCCCATGGACCTTGGCCCATCAATCCATCCTGTCCAGATCTCCCTGCAGAGCCCTCCTACCCTTGAGCAGACCAACACTCCCACTCAGTTTGGTGTCATCTGCATTATGGGTCAGCTAGATGAGCAGAAGACATAATCTATATGTTGTAGCTGTCCTTCAAAGAAGAGTTTTCTCTCTTTCTGTTGATGATTGCCTTTTGATTTGTTAGGAAGATGCTGATTTTGGCTTCTGTATGGTCTGCAGGAAGCAGCAAGTACTTCCTCAGTCAAAGATCCACAAGAACTATGGTGTTTACTCGGGTATTTTTCCTAACTTGGAGGGAATGATGTGCTGGTGTCATTTCTGAAGGCACGGGGATGAACAAACACCTCTCATCCTCACTTATGTGAAACCAGCAGTAGCTTTCTGTTCTTTCTTAAGACCAGTTTGATGGTTTGGTTGTATTCTTTGTAGTCGTGTCTACTTATAATCAGATCACAGCTAGGAGTGTCCTCACCGCAAACACCCTCTACGATGAGTGGAAAGAGTGATAGGCCTTCAAAGGGACATATAGTCCATCTAAGAGATTGTCTCCTGGAGAGCAGTACTTTGTAAGAAGGAGCCTAAGTAGAGGAGTCCATGCAAGTAGGTGCTTCAGTGAAATTGCTGAAGTTATGCGGGTAAACCCAGGTCCTGTCCCATGCCAAGACTGCTCTCTAAAATGTTTTCAGCCTTTAAATCTTTCTGGTGCAGTTGAGAAAAGACAGAGCTGTAGTGTCGGAGTTGTGTCCCCTGTCCCCACCCCCTCCTCTATATTCTATGTTCTCTTATTAAGGGAAACAAAATGGTTTGGAAATTTATTCCAGACACAAGATTTTTTTTTTCCTTAATGTATATTTCTGATGCAGCCACATGCTGGGTTCTTTACATTAAACACATTTGGTGATTCAAGTTTACTTTTAGAAACAATCTGCTTTGTTTTCTGTTCTTAGTTGTTTTTCTTTTTTGTTTTTTTCTTCTTTTTTTGTTTCTTCTTTAAAAACATGAGTTTACTTTTTGTACATCTTGTCCTTTTACGGAATGCAGGCCTTCTTCTTGTTTAGTGCTTCATGGAAGCACGCTGATCCTCATAGCCAGCAACCTATTGTCAGCCTCCTTGGGTTGCCTCTGGCATCGTAACTTTCAAAATTCAGATTTCCATCCATGAAGAGGTAACCTCATGTTGTTTTGGATTCATCTCATTCAGCTTTGACTGTCTAAAGTTAAAGTATCTATGCCAAGCTAGTCATATGGGCTCCTTCTGAACTTAAATGGGAAAAAGGGATCTCCAGAAGGTTATTCACCTCACCACTATTGTCCCGTGTGACCATCTCCATTGTAATGATGAGCTTTGGCTCACGGGTGGAAGATCCCTGCTCCTATGTGAGTTGTAATTCCAGGTTGACCTTCACAAGGACAGGGTGAGAAGCCTGTTTTGTCATAATGTCCCCAGCATACCTACTGCTCTGGGTGGATGGTGCCTAAGTTCTGTTCGTTTCAGTTTAGCTTAAATCTCTCCCAGTCTGCCATTCACTAAACTTAGATTTTCTGCAGGTATAAAATCATTCACATGCACCTTTGCACCTGGTTAATTAAAAGGATGATAAAAACCAGACTGAGTTGAGCTAATGCAGCTCCGAATACAAACAGCTCTAATCACTTCTCTGATTCTCCTTTACGCATCTCATTTTTCTGTAAAAGGCTGCTCAGGGCCATAGGTTTTGTATTGGCCAAAGGCTAAACGCTTCTAATGCTATTTTTCATTCTCAAGACCACAAGTACAGCGCATTTCTTTCACAGTTTCACTCCTCCAGATTCCCTTTGTATTATTATAGATTCCCTCTCGGGATCAGCAAAATAATATGTGAAGAATATTAGTGATACAGAAGCTTGCTTCAGGGTTATCTTTAGATATCCGAGTTGAACTCTACAAGTGAGGTACTAAATCTGCCTTGAGATTATCAATACAAGAACAAGTGAAAATGCGGGCTTTAAAAATAGCTCGTACTCCTTTTGTTCTAGGACAGGAGGAGAAACTGAACCGAGCTCTGCAGAGGCCGTTGCAACACAGCTGGATTGACTGAGCTGCCAGCAGAGTGAGGATACCTGCTTCTCATTTGAAACAGTCAAATGTCACAAGGTGCGTAGATAGCAAAGCACGGGAGGTGCAAATGACTGCCTGCTTTGCATCTAACCATCCCCAGCGATGATGATAACACTCGTACTATTCAGATCCTTTGACTGAAGTACGTATAACAAAGGTTTTTACAATAGCTGAGAGAAATGGCAGTGCAACAGCGCTGTATAGGCAAGACTTACAGGAATCAAGCCCCTGCTATTCTTTATGTGTTCTGTAATATCTTCTGCATGGCTGGCATTGCATCAATGGGCCAATAAAAGTTCAGCTTTATAATTATGCCTTGCTACTGAGGTCCACAATGAGCCCAGTTATTTTCAGGGAGCAAAGCCAGCCTTCGCTAACGTTTTTGCAAGGAGCTGGGTGTTGCCCTGCACTTCAGACTGACTGAGTCTAAACATTTTAACAAGAGCTGTCTGAGATTTATACCAATAAAAATCTGGTTTTTCTCCCCCCCTTTTTTTTAACACTAAAAATCCGTAAGTAAAATAAAGCTTAACCTTTAAAGGTGTAAAGCTTAGGTTACTGGGCCATTTGTGATTTACTTATTTATTTTTTGCAAAGTTGAAGTATTGCACATATTTCAAGGAAATACTCTATTTCATACTTTATGTCTTACTCTATTTCAGGAGGATTTGGATATCTGATAATTCCTTTTGTCTTCCAAGCTCTTCTACCATGGCATAGTTTTAAAAAACTTCGTTCTGTTTGCAAAATAAAAATGCAAATTACCCTTTGGGGTAGTCTGTACATAAAAGAATATGCTGTTTTGTTGGTTTTTTTTTTTATATATATTTGTTCCTTCAATTAGTTAGTCTTGCCCAATAAATTTTAGTGTTTTGTAACTAATAACTAATGAAGAACAGGTAACAAAAGCCACAACGGCATCTTGTACTCATTAAGAATTGGATCAAGCTAGCTTGCACATCGCATGAGGCACGCCGTCACATATAGAAAGCAAAAAGTGTCTGGGGCAGCATACATTATTAATTAGAGCTGAAGCTGGACTTCTGTTGTGGCAATCATGACTTTCATGTTCTATTACTTTCATGTTCTAAAAATACTATGCTTGACTTGATGTTTTATGATTTCTGTATGCGAGCGGGTGGACATTAGACGCATTTCATGAGGGGCTGCAAGCTTAAATTCTCCTCACTAAAGGAGAAATTCCATTCATGAAGGGCATGGTAGCAACAAAAAGCCCATCTACTTGAGAGTGAGCATTTACAGAGGGCAGCAGGCAGTTCCTGGCACCTTGAATTCAGTAGGATGAAGCTGGAACATCTTTTATGTTGCTAGAATGTTGAAAAATCTGGGGATATTTTGTAGCCCCTTCTTTGTTTTGTATTTGTCAAGAATGCTGGTGCCTCTGATATAGGAGCATTCTCTGCCCATCCTTATATGGTTAATGGTCGGACAAAATGATCTTGGTGGAACACTGGAACAGGTTCCCAGGTGATGGAGACCCCATCTCTGGACACATTCAAGGTCAGTCTTGATGAGGCTCTGAGCAACCTGCTCTAGTTGAGGATGTCCCTGTTCAGTGCAGGGGGGCTGGACTAGCTGACCTTTAGAGGTCCATTCCAACCCAAGCCATTCTATGATTCTGTGATCTTAAAGGTCTTTTCCAACACAAGCCATTCTGATTCTAAGATATCAGCACTTCGGCTGGTATGTCAAACTACCTCTTGTAAGATTTCCTGCCAGCTCCTGATGTTCACTACAGAAATACTCCTCAGCCATTTCATGTTGCACTGTTTGTATAGTCTGAGTGCAGCAAAGAGATTGACCTGGTTTTGGGACCGAATTAACTCTGTCTTGTAGGTGTAATGAATTTAAATATGATCAATCTGATCATGCTCTGTTGGGCAGTGATAGCTAGGTAGGTAAAATAGCTGTCATTACAGTGCTTTCCAATGACTGGATCCTCCTGTTTGAAAGTCATTAAGGAAGGGTAAATGTGAGACTTTTCCATTTCCTGTTACCATGAAGAGGTGTATAAACTTGGCAATGCACAGCTGGAGGAAAGGGTTAAGGGTGGTCTTCTGACAGGAGCCCCATCAGAGTTCAATAGGTTGACAGGATCACAGTTTCCTAGATTGGAAAATACCTTTAAGATCATCGAGTCAAATCACTAACCCAGCATTGACAAGACCTCAACTACACAACTCTTAAAACACCTCCAGGGCTGGGGACTCCACCACTGCCCTGGGCAAGCCATTCCACTGCCTGATAACCTGCTTGGTACAGAAATTCTTCCTTGTATCCAATCTGAACTTCCTTTGGTGCAACTTGAGGCCATTTCCTCTTGTTCTATCACTTGTTACTTGGTTGAACAGACCAACCCCCACCTCTCTCCAGCCTCCTGTCAGGGAGTTGTTGAGATCGAGAAGGTCTCCCCTAATCCTCCTTTTCTCCAGGGTAAACAATCCCATCTCTCTCTGACATCAAATGACTTCCTGGAATGAGCTTGAACTCACTTACAGAAGTCCTTCAAGCTGAATATTTGTATTTTGTGCTGAAGCAGAAGAATTCAGGTGTAGCTAAATATTGCATTTTACAGGAAGACCAGCTACCAGCAGCCAAAAGAGAATAACTTCCTAAACTGTCTGACCATGCTCTTTATGATTTTGATTCCGTCTTGGGGTAGCTCCAAGTAATGGCAACCACAAGAAAAACTCCCCGGGCAGACTTCTTGCATCCCTTTTGGTGTCACAAGATAGACACTGTGAAATTACGTTGACCTGTTTCTGTAAAGCCATGCTACTGACCGAAGGAAGTCAGAGATTTTTATTCTTGTAACTGAAAATATTATTTTATTGAATAGAATCCTGTTCTTGATCAGATATTTCTCCATGTAGCTCATTTTCTTCTTAGGCGGGTGCAGGCTCTTCTGTCCCAATACAGTGAGGTCATACACAAGTGAACGGCTCTGCAAATCTATCAAGAGAGACACGGTCCAATGACATCATCCTCATGTCATTAGTGGAAGCAAAGGTTGTTTAGTATCTCGTAGAACAGTAATGCCAATGATAGGCTCAAAATGTTTTGCAATTGCAAGAACAAGCAGTTGAGAGACCAGACCAATTAATTATACCTTCTAAGATCTTTTCTCCTCAGATAAAACCGTAAATGTTGTGATAGACTTCAACCACCACATGGCTTTAAAGGATAATTCCTTCTACATAAACATGAAAACAAAAGTAATTAATAAGCTTAGTGAGAGCTATCTTTTGTCCAAGCTGTAAAGCCTTTTTAAAATTATTTCTTTTTTCTTGGTTGCTTCCAGGGATCTATTTTCATTCCTGAAAGATGCTTGTTCAGCCAGTTTCTGAAATTACCAACATTTTCCAGAGCTATAATCTACTCTGACTAAAGAAAGTCTGAAGATGGCTGATGTTCCAGGGAACATGTGTTTTGAATTGAAGAACAATGATACAGTTTTGTTTGCACTCATAAATAATGAATCTTTTTCTGACCACAAGTAAAGATTGTCTAAATTAGTCTCCTGATTCAGTAATTGATCTGAAGCGTAGGCTGTGTCAGAGCTATCAATACACTGATGACTGCATGTGTCTAAGAGAGCTACAGGAGTGTTTATGAAGGGCATTATAAAAAATATAAAGGGGGTTAGAAATGAGCTTTGTGGATTATCTTCACTTAATGGCATGGCAAATGTCATTTTATGGACCTAATTTACTGAACATTAATAACGCTACAGTTGAGGTAAATCATTTTAATGGCAAGATTTATGTGAATAACACCAGCACTAATTTACCAATGGAATTTACAAAATCCATTTAGCTCTTCTAAAGAGGCACTAAGTGGATGTTATGGCTTCGTTTTAGATTGACACAATCAGGGGAGCGGGGCAGCCCTGCTCTTTCTTTCTCCCTTGTGCTTGTGCACAGTGAAAGACAGAAGATGAGTTCAGCAACAGGACTTTGGTGAGTCACAGAACAGTGCTGAGCGATCAGCTCACTTTTTTCTTTTTTCTCTGCCTTCAGCCAAGAGCAGATGATTAAAGTTGTGCCAAAGCAATACTGGGAAGAGGTGCTTGGGGACTGCACCTTCTGCACTAGGTCCTCCCTGTATTAAATGCAGCTACCTTCAGAGAGATAAGCTGATGTGAAGTCTTTGGATGCTTTAGGGGTGCAGAGCGCTATCGGGAGAGCAAGATGCTGCAGGTGAAGGAACCTCACCGCCCATGCCCATTTTGTCTATGAAATCATTATTAATCACTCTAGTATTGTGGAATAAGCTACTGTATCTACAGTGTGAAGGTGTCCAGGATGACTGGAGGTCATTTCTCTTCCCAAGAAATTCCTGTGTCTCCCTAAGCAGGAGCTCTCATGTTAGATAATGTCCACAGAGACAGCAAGACTTCAGTTAGCAGAGTAAGCTCCAAGGCAGAGTGCCCTTAAGAGATGGACCTCAGAACCTCCTGTTAGAGGATAGCAGAGTTTCCTGCTTTTTGAAGAACAAGTTCAGAAGTCAGGTTATTTTAGACTTAGTTTTCAAATTCCACGCATAGTTATTGAAAAATACCTATTTAGTCTCAAGGCAAAATGAGTATAATGTAAATAATTGGCCAACCTACAAAGTAATCAGGAAGGAAGGAAGGAAGGAAGGAAGGAAGGAAGGAAGGAAGGAAGGAAGGAAGGAAGGAAGGAAGGAAGGAAGGAAGGAAGGAAGGAAGGAAGGAAGGAAGGAGAAATGGAAAAGGAAGAGGAGAAGGAGAAGAGAAGGGAAAGGCGAATGGAAAGGGGAAGTGGAAGAGAAAGGAAAAAAAAGTGTAATAGTATTGCTAGAAGAAAAAGAAAGAAAGAAAAGAAAGAAAGAAAGAAAGAAAGAAAGAAAGAAAGAAAGAAAGAAAGAAAGAAAGAAAGAAAGAAAGAAAAAGAAAAGAGAAAAGAAAGAAAGAGAAAAGAAAGACAATGTGATTACTATTTTTAAATATATAGAAATTGTTTAGACACTATTGTAATTGGAAGATAGATAGATAGATAGATAGATAGATAGATAGATAGATAGATAGATAGATAAATAGATAGTCAACCCATGGAAGAAAAATGAGTAAACACTAGTGTTTGCTAATCAGGTGTCTAGTATGAACATGCAAGCTGATCAAATAGCATGCAATTATCAGTTTAAAAATTATTGCATTGAGCATTTGATTATTCATGGGAAGTTATGGGCTCGGCTGAGTGCGAGATTTTTATGTGTGTCTGTTGGAAGAGGTTGTTTATGATGTGACATTATTTAATGGTAAAATGAAAAACAGCACAGTTCTGTGCCAGGACATGAGAGGGTCATAGGGGGAATGAATATTTATGAAGTAAAATAAATATGAAGATGGAGCTTCCCTCTCTTTTTCCCATCCCCCACTTCTGTTTTTTAACCATACAAAGTCCATGACATGTAATATACACTGGCTTATATATGCTGGGGGCAGCTCATGTCTTTGCATTTAACTCTGATGACAGTATGGTGCTGCAGATACCCTCTTTGAGAAGTGGCTGCTGTTGGTGGTGTAATTTTTCCTTTATTGCCTTTAGAAGATGAATGTACTCCTGAAATGTTGCAAGAAGCCAGTTTTGCAGAGCTATAGTTCTATTTTATCCACCTATTTTGCGGAAATGTATCTACCTCTTCCCCTTCAAACCTCTTACCACAGGATTTCTCTGTATTCCATATTGTGATCTGCAATGTACTTACTCTCAGGGAAGAATCATTGAATGGTTTGTGTTGAAAGGGACCTTAAAATGATCTCATTCCAAAGACCCTGCCATGGGCAGGGACACTTCCCATGAGACCAGGTTGCTCGAAGGCCCATCAAACCTGCCCTTAAACACTTCCAGGGATGGGGCTCCCAAAACCTCTCTGTACAACTTGTTCTAGTGCCTCACCACCCTCACAGCGAAGAACATCTTCCTTATACTTAATCTAAATCAACTCTCTTTCAGTTTAAAGCCAGTGACCCTTGTCTTATTGCTACACGCCCTTATAAAACGTCCCTCCCCAGCTTTCCTGTAGGAACCCTTCAAATACTGAAAGTATGTTATAAGGTGTCCCTGGAGCCTTCTCTTCTCCAGGCTGAATGACCCCAACTCCCTCAGCCTGTCCTCATAGGAGAGGTGCTCCAGCCCTCTGAGCATCTTTATGGCCTCCTCTGGACCCACTCCAACAGATCCACGGTCTTCTTATGCAGGGGACCCTGGATACAGTACTCCAGGTGAGCTCTGTCCAGAGTAGAGGGGGAGAATCACCTCTTCTGACCTCCTGGCCACGCATCTTCTGATGTAGTGCAGGACGTGATTGGCTTTCTGGGCTGTGAGCACATATTGCTGGCTCATAAACAGTTTTTCTCCCACCGACACCTCCAAGCCCTTCTGTGCAGGGCTGCTCTCAATCCACTCATCACCCAGCCTGTATTTGTGCTTGGGATTGTCCTGTCCCAGGTGCAAGACCTTACACCGTGCCTTGTGGAACTTGATAAGGTTTGTATGGACTCACCTCTCCAGCCTGTCCAGGTCCCTCTGGATGGATCCCTTCCTTCCAGAATGCCAGCTGCACCATGCAGCTTGGTATCATCAGCAAAGTTGCTGAGGGTGACCTTGATCCCACTGCCCATGTCACCGACAGAAATGTTAAACAGCACTGGTCCCAGTACTGATCCCTAAGGAATGCCACTTGTTACTGGTCTTCACTTGGACATAAATTTGTGGACCACAACTCTTTGAGTGTGATCATCCAGACAATTCCTTATCCACTGAGTGCTCCATCTGTCAAATCCTTGTCTCTCCAGTTTAGAGACAAAGATGTTGTGGGAGACAGTGTCAGATGCTTTGCACAAGTCCAGAAGATGATGTAAGTTGCTCTTCCCCTAACCATCTACGCTGTAACCCCATCACAGAAGGCCACCAAATTTGTCAGGCATGATTTGACCCTAGGTTGGCTGTCACTGATCACCTCCTTATTTTCCATGTGCCTTACCACAGTTTCCAGGAGGATTTGCTCCATGATCTTGCTGGGCACAGAGGTGACACTGACTGGCCTGTGGTTCCCTGGGTCTCTCCTGATATAATGGGTCTTTCCCCTTCAGTCTGCAGAGCTGTGAAGCAGTTCTGCAAGACACCTCAGGATTCATGACAGAGAGACTTGACTCCTCATTTTACAAGTGAGCACCCAAGAAAAAGAATTATAGATATTTTGGGTTGGAAGAGACATTTAAAGGTCCCTGTAGTAAGCAGGGACATCTTTAACTATTTCAGGTTGCTCAGAGTCCCTGACCTTGAATATTTCCAGGTATGGGACATCTACCACCTCCCTGGGCAACTAAGGCTTCTGGGCAACTAAGAGACAAATAAAGGTTTCAGAACTGGATTGTGGTGGAGTAAGAACTCGGACTTCGGCCGTACGGATATCTCTAGGCTTACAATCAAAGGCTTACATCCTGAGCCTGCACCTGAAGTACCAAATTGACTTTTGTCTTCTTTATGTTCTCTAATACCCACTCTCTGGTGCTCCTTATCCAGTTGCCAGCATAGGCAGCACTTTGCATCTTCCCTTAGTTTGTCAGGCAGATATGAGTAGATTCTAAGCTCCAGGTGCCTCATCTGTAACTTTAGGCACATAACTTAAGCTACTTTAGTGCCCTGAGATCCCCTTCATAGAAAACAGAGAGAAACATCACCTCTGGACAATTATTCATCCCTCCTAAGTTATTTACTCATAAAGGTTACAGTCTCCTTTTTACTAGAGGAGGGTTTAGAGTGAGGAGCTCCCAGGATAGGTGCTTCCATTAGATGGCTGAAGTTGTATGGGATGCATGTATGGGAGGCTGAGAGGAGACCTTCTTGCTCTCTACAGCTCCCTGACAGAAGATTGGAGTGAGGTGGTGGATGTTGGGCTCTTCTCCCAGGTAACCAAAAAAAACCTCTAGACATGACACTTCAGGTCATGGTTTAGTCATCATGATAATGTTTAGTAGATGGATGGACTTGATGATCTTGAAGGTCCTTTCCATCCTTAATGGTTCTATGTAACTTGAGTGTCTTGATAGTGAGACAATGCCTTGGTGTCCTGCAGAGCCTGCTGGGATCATGATGCATTCTAGCAGCAGTTAGAAAAGATAACTGTTCCGAGGAGATGTGAGTAAACTGTGTGTAGGGGGGCTACTGGCACTTATCTTTATTCATTCATTGAGCAGGTATTGTGCAATCTTGCCAGAAACACCTCTTTCCCCCAAGAAGTCTGTTTCTTAGTCCTGGGCACAGACAGTTGCCAACTTATCAAATAATGAGGTGTTATTTTGCAGGGCGCACAAATGAAGATGAGAAAAGTGCATTCCTAGTAAATACATTCTCAGAGGAAAAACGAAACTCGAGTTCTGGATGAGACATGACACATGAAAGCATTCAGTCTGACTCATATTACCACTAACTCATCATCACCTTTTCCAATAAAACCAAGCTGCTTAAAAATTGTGTTGAATATTCTTTTTCTCGGGGAGGAACAATATTTCAGGTGACAGTGAGAGAACACAGTAGGCAACAAAGAATTCAATCTGGATAAAATACTATAGGTTTTGCTCTAGTGTTTTTTATTTTACTGCAGTTTGGTTTCTTCTGAATTCTTTAAGGGATGTGTTCCAAGGAGGAGGGGGCAGGGAATGCCCAAAACAAAACAAGTCCTGAGAAGCAAAATGAATTTCAAAGACAACCTGAAATGAAGAGTGAACATTCAAGCAGCTGAGAGGAAGCATATCCCTCCTTTGAACTCAGGAGGTTAGTATGAGCTGGCAATACTTTCTTTCGACTGTTCCCCACAATTAAGTACAGCACTGATGAAAACTCAGAGAGGAGATCAACGATGTGTCCTGGAAAGAGCTTGAACCCATCATGGAGTAATCAAGAGTAAATGCTTTCTAAACATGGGGCTCTCGCAGGGATCAAAAGAATTGCTTCAACAGGCTGTTTATTTACTAGCGAAGGTCCTTGTATTTATTACGCTACTGAGAACAAAGGGCCAGCGCTGGTACCTGGTTGTTTTACTTCCACAGCTCTGCTGTCAGCAGCAGCAGCTGGGACAAGTTCCTCACCAGGAACAAAATACGGGCTTATCTACTTGCCTACAGCTAAATGGGTTGAAGCCGGAGTATTGTGGTGTCATTTTTTCCCTCTTCTCTCCAGCTCTCTCCCATGGAAGAGAGGAGCCCACCTGCCCAGCACGGTGCCTGCCTGCCCTACCCACTTCCTGCTCTGCCCAACCTTCCTTAGAAGGAGCACCAGAAATCCTGCTCTGAGATGTTGCAGGGCCTCATTTTGTGTGATCTTGGTGAGGAAAAATAGCTGAGAGCTTTTCAAAAAGCAAGGTAGTTTAGCAATGTCACACAGGTGAGTTTTCTCGTCAGGAGGCAGGATTCCAATGGGAAGTTTTGTTTCCATTTCATACATTCCATTTTATTTTGCTTCTTGGGAATGAACAGGGAATATTCTTGGGAATATGCACTCGGCTCTGTTTCCTTGTGCAACTTGCAGAAAATTGTTCATCTTCTGGCCTAAAACTGAGAGGACACAACTGTCCATCTAATTCTGTGAATGCTTGTGAGTGACACAGGGACACACAGACTTCAATCTCTAATCCAAGAGATCACTTCAGTACGTTTGTTTTTTTAAACATGGGAACAAATCCATTGGCATTAAGAGCTTTGCTGGGTGGGGGGTCAGAGAGCTCATCACCTTGTGTTGAACCAACATGGTGGGGCGACTTAGGGAGGCATCTACTCACTACAACAACACCCGGCAGCCAGAGCCTCCTGGTGAATCTTGCTCATTGTTTTACGTGCTATTTATATATATTTAAAATTGTAACAAACAGAAGGATTGCTATACATCATAAAATCATGGTGAGTTCATAGAATTTTGGGAAAGCAAAATAAACAGTCACAGACCCTCTGTTAAAAGAATGGAAAAAAAAAAAAAAAGAAGAAAGAAAGTTCACTATTTCTCTCCAACGAGAGATGTATTCCTGTGATGTACATTCTTAATATAAATCATAATGCAAAATGAGTAAACACAAGAAAAAGCCACAGTTTGAACAAAGGAAAACAAAAAGGAAGAGGAATGGCTCCTTTTCTGGCAAAGAATAATCTTAAGAAAAATTAGTCTTTGCAGGACCTGTCCGCAGTGCCTCTTTGACTGCTTGGATACAATAAACAAGGATTCCAGCTTTCAAAATACAATGATGGGGTTTTTTTAATAGTGAAAAATATCCTCAGAGACCACCTGTGACTTATTAGGGCTTTATCTAGGTAGCACAATTAATACTAGAGGTGTGTGTCAAGGAAAAAAAATAGGTTTCCTCTGTAGCTTACACTTGTTCTGCATACCTTCTGTTTCCACCTTTCCCAGTTTATTGACCTACTTACCTTATTCTATTCAATTTACTCAGCTCTTTAAATCCCCAGTATATAGAGTGAGTTTTGGGGAACCATCCAAAATAGAAGGACATCTTATCTGGCAGCTACAAGGATGTCATGGGATGTGTGGAGTATTTGCTCATTTTTTCTGCCTGTTCCAGAACATCCACACAGCAACTGAGCACCTTTGTGTTAAATCAGCTCGAACTAATAAAGTTCTTCTCATCCCTCATGGGGTCTTTGGCCATTCTTTGACTGAGGAAGGGCTTATGTGTGTTATTTATTTGTCGTGTTTCTTTGGGATTCCTCTGCAAGCACCTCTTGTCTCAGAGGGTCTTAATGACTCTTGGAGATCCCTATGGTGGTGAGTTGCTACCAGGGCAAGTAAACGTTTTTTTTTTCAGAGACTTGCCATGTTCCATCTGATATGGCTAAAGAGCTATGTGAGCCAGGCCCTGTTAGCAGTGACTGGCAAGTTCTTGCCTTTCTTTTTCTCATTGCCCTTTGACAGCGTTTTTATTTTTAGGATAAACTAGATGCAGGCCTTGTCTGCAACTGAGAACAAATCCCATTAAAAGGTTCTTGGAGGCCTCTCTGACACCTCCACATACCCAGGGAATGTGCCCCAGTATATTTATTTGCTCTATGGCAAAGTACAGTGGGATCAAATCTGCAGATGTCTAGTGATAATGTTGTGAGCAATGATGAAAAAATTCTACATAACTCAGTGCTCACCACATATGCAGAGTTTTAGCAAAGTAGTCCAGAAATAACGGGCACAAACAATAACATTTCTTCTGAGAATCAATTGCAACAACCTACTGAAGAAAGGAAATTGCATTCAGGTGAAGGTGATCGGTAATTTTGACCTCTAGCGACATAGTATTTTTCAGATATTCAGCTACTATAATCTTTTCTAATGTTCAGAATCACAGAATCTCTATGGTTGGAAAAGACCTTTGAGATCATCAAGTCCAACCGTTTTCAGGTGTCTATGTGAAGAGATGAATCGCCCAGGAAGGACCTTCCAGAGAAAGTGGGAATGGACTCTTTCCTAAGCACTTCAAATATCCAAGAACATCCCTACTACATAATGTGGAAGTTATTATTTTGGATATTTGCAGAGAGAGAACATTTGTAGTGTATCATACACACCTTTGGTCTCTGAGAAAAGTAATAATGTGAAGGGTAAGAACGCATGACATAATCACAGTTCCAGCCCTGTTCTGTTTCCATATTTTTTGTGTCTCCAAGGGATACTTACGTTGTAGTCTTGAACGCATTAAGTGTTATGCATGAAGTCACATGACCTGAACTCTGGGGCAGACACAGATTAATTGATTTCTAATGGAAAAATGCATGCCTGATGCTATTTTCATCGCAACACAACATTTCCTGTGTCGTAAGTAGTCATCT
>JANVCC010000247.1:353651-475077 GCA_025345505.1 Todiramphus chloris collaris
CTATTTTCATCGCAACACAACATTTCCTGTGTCGTAAGTAGTCATCTTTTAGCTATCTGAAAGTATATTTTACCCTCATTGATACAAACGGTGCAAATGCAGTGCTTCCTTTCCACCTGAACCATAGAGGAATATTTCTGCCCCCCTTGGTTTGGTTCATGGTGGTTCCCTTCTGTGCACAGCTTCTCATTTTGAAAAACAGTTTTGTGAAAGAGCAGTCTCTGTTGTTGCATGCTCCTGTCTCCTCAGACATGCTCCTGTGCAGCTGCTGCATCGTGTTCTACCAGGGTACGTACTGGAGGCGAATGCATCTAGATAGCAAAAAGAATTAATTATCTTAGGTTTGTGGGGAACAGATTGTTTAGAGTGTGATGTGTGGTCTGCCATCATTTCACCCCACTGAAGTTGTGCTGCTTCTTCCTCCCTCACAATGCCATTTAGAAGTGGGCTGAGTCCACCTCTGGGCTTTCCTCAAGCTTTTCCCAGCACATTTAAGACGTGTTTGTCATAGAATGGTAGGGGTTGGGAGGCACCTCTGGAGATCATCAAGTCCAACCACTCCACCAGCACAGGATCACCCACTGCAGGCCACACAGGAACAGATCCAGGGGGAGCTGGAAAGTCTCCAGAGAAGGAGACTCCACCACCTCTCTGGGCAGCCTGTTCCAGGTTCCATCATTCTCACAGCAAAGAAGCTTCTCCTCATGTTGAGGTGGAACTTCCTGAGTTTCGCTTTGTGCCTGTTGCCCCTTGTCCTATCACACTCTGTTGTATTGTTATTCTTGCTCTTCAGTGTGTGACTGACCAGGCTGAACTGAACTGCAGTGGGATAATGTTTTGATCCAGTAACGACAGTGTTTCATTGAAGCACTTTCATCATGATATGTATTTGACAGATAAATGTCCAGACTTTGTCCTGCTGGACCGCTTCTCACAACTGTAGCAAGCTGTATAGCAAACAGCCATATCTTCACTTGTCTTTGCAGCTTCATTTTGGTATTTTGTTACTTTTTTTCGTCTGTTTAGACAATTAGCTCTTCAGGGCAGGAGCCTGCTGTTCTACATCAGTAGAGCTGAGTTCCCGTCAGTGCTATATGCAGCGAAACAACAAATGAAAAGTGCCTCACTTCTGATTGTACTCCCAGAGTGTGCCTTACTCTGGGGATAGACACGGTGTATCTAAGTCATTTGCACTGGCACAGAGTGCATGTCATTCTTGAAGGTTAGGCCAAGTCCCTCTGATGTGTGCTTGGACAAAATAATTGCTTCTTTCTCAGGGACAGGAAGAACGGGTGGCTTTGCCTTTTCTGTTGCTGTTCTCATGATGCAGATCTCCTGCCTGTCAGCAAACAACCATCTCCTCTCCATCTTTGGTGGTAAAAACGCTAATAGCCAGACTTCACTTTCCAAGGATGCTTTGTGATTCTAGAGAAACTAAACCCACACTTTATTTCCAAGAAAATTGTGGCTCCATTTCTTGAAAAGATATGGTCATGATTCGTAGTTGTAGAGTGAGTGATTTACTTTGAGGAAACAATCTGCTTCCAGACAATGCCTGCCATACACAATGAAAAGAAAGTACCATGCCTTTCAGCGCATCCTTTCCAGCCTGGTTCAGTTTTGCCTGTTCCTACACATAAGGGTGCAAATCCTAAAATGGTGTATACTCCTTCTCCAGCTTTCCTTATACTGGGTCCAATCCCAGTCCCAAAGTTCTCCTTTTCTCTTATGAAAGATGATCCAACTTTTTTAATAGCTAGAGTTGAAAAGATTCTTCTGCCCCTCTGACTTATCAGTAGTTGCCCTACCCAATTTACAGAGATGTCAAGCGCAGTCCTGAGGTGGTTTCTAAAGGAGCATTCTGCCATTATCACTCCTGGTAAATTCATAGGTTTGATTTAAGCTATCTTTTTGAACACACATTTTGTTTCCCAATAAAGTATTCTTTTTGTGACCTCCTAATTAATAAGATTAAGGGAATTTAGCCTGGGAATCTGACAAAAGGCAGCATTCTCTGACCCTCACTGAATATTAATATCCATCTTGTAGCAAAAGCAGAACACTTGTTTGTGTATATTGGAGCCCCACTGGTTTAGGTCTTTACTAGGAAAACAACAAAGATGAGGAAAAAAAAAAAAAGCCCCAAAAACCAAAAAAACAAATTACAGCTGAAACAAATCATCAGCATCGCTGTTTTCAAATTACTATATTTCTGGGGAATTTCAGTCAGTTACATGAAAAAGAAGACACCAGTTTCAATGGAGCTTTGATAGTCAGGTTATGTTAATAATGGGGACTCATGTAAAATGCATAAGGTATACCTTACAGATGAAGAAGATTGCTAATAATTATTCTGTATGCTAAGAGAGTAGCTCTTTCTGAACTGATACATAAAGACTCCTTTACATCCCAGTCTAATTACTTATAGACAGTTGAGCACAAAATTACTTTCATCTGTTTGAACATGTGGAAGGGAAGAGATTAGAGATGTACCTTTCAAAACAGCTGGTTGGCATGTTAAAGAAGAAAACCTACTGGTTCTTCGGTTCTGATTGAAAAGTGCATTTCTTCATAATTAGACCTATTAAAGTAAATGTCGTGCAGGGGGATTCTCAGAGGGGGTGACTGGGGTGCGCAGCATGAAAGTCAGTTGCTCTCTTATGGCTGCTTGAGGAATCGGAAGAGTTTTCAAAACTGAGGAAAGATAGGACGAGGTGTTTTGACGTCTTGTGCTATTCCCTGGACATTTTGAGATTTCTTTTGGTGCTTTGGCTTCCATGGAACAGGAGTGGGAGTTCCTGGGGATTGAAAATGGCTGTGAGCAGCCAGTGCTCTGACACTTCTTGATGTCTTCCTCTTGCTGTCCTTCAG
This sequence comes from Todiramphus chloris collaris, assembly GCA_025345505.1. Classification (NCBI taxonomy): domain Eukaryota; kingdom Metazoa; phylum Chordata; class Aves; order Coraciiformes; family Alcedinidae; genus Todiramphus; species Todiramphus chloris. The sequence goes on from JANVCC010000247.1 coordinate 356,523, forward strand.
GGAGAAGTCAATGTGAGTTGTATGGAAAGCAATGACTTTTGCAGGAAAAAAAAACATAGAATCATTAAGGTTGGAAATGACCTTCAAGATCATCAAGTCCAACTGTCTACTAAACATTATCATGATAACTAAACCATGTCCTCAAGTGCCACATCTACATATTTTTGGAACCCCTGCAGGGATGGTGACTCCATTCCCTCCCTGGGCAGCCTGTGCCAAGGCCTCTCCACTCTCTCAGCACAGAAACTGTTCCTCATGGCCAACCTGAACCTGCCCTGGGGCAACTCAAGCCCATTTCCTCTCATCCTATCACTGGTTACCTGAGAGAAGAGACCAGCCCCCACCTCACTCCAACCTCCTTTCAGGGAAGTGTAGAGAGCAAGAAGGACTCTCCTCAATCTCCTCTTCTCCAGACTAAACACGTGTGATGTGAAGTGTCACAAACAGTCTGTAGGCAGATGAGTGACGATGGGAGGACTCTCTGGAGAGCGGCGCGGTGAAGAGAGACTGGGAGTGCTGGTTGACAACTGGTTGAACATGAGCCAGCAGTGTGCTCTGGAAGGCCAATGGCATCCTGGCTTGTATCAGGAATAGTGTGGCCAGCAGGACTAGGAATGTGATTCTCCCCCTGTACCCAGTACTGGTGAGGTCTCACCTCCAGCACCGGGCACAGTTCTGGACCCCTCGCTTCCAGAAGGACATTGAGGTGCTGGAGCAGGTCCAGAGGAGACAACAAGGCTGGTTAAGGTATTAGAGGGAAAGTCTTATGAGGAGAGGCTGAGGGAGCTGGGGTTGTTTAGCCTGGAGAAGAGGAGACTCAGGGGGGATCTTGTCACTCTCTCCAACTACCTGAAGGGAGTGTGTAGTCAGGTGGGGTCGGTCTCTTCTCCCAGGCAACTAGTGACAAGACCAGAGGGCATGGCCTGAAGCTGTGCCAGGGGAGGTTTCAGTTGGATATCAAGAAGCACTTCCTGACAGAGAGGGTGATCAGACATTGGAATGGACTGCCCAGGGAGTCATCATCCCTGGATGTGTTTGAAGAAAGGCTGGATGTGGCACTGAGTGCCATGGTCTGGCTGATGTGGTGGTGTTGGACCATAGGCTGGACTTGATGATCTCAGAGGTCTTTGCCAGCCTCAGTAATTCTGTGATTCAGAGTGATCAATGTCTCGAATTTCCAGATAGTGATAGGATGAGAGGTAATGCGCTTAAGTTGTGCCAGGGGAGGTTTAGATTGACCATGAGGAACAATTTCTGTACTGAGAGTGGAGAAGCCTTGGCACAGGCTGCCCAGGGAGGAGGTGGAGTCACCATCCCTGCAGGGGTTCCAAAAATATGTAGATGTGGCACTTGAGGACATGGTTTAGTTGTCATGATAATGTTTAGTAGACAGTTGGACTTGATGGTCTTGGAGAGCTTTTCTAAGATTTTGTGATTCTGTGATTCTATTTGTTTGCTTTAGCTGATTTCATGACAAGTCTAGAAAAGGAATGAGTATACAATGGGCCTAATTCTGTACTGACTTTGTAGTACTTAAAGGGAACAACATGTATTTGCAGCAGAACCAACAAGGAAAATGTCTCTCCTCATGCAGGTTTCTAATTCTGTCCAAAGCTTTTTATTGTGACCTGAGATACTAGCAGCAGTAGCTAGTTCTTAGAAGTGCTCTCATCCAGACTTTGCTGAGCATTTCATGAAGTGTAAATTTACTGCTATCCTCCTTGTGCTGAGAGACGAGCCAAGACTATACAAGGTGAAGATACACACAAGAACTCCAGGGTGACTATGAGTAGACTAGATGCCTCTCCTAATTTGTCATGTATACAGCAAAATAACCAGTGTCTGAGACTCTGTGGGGAGGGAACTGCAGAATGCTCTCCAGATTACCAGAAAGAGAACTGTGTATCTGGTATAACTTCTCTATGTCTGAAGCATGAGATACCTTGCTGTCTTCTTGCTTGGTCTCTGCTCTCCATCAAATCATGTACAGCAGCTGGTATTGAGTCAGATGTATAAGTTAATGTGGAAGCCAATAATCTCCACGTTAAAACACTGTGGAGATTGTTCTTCCGTCAACACTCATTAGACCACATCTAGATATTGCATCCAGTTTTGGTCCCCCAATACAGGAAAGCCAGAGATAAAATGGAGTGTTGGAGCACGTATCCTTTGAGGACAGGCTGGGGGAGTGATTCTGAGTCATCCTGGAGGATGGATGGCCTCAGGGGCACCTAACAGCCCCCCAGTGCCTATAATAGTTCACTGAGGAGATAGAGGGGGGCTCTTCAGAGCAGTGCATGGTGGGAGGACAAGAGAAAATGGGCACAAGTATTGCATCCAGCTCTGGAGTCCCCAATACAAGAAGGTCATGGACATGATGGAGAGGGTCCAGAGGAGGGCTATGAAGATGCTCAGAGGGCTGGAGCAACTCTTCTATGAAGACAGGCGGCGGGAGTTGGGGTTGTTCTTCCTGGAGAAGAGAAGGCTCCAAGGAGACCTTAAAGCAGCCTTCCACTATCTGAAGGGGGCTACAGGAAAGCTGGGGAGGGGCAGATTCCAAGGGCATGTGGTGATGGGATGCAGGACAATAGTTTTAAACTAGAGCAAGGTAGATTTAGATTGGACATTAGGAAGGAGTTCTTTACTCTGAGGGTGGTGGAACACTGGCACAAGGTGCCCAGGGAGGTGGTGGAGGCCCCATCCCTGGAGACATTCAAGGTCAGGCTGGATGGGGCTCTGAGCAACCTGCTCTACTTGAGGGTGTCAGGGGGCTTGGACTAGATGACCTTTGGGGGTCCCTTCCAACGTGGGGCATTCTACGAATCTGTGTTAAGTGAAGAGGGTGCAGAGGCAGATTCTGAATCCAGCACAGAGTGTCTCGCACTTCTTCCCTAGATTAATTTTCATGTGCATAAAATCAGAAAATCACAGAAAACACTTTACAAAGTGTTACATCCAATAAACAAGAGGTGCATGGCCTTGATATGTACTGCTGCCCTTTTTCATTAGATCACCTCCTGTTTATGTCAAGAAAGATGCCTGCCCTCTGTGTCCCTCCCTGCCCTTCGTGTCCCTCTGGGTGTGCTGGGAGTTGGATACTACATGCTTGTGTGAGGTGAGGTCTCTCAGCTGGCGGTCCCTGGCAGTCCTGATGAGGCTGCCCATACAGGAGTTAGAATCATAGAATCACAGAACGGTTGGGGTTGGAAGGGACCTAGATAACTGCTCTGTGTGGTGGGTGGGGAACTAGATGACAGGCCGTACCCTGAGGGTGATAGTCAATATTTTTTTCTCAAACTGGCAACCAGACACGAGCAAGGTCCCCCAGGGGTCAATATTGGTCCCAAATCTGTTTAATATCTTCATAAGTGATTTGGATATGGGGATCAAGAACACCCTGATGAAGTCTGTAGACAAGACCAAAACGAGTGGGGAAGTTGACACTCCAGAAGGGAGAGTCACCCTCCTGGAAGACTTGGACAGGATAGAGATAGGCTGGCACGAACCTCATAAAGTTCATCAGAGACAAGTGTAGGGTCTTGCACCTGGAAATGCATAACCCATGAATGCAGCTCAGACTGGGATGGAGAGTAGCACTGTGGAAAGGGCCCTCGGGTCTTGGTGGACAACAAGCTCACTGTGAGTGATCGGTGTGCTGCAGAGGGAACAAAAGGCAGCAGGATGCTGGGTTGTGTGAACAAGGGCTTCACCAGCAGAGAGAAAGAGTCATCATCCCACTCTGCTCAGCACTGCTTAGACCACACCTTCAGTCCAGGCTCCATCACCCTCACACCAAAGAAGTTCCTTCCCATGTTGAGGTGGAACTTCCTGCATTCCAGTTTGTGCCCATTGCCCCTCGTCCTATCCCAGGGCAGCACTGGAAAGAGCCTGGCCCCTTCTCCTTGCCCCCCACCCTGCAGAGATTTGGAACCATTCCTAAGATCCCCTCTCAGGCTTCTCTTCTCCAGGCTGAACAGCCCCAGGGCTCTCAGCCTTTCCTCCCCAGAGAGATGTTCCAGTCCCTTCAGCATCCTCGCAGCCTCCCTTGGGCTCTCTCCAGTATTTCCCTGTCCCTCTTGAACTGGGGAGCCCAGAACTGGACCCAATCCTCCAGCTGTGGTCTCACCAGGGCAGAGGAGAGGGGGAGGAGAACCTCCCTCAACCTGCTGGACACACTCTTCTTGATGCACCCTGGTTCACAAAGCCCAGCTCGTCCTGAACTCACCCTGCTCCCCACAAAGATCCTCAGTGATCTGATTTGTTGCTATGTGAGGAAGGTCTCCTGGCTCTTCCTGAGTTTGTTTCAAGAGGCTTAACCTCTTCTTTGAGAAAATAAAAGGCAGTATGGTACATCGCTCCAAAAGATGACTGACCCTTTCAATTAATGACGTTAGTGAATCACAGAATGTTAAGGGTTGGAAGGGACCTCAAAAGGTCTTTGAGTCCAACCCCCCCCTGCCAGATCAGGGTCATCCATGGCAACCCACACAGGAACAGAGCCAGGTGGGTTTTGAATTTCTCCAGAGCAGGAGACTCCACCACCTCTCTGGGCAGCCTGAAGAGGAAACCGTGGTGTCTTCCAATCTTGCTGGATGCTTCCTGCTAGACCTCCAGGGCATCAGAGGACAATGACTGCCCTCGGAGCCCCAGGCCCCTACCCTGCACTGCAAGCGCTAAGTTCTTTTCCAGCAATGCACAGGAATAAAAATAACTGCAACAGCCCCCGCCACGCTGGCTCAGGAATGAGTTGCCCTTTGTCATTATTCCTAACTCAGGTTGGACTTCCACACCAACTTTGAATTCTTTATGGATAGAAGATACTTCTGATTAAAAGATACATCTTGATTTCGAGGACAGCGAGTGTGTTGTACACATAATACATGGCTACCAGGAGCACTCCTGATTGCTGATAATTTAATTCCTATAACAGACTAGAGAAAGCTTATTACCTGGCAGCCAGTATTCCATCACGATTTTCTGAAATAAATAGCCTATCAGACAGCTAGTGATAAAGGAAAAAAAAAGGCAAGTGAACGTGATGTCCTTAATTTTGTGTGTTTTTAAACATAATATACTGTGGTAACACAGGCATCCTAAAAGCTGTCTCCCTGCTAATCCTTCTCTATGGCTTTTCCCTGTATTTGTGGCATGGCTTATTTAATTGAATAGAATTGTTACATCAATTTTAAAATCTTATGCACGGCCTGAATAAGTTATTATAATAATAGAGCATGAAATTCACTAAAATACTGTCTCCTGTGTTCTATTCCTGTGGTTCATGATTGTTTTTTTATGTGCTGTAGAAAAAGAAGCATTTTTAAGTACATACTGACAACTGACTGTATATTTTCTTTTATTGTTTTTGGAACCACAGGAAGAACTGGAGGAGCAAAGACTTTAGAACCACTCTGGCATCTGAGCAGCAGAGGACTGTTAAATATATAATATTTTAATATTATAATATAGAATAGATATAATATATTATCGATGTTATATATATTGTATTTGATATATTATATATGTTATATTATATATTTCATAATATATTATCATAGGATCACAGAATCACTGAATGGTGGGGTTGGAAGGGACCTCTGGAGATCATCGAGTCCAACCCCCTGCCAGAGCAGGGTCACCCAGGGCAGCCCACACAGGAACAGAGCCAGGGGGGGTTGGAAAGTCTCCAGAGAAGGAGACTCCACCACCTCTCTGGGCAGCCTGGGCCAGGCTCCAGCACCCTCACACCAAAGAAGTTTCTCCTCCTGTTGAGGTGGAACTTCCTGGGTTCCAGTTGGTGCCCATTGCCCCTCGTTCTAACCCAGGGCACCACTGGAAAGAGCCTGGCCCCTTCTCCTTGACACCCACCCTGCAGAGATTTGGAACCATTCATAAGATCAGGCTTCTCTTCTCTGGATCAAACAGTCCCAGGGTATATATATATATAAAACAATATATAACTGTAATATATATAATAATATAATAAATACTGTAAAATAAAATAATTCTCCCCAACAACCCAAAATTTCATTTGCCTCCACAGAAAACTTGGTGTCATAGCAGGATAAAATGTAATAAATGGGTAAGCAGTGACGTGGGTAATGGTAATAAGAAGGGACAATATCATTCATTCTAATTAATTAATAAAGCAAATGGTAGCAAATGTACAGAAAAGACATTAGCTTTTTCAGTTCTGTCTTTTAGTGATGTAGAATAAACTCTGATGTGACATTGGTTATAGATCAGAGGTTGGATTGGTTACAGATCAGATTGGCTGTAGTTTAATTTCCACCTTTATTTTTTGAAGAAACATGTTTTTTTCTTTTTTATTATAATCAGAACACAAATAAAAAGAAATGTTTTGAAATGTTCAATATGCAATAAGGAAAAATTGACATTTTAAGATATTTAGTTGAAGAATTGGAACAGTCCAAATCATAATATTTTATTTTCCTGAAGGTGTGGGTTAGAAGGATGGACAGTGAGATGGCTTGAGGACTGGACGAACAATAGATCTCAGAGGGGTGTGATCATTGGTGCAGAGTCCAGATGGAGACCTGTAAGTAGTGGTGTTTCCCTGGGGTCAGTTCTGGGTCCAGTCTTATTCAACACCTTCATCAATGACCTGGAGTGGACCCTCTGCCAGTTTGCTGACGATATGAAACTGGGAGGAGTGGCTGATCCACCAGAGGCTGTGCTGCCATCCAGAGAGATCTGGACAAGCTGGAGACCTGGGCAAAGGCAAACCTAATGAAAGTCAGCAAGAATAAATGTAGAGTCCTACACCTGGGGAGAAAAAACACCAGGTACCAGTATAGGTGAGGGGTAGACCCACTGGAAAGCAGCCCTGAGGAGAAGGATCTTGGCATCCTGGTGGACAATAAGTTATCCATGCAACAGCAATGGTCCTTTGTGGCCAATAAGGCCAATGGTCTCCTGGGGTGCACTGAGTGTGTCCAGCAGGTTGAGGGAGGTTCTCCTCCCTCTCTACTCTGCCCTGGTGAGGCCACATCTGGAGAATTCTGTCCAGTTCTGGGCTCCCCAGTTCAAGAGGGACAGGGAACTAGTGGAGAGAGCTCAATGGAGGGTAGTAAAGATGATTGGGGGGCTGGAGCACCTCTCTTAGGAGGCAAGGTGTTATTCCTGGAGAAGAGAAGACTGAGAGGAGACCTTATCAATGTCTATAAATATCTAATGGGTGAGTACAAGGAGGATGGAGCTGGACTCTTCAGTGGTGCTCAGTGGCAGGACAATGGGCAAGCCAATGGGCACAAACTGGAACCCAGGAAGCTCCACCATAACATGAGGAGAAACTTCTTTTGTGTGAGGCTGACGGAGCCTGGCCCAGGCTGCCCAGAGAGGTGGTGGAGTCTCCTTCTCTGAAGACTTTCAAACCCCACCTGGAGCTGTTCCTGTGTGATGTGCTCTGCACAGATGTGCTTTGGTGGGAGGGTTGGACTAGATGTTCTCTAGAAATCCGTTCCTACTCCAACAATTCTGTGATAAAACAGGTCATGGTTTCTCCTTCCTTTTCAGTATCCAGCTGAAATTATAGTTGTAGAAAAATATATACCTAAATATATATATACACACATATATTTATATAATATATATTATATATAAAATATATATATATATGCATAACAGTTTTGGAAGAAGTGTCACAGATGCTGCCAGCTATGCCCTCTGGCACTCCAAGAGGCAGAAGTTCCTCCTGGGTTTTGCAGTATGCTCTAAAGTGGAGTTGTGTTTTAATTGCTCCATCCATCCCTATTAAGGGACAGGCAGTAAAGTGGAAAAATACAAATCTAAAGAAAAAGCAGATATTATATATACATTAGACTAAATACCTGTAGTTATAAGAATACTAAGTTTGCTAAATGCACTGAAAAATCAGGAAATATTGTATTGATGGCTCCTGGTGTAACCTTAATTTAGCTTCTCCAGCCAACAGCATTGTGCTCAAGTTCCATTTCACGTAACCAACAACTTACTGGTCCTAGACGACTTTTCTTCTCTTTACAGGTGGTGTGGAGTCCCAAGCCTTATTTATCATATAAAATGCAAACCCGTCTTCTAGGTACAGGGTTATTAATTTCCTCACAAGTTTTCATTTAACCCCCTTACTCCATTCTTAGTGGTACTCATGGGTACTCATCGTTGCAATATTCAATATCTTCAAGAACATTCAGTAATGGATTTCTGCAAAATCCTGGGAGGAGATGGGTGGGGGCTGTTAATTATTGTATGTGTTCTTATGCTTACAATGTTTTACAGGTAAAGAGGGAACACTTGATAGATAAAGCCAAGAATTTATTCTTGTCATAACCAAAATCTCTACAGTGTAATCCAAGAATCATTTATCCAAATTTAATTACTTCAGAAAAGAATATGCTCATACAAAAGGTCTCATTAATAGTAATAATATAATTAAAATTGTTATACATACATGTAGTTTCTGCCTCTTTTTCTTTTATTATGCTCAACCTTTCCCTGCTCCTCTGGGTCTTAAGGTCAGTGGTTTCATTCTGCCATTGAGGGTGTTGGGCAATGTAGACTTGTCAGCATCTAGAGTCCTCCACTGGGAGAAATATCATGTTCACTTTGATGGTTTCTTCTTCCTCACTGTAGAATCTACTTGAGGGAGTTTATTTATATGGTTGCTAACATGTATTTTCCTATTTACTCTCTCCTCATGGGTCTGCATCTTTAAGTTACTCCCAAATTTACTATATATGTGCCCATTTCTGATCGCCCCATGCAGGTGTTCCTCTACACTACATCCTGTCTCTCCACCTCTCTGATATCATAGCAGGCCTGTATTTCTATACACTGCATCACTATTGGACATTAGGAAGAAGTTCTTCATTTTGAGGGTGGTGGAACACTGTACAGGGTTGTCCAGGGAGATGATGGAGGCCTCATCCCTGGAGACATTCAAGGTCAGGCTGGATGGGTCTCTGAGCAACCTGCTCTAGTTGAGTCTGTCCCTGCCCAGTGCAGGGGGGTTGGACTAGGGGACCTTTGGGGGTCCCTTCCCAGTCAAAGCATTCTATGCTGCGATGATTATGTGTCAGAGTTGTAGAATCATGGAGGTACCATACAAAGATAAAGTAAAACAAATTAGCCAAAGATAACTGGTAAGTTAGAAAAATCAGTGTTAAACCAAGAAAAACAAAGTTGTCAGCAGGTCAAGAAAAGTACGGACAGAGCAAGCCTGGGAAGATTCAATCCTGAGACCTGGGAAACTTGGTTCAAAGATTATAGCCTGCTCCTAGCAGTGGCAATAACATATCACCAGGTTTGCAATTACATTGTGCATCCTGGGAAATAGATTAATTAGCAAGAAAAAGCTACATTTCTTTACCAAACACTTATCTGAACTCATTTAAGGTTGTTAGGGTTTTTTTTTTTTTCCTATTCCTTAAACTTTAGGCTTCAAGGAGTGTTAATTGACTGAAAGTACTTTTAGTTCCTAATTAGATGATTACAGTAGTGCTGTAAACAAAGATGATGATGAACAGACACATGCTGAGTGAGGATGTTATGTCCAGTAGGAATGGACATAATTGAGAATTGTGGAGTTAGGCTGCGGTTCAGCTCAAAGTCGAGAAATTCAGAGTGAGTTCCACTGATATTGGCTGTTTTGAGCTGCTCTGGGGATGCAAAGCAGCCATAAATGTGACTTAAATGGCCAGTAAAATGGGTTTTACTGCTGCTCTGTGTCACTGGATTGCTCCAAAGCAGCTGGAATATCCCATGAATCTGGACCCAGATGTTTATGTGGAGTTCTTTCAAGCTATTCTAACCTCTTTGACCGTGAAATCTGCTGGAAACCTCATGAGAATGAGCTCTCCTCCTTCTCAACCAGAAATACCAAAAGAACAGTCAGCTTTTCAGTTTCATCACACTTTTGATCTGGTAAAGACTGCAAATGGAAAATAAACTCCCCCCCAAAATTACCTGAGTGTTTCACAATTTCTCCTCACACATAATTTAATTGTAACAAGATACACTGTCTTGTGGTGGTGGTGACATCACCTTACTTATACCTACATTGATTATTTTTTTACTGCTGTTGGGATGTAGATTACATGGCTCATCTTCTAGCACGTGGCCTTACAGCTAATCATTCTGATTTTCAGCTGAGTTGCAAATAACTTCTGTGTTACAAATTAATTTATATATTCTGGTTTATTTCAGAATAGATATTTATTCAACTGTAGATTATTATTCAACTGGTCTATTCCATCAAGTGGTCTTCTTGTGTGGGATTGATTTCACAGCAGCTCAGGCTTCCGCAGCTGAGTTAGTGACCTCTCGTTCTCTGTACAGGTGATGGTGCAAAAGATGCTACTACATGATCTCTCTCATCTCATAGACACCAAATCTATGAGTTCCAGCCAATGCTAGAATTATTTTATAATGATTTTGATTGAAATGTCATGTAAAAGTGCTTTCACTTTTTGGCAAAAGTTTACAGAACCTTCATTCATACTAAATACAGACTCATAAATCGGCCCACTCAAGTCAAGGAACATGCCTGTGGAGTAAGGTACTTCTAGGTGTAAGACACTCAGTTTGTGCCATTCTGGTGCCAGCTCCCAGCTGGGTCTGTGCTGCTCTTAAAATGAAATCTGAGTAGCAAAGAAGAGCTGGCTGACCCATATTCTGCATAAGGTCACAGATTTCTGTGATGTTCAGGATAGGCTTTATCAAGACACCTATGTCATCTCTGGGATGTTTCTCCTTACCAGAGGCAAGTCCAACTTTTCATAAGATATAAATAATGTAAAATTATATAAAAATATTTCTGGCTTGAGTCACTTGAAGCACAGCCAAGCAAAACACTGGGGATTGCATTGGAAGGAATGTCTTTTATTTTTGGCAGCCCAGATGAGCTAGCTGACCTAATAGAAAATGACTATCTCTAATATCTTTGATTAAAATTCCTTAACTTCTGTCATACGTTTATAAAAACACTGAACTTTAAGTTTTACATTTTAACAACATCCTTGAAGAAAAGTTCCACAAACATGACTTTTCATCTTTAAATTAGAGATGCACTAAGGGCTAAAGGATTGCCTTTTGTGGCCAAGATGAAGGCTAAAGTAAATATTGATTACAGAGAAGGTTTTATACACCATTACTCAAAAGGACTTAAACAGGCATTTTCTTCAACGTGAGTATTCATTCTAATCCTCTTTTTATGCTGCGATTAGTTGCTACGATTTATTTAACGTGTTTTTACAACAATACGTTTCTTGTATAGGTCGCGTGTGTTTTGAAATACTGCAATGCTTTTAAATATCTACATGAAAAGCATGACCTTAAAAAAGGAGGCAGGAGGGACAGAATAGTTGAATTGTTAGCAGATGAATAATTGGTTTTGAGAAATGTCAACAGAGCCTGCTTGTCTACACTACAGCCGTTCCAGGAGAGGTAAACAGAGGTAGTCTTTTTGCTGCAATTACATGTGCAACATTCAGAGGGATTCTTCTAATGACTCACATGCCTGAGATTACTTGGTCTACAGTGGGCTGGGGCCAAAGCTGAATCCAGCAGCACACTGCTCGGTGACCAGTTTGTTAGTCAAGGAATATGTTTTCTTAAAATAAAAGCAGCCCCAAATTAGGTGACAGCTTTTTTTTCTCTGTCTGTGTGTTGGAGCAGTAGCGAAAGCCCATCAAATACAGAGAAAAACAGCTGCATGTTCACGTACCGTTCTACAAATATTTAGCACCCAGCTGATGGTAGAAAGTTGAAGGGCATTCATAATTTGAAAACTTGAGTTTGGAGAGGCTTTGTTAAGTGGAGGTTGAAAAGACCTCGCTGTCCTACAGACTTCACTCTGTAAGTGGACAGGATGGACAGAGGGCAGGAGAAGATGTGGTGTGATCTGTGGATGTTCACAGAGAAGGAATGTTAGGACACATAGAGTCCTTCAGGCAGCATTGCCTGATCCTGCAGTTCACGCTGCTCTCTCTCAGATCAAACAGCTCAGCTCTTCCGCTGTGCAAAGTCCTTCTGTGTAATAAAATGTTTACGTACACCCGAAACAATAATCCAGTATGTCAGGCATCATTAACATTCCATTGATTACTATTTTAGCGAGAAGATGGACATTACTGTTAGGGCTTCTGGTCTGTCTGTGAAGATTAACTTGTGGCCTGCAATGAGTCACTCAGTCACGCTGCAAACTGCAGAGGTCCACTTGTCCCTCTGAAGTACCTGTCATATGCTTTTTCAATAAGAGGTTTTATTATAAAAGAGGCATCAGGAGAAATTGTTTGACACATGGTTTAAAAGGTTTCCAGTGCTCCCTGTTAATTTTCCTAAAGGGTCATTAATACCTTCGTTCGGAGAAGAGTCTAGGGTTACAGCCTCAAATGCTGCATTGTGTCTTCATCTACCAGACATCCTCACAGCCACCAGCCTGCTGTGCTCTGTGCTTATGTTTGCTCCCTTTCCCATCATCACCCAGTTCAACTGCCTACCAGCAACCTCAGACTCCAGCACTGTCCCACTTATCCCTCTCCTCCATCTGCATCAGGCGAAGCAGAGATACTTTAAAAATCTGTTTTGACTATCAAATTAGGCCTTGAATCTCATGAGAACTCCAATTCCGAGATTACACATGTTCAATATAAGATCCCACCCATAGGATTAAACTTCCTAGAAAGCAGAAGTCAAACGGCACCACATGAGAAGCTCCTCATCCAGGACATGCAGGCCATATGTCAGGATGATGACCCGCATGTGTATTTCTATTTATATGCCTTCCTCCCATACAGGTGGGTAGGAATGGGGAGTTCCAACTGTGTCTGTACAGAGCAACAGCTGTCTGTAGAGCAACAGGAACATCCCATTATTTTTATGTAGTACTCGATATAGGATCTTCCCATCTCTCTGTACCTCTGTTAGGAATTACCACTTGGTATATACAAGCAAGAACCTGACAGCTCTCCTTGCAGTCACGGAGATTTTACAAGCTGTGCAACAAATGCAAGCTATGTATGTGCTGAATTTCTTGGAAATTATCCTACCCACAGAAGTGTACACTTTGTTCTATTTCCTTTTGCCTTTCCTTTCTGTCTCAGACCACTATAGGATGAATACTATAACTGATAAGAAGTATGAGCTTTGCTTTTTCATTCCACAGAATCATAGAATGCATTGGGTTGGAAGGGACCTCTAAAGGTCATCTAGTCCAACCCCCCTGCAATAAGCAGGGGCACTTCTAACTAGGTCAGGCTGCTCAGAGCCTCATCAAGCCTGGCCTTGAAAATTTCTAATTTTAAATTTCCAATTAAAAATTTCTTACTATTCACAATCTAACTCTGGTAGGTACTTTATATTGGGTTCATAGAGCTTGTGCAACGTAAGAGTCCAGTCAGAGAAAACAGAGTTAGGAAAAGAATACTATCCATCCAGTCCTAAAGATAAGATGCCACCTATTTTTGATGAATCTGCACTTTTGGATCTGCTTGCCATTAACTTCAATTAACTCACTGATGCTTCTTGCTGATTCATGCCCCAAGTTCCTCTGTACCAAACACATACTGTTTTTTCTGGTACATTGCCTTTTTTTGCTTCTGAAAGACATCTCTTTTCATGATGTTGGCAATGAGAACTGTTTGATGGGGTAGCGTTTATAAACATTATCCTTTAGAACTTGCACGTCTGGCTGAAACCAATAGTTCACTCCTCTGTTTCTTATAGAAGTGTTTCCAGGGCTAAAATACTTTCATGGCATTTCCAGTTTTCTCTTTCCCAGGAAAAAAAAAACCCAATGTCTGAAAAACCTGTGTATGTCCAAACCAGCTCATATTCTACTTCTTCTCCTTCACCAGTACTTATTACTTATCATTGTCTTAAAAAAATTAGGCCAACATGTTTTCCTATCTGGACACAGCTTTAAAGTAGAGCCGAATGTTAAAAATGAGGCATTGTAAAATGAGCCACATCTGAAATGATGTCCTTATGGTTTCTGGATTTGAAAAAACGAAAAGAAAAATATAAGTGGTCTGAATGGCTTTGAAAATAGATTGAAGATTCTGGATTATTAGGTACTCGTAGGTAAACCAGACATTTTTATTTTCAGCCTATGCTTCTCCAAATAATCAATCTACATCTTGTGTTTAAATTGGCCCTGGTCTGTATTTTTCAAAGGAAACAAATGGAATTGCTTATAAATAGAGAGACATATCCAGAAGACATATTTGGATAGCCACATAACTTTAGTCGTGTTGGTAAGTAGACTGATTGTGGTGTGGGCAGAGTTACACAAGTCTCTAGGGGTATGTCTTACTAGGTTGGGAGTCTTTCTGTGGGTCACCCAGACTCCACACAAAAGTCAAACCCAAGTGTGCAGCAGCTCTTGGTTACCCATCTCTGTCAGACCATTTTTGATGGAAAAAGAAATGGGGTGCTGAATCAAGAGAATGCCCATTTAGGAAAAAAACAAAGATAGATAACATTGGTGTGTTTTCTGTATAACAAGACTGGGCACCTGCTGATATTAGCCAGTTTATTCCCCATGGAGTGACACAAGAGTGGTATCACGGAGTCAGCAGAGCACAAATGTGTTTTAGCCCTGCGCTGAAGTCTTGAGCAACAAACAGAACTCAACGGCTCTGAAGTTTTCTTTGGTTGTTATCACTGCAATTCATTCAGAGGGCTTTGGAAATCTCGGCTGCACTATCTTTCAGCACCTGAGTACTGAGACACATCTGGAGTCCTGTGTCCAGTTCTGTGCTCCCAGCTTCAAGAAGGACAGAGAACTGCTGGAGAGGGTCCAGCAAAGGGCTGTGAAGATGATGAGGGGACAGGAACATCTCTCTGCTGAGGAAATGCTGGGGGAGTTGAGTCTTTTCAGTCTGGAGAAGAGAAGCCTAAGAGGGGATCTGATCAGTGCTTCTCAATACTTCCAGGGTGGGTGTCAGGAGGAGGGGACCAGGCTTTCTTCAGTGCTGTTCAGTGACAGAAAGAGGGAATGGACACAAACTGTAACATAGGAATTTCCATCTAAACATGAGGAGAAACTTCTTTGCTGTGAGGGTTATGGAGCCTGTGCCAGGCTGCCCAGAGAGGTGGTGGAGTCTCCTTCTCTGGAGACTTTCCAAACCCACATGGACAATGTGATCCTGTGAGACTTGCTCTGGGTGAATGTGCCTTGGCAGGGGGGGGTTGGACTCGATGATTTCCAGAGGTCCCTTCCAGACCCTGTCATTGATTCTGTGGTCCCCATACAGCACAGTTGTACTTCATACCATTGTTTCAAGGCTTCATTTTGAATTACAGTGAACATGAAAGCCTATCGCTTATCCGTGGACTGATCATCCCTCAGGCACGCTGGAAATATCATTAGGGAACTGTCCAGCAGAAATTTCTCCTTTGAAGTGTGTTTCAGTGTTGTGTCCCTCTCAGGAGTGTCACCTGCTGTGGATGGGAAGAGGAGCCTGTGACCTGGCGATAGGTGTGCTCAAGGGGAGTGTGTAACTGCTTGCTGTGGGCTGCCCAATCCCACAAGAAACATTTGTTCTTTGCTTGGGTCAAGTGATAGTGGTAGATTCGATTCCTAAAGAGGACGGAGATGGTGCGCAGTACATGAGGACAGACAAATCTTTCTTCCATTTAACTGACTCATGTAAGTCACTGTCTGCTTTAAAAAAAATGCAACACCTTCATGCTGGAAAGAAGGGAAGACCATAAACTCAGCATGGAGCAAAAATAGTCAAACTCCCTTAGTCCATGATTTCTTCTGGTCTTCCTTGGTCAAAGGTATCTCTTTTCATTTCCAAAGTCTTTTCATAGGTTGCTAGTGAATGTTTTAGTGAAAGTGGCCCGTGGGTCAACCAAAACATGAGAAGTTTGAAGGGAGGAGTCTTACACGCAGACTTCTTTGCATATAGCTGGACATTTTGCTACAAAACATACATTCTTTCTTTCTTAGAGCATAGTTATATGTACATAGGGGAAATGATCTTTTTACACTTCCATTCGTTTGCCATTTTACTTCTACCCTGTTTTGACCCTGCCTGTGCTTCCCTGCTTAATAATGTGCTAAGTGTTTCTGCCTACCCCATCACCCAGAATGAAAACCCTTCATTAACATCCAGTTAGACACCTTGCGAGGTTACCTAGAGATGAGCAACAGAAGCAGCTGAAAGAGTGCACAGGCAATTCCACGGCAGAAGTGATAAATGACAAAGTGTCTCCACTCTGCTTACGTAATTGTCTGGATCTTGATTTAAGATTCCCCTGATGCCAGAAATGAATTAGGCCGCAGAATCTGTGTTCTTCCCATTTGAACTCTGGAATGCCATTAGTGATGATTTGTGCCAGATATCATTAAAATTATGCATAAAAAATACAAACGATCTGCAAAGCAATTACAAGCTTACAGTCCTAGATTACTTTTTGATCACCCCAAGCTCTCTCTGTTTTGAGTGAGAGTTCCACATGCAGGGAAAGTAAAAAAAACTGTCTTGGGTCCTTGAAGCTGCTCTCAGGATTTTTTATTCTGTTTTGTTGTTTGGTTGTTTGGTTTGGCTTTTGTTTGCTTGTGGTTTTGGTTTTGTTTGGTGCTTGTTTGTTTGTTTGTTTGTGTGTTTGTTTTTGGTTTTTTATTCTGTTTTGGCTTTTTTGTTTGTTTGTTTGTTTTGTTTTCCTTCAAAAACGTGTAACTGATTTGGGAGCTGGGGTCTCATTTTAAAAGCCAAGTGAATTTGGTGCCCAAGCACCTTAGTAAATCTGGGCCTGAGAAGAGGGTACTTGAAATACATGACTCTTACTGGAAGTGGAAATAACCAGCGCTTCAGAGCACCGCGAACCTGGACTGCTTGTTGGCACGTTTTATTTCTGTGATGTATTTGATTCAGTAGAAATGTGCCTGCTTGCCCTGATTTGAACCAGGTACAGCGTGGGCAGACATTATACAAATTCCCCTACACAAGATCCGCTAACGCATCTCAGTTTGAATTTGTAGATCTGCCAAATTTCCCTCATTTGGGGAGAGGCTTCCTCATTTGGGATTAATTTGGAGACTCTTTTAAAAAGTGTCTCCACTTGTGATGAAACATTTTGCTGTGTGTGAATGAGATGTATAAAATTCTTGTTCTAAAGGCTGAATTCATCTCTGATGTAACTTCTGGGGAATTCCCACCATGCCTTGAAATCTTCCTCGTTCAGATGATTACAGCTCAAGGAGCATGAATGCTCCTTCAAGTTGAGCCCCATGCATTTTGTGCATATTGCCAGTCATATATTGGTTTTCCGATACCTCATATAGAGTCGGAGTGAGGTACTCCCCAGTTTTCATTTTAGCCGAAGCCAGGATGAAAACTGATGAAGTGAATATGACATACAGCTTAGCTGTTCATACATGAGAATAATATACACTTTACAACATATATAAATGCATATAAAATAGTAAAACTTTCCTTTTCTTCTTTCTTCCTTTCTCCAAACTAAACATATTAAGAAAGTAGCTGGTGAATGAAGCTGCCACTGGTTTATATTTATAACTAAGACACCCACCTGCCTTTTTGAATGCAATAAACCACCAGTAACAAAAACAAACGGGAAACAAAAAATCTGAAATCAAGCCCCAAACAGCTTACGTTAGCTGATAATATCACTCAGGACTAAAGATTCCTTTTGTCTTCCGTCTGATACTAAAAAAACTCTCAGGCTGATCAAATCAGCAAGGACAGGGCAATTGTCATTGCTCATTTTATGACCTCAGGCATTGCTCCAGTGCCTCAGACTGCCTTGGCACCATTAGTCCCTCGACTGCTTCTGCTGATCTTAAAGAGGCTTTTGTTGGTAATCAGTACAGACTCCGGAATCCCAGGACACCACTGCTAGTTACGCTGAGCTAAAATCATAAGGAGTGCAAGCAATAACAAGCACCAAGGCCCACGCTGACCCTTAGCAGCTGTTTATATGCAATCATAACGGAGCAAATGGCTTTCCAAATGAAAAGGCACCATTTTTGGAACTGATAATAAATCAATCTTTAAAGAATGAAAAATGCTTATTAGTTTTATTCTCTTCTAGGTTGTAAAAAAAAAAAGCCAAATAAGAACCCCTGCCTTAGAGCCAGACGGCTCTCACGTATATAGGGAGATTTAAAGGGGTTGCACATCAAAAGGGGGCATTTTTAATAGTGCTCACATGACAGAAGAACACTACTGCATTGCTGGAAGTGATACACTCCAGCTTAATGAAAAGGAACTTTCAGAAAACCAGCTAAATTCCCACCAAATCTCTGGACATTAGTAAAAATAAAACGTAGAAATTCTGAACGGCAAAAAGGAATAATAAACAAGATCATTCCAAAAGCGTGATTTTCAGTGTGGTGGATGACATGGTAAGGCTGTTCTTTCTTCAGAAAAGTTTGAAGGTGATTAATAACAGAAGATACTATCACAGATGCTGGTGAGAGAAGTCAACAGTGTCATGCATGAAGAGGGAGAGGATGCTCTGGTCCAGCATCGTGAACGCTGTACAGTGCTGCTCCCTGCTCCTCTGGGGACCCTGGGTGGGAAGTCAGTG
This sequence comes from Todiramphus chloris collaris, assembly GCA_025345505.1. Lineage (NCBI taxonomy): Eukaryota > Metazoa > Chordata > Aves > Coraciiformes > Alcedinidae > Todiramphus > Todiramphus chloris. The sequence goes on from JANVCC010000247.1 coordinate 375,081, forward strand.
TCCGTGACTGGTCTGGCAGTGCTGCTGCTGGCAGGCTCTACCACCTCCTCCCCAAAGCTGGTGTACCAAGGGTGACTCCAGTGGGCAAAGAAGTGGAGGCACAGGCTGCCCAGAGAGGTGGTGGAGTCTCCTTCTCTGGAGACTTTCCAAACCCCACCTGAGTTTGTTCCTGTGTGGGCTGCCCTGGGTGACCCTGCTCTGGCAGGGGGGTTGGACTCGATGATCTCCAGAGCTCCCTTCCAACTCCTACCATTCTCTGGTTCTATGGTTCTCTGATGGTCACTTATTCCTGCCAACACCCTATATTTCATTGTACAGATGTACAGTAGCTGCTTTTCTTTGTCTCTCCCTTTGCACGAGCTTCGTAACTCTGTGGAGTTCATGAGGAACAGACTGGAGGCAGGATTTATCTATCTGAATTAGGGGGTTTCATCTGAACTGTACAGTTTTCTGAGAACAGTTTGTCTCCTCCTCAGGAAGACAACCTGTAAACTAGTTCAAACGAGCTACACCATGGAAGTACAGTCCTTCCAGTGGCCTCAAAGGGAGCTGCTGATGGCTGTTCCAGGTATAGAGGTCTGTATGGCAGACATCTTAAGCTTAGGTGAAACAAAACCCCTCTAAGAACCATCCTTGTGTTTTCCTTTTGTTGGTTCTGAGTCCTGGGCCAAGAAAAGGTTGGGAATATTAGACCAAGATGAGCAATATCACGTTTGAAGCCATGGTGTTGTTTTGAACGGTTGCAGAAGACTACCACACCCTTCTGATGTTTTCTTCGTAACATACCAACCACTGCGAGACTGGCACAACAATGTAATATTAACAGAAGAAATCTGGTTTGAATTCCCTTAAAGTTAATGTTCTTGTAAATCTAATAAGTACTTGGGTATTGACGTGCTAGCCACCATCTGCAGAATCTAAAGATCTGAAATTCATTTAAGTAAGTCTTATAATTAATAAACAAAAATCCTCATACTTAAAATGTCAAAGTCATAATTAATTATGCTAGATTTTCATGGTGCTATCATTAGAAGGATATTGAAGTGCTTTGAAAGTGGCCTGATCCTTTACTACGTTGCTGTGAGAGGAATGATTTTTTTTTTATTGCTATTCTACAAAGAAAATGAAGAAATGACTGATAGAGGCCAAACCTTGACATGCTTGGATTTTTCCTAATGACCATTCCCATGCTGACTGTACATGAGAAGCCAAGAGCTACACTATGGCAGCGAGGTAGACACGGTAGCCTAGTTCATGGGTCCAACATCAGGGACGAGCATGCACAGCCCATGCTGCAGCTGAAGCCAACCTGGGCATGCAAAACCAGCTTCAGGGATGAATTAGTGCGTGATTCTGGAAGGTCCTTTAGCAAAGCAGCCGTGAAATGTATGCTGGCCTGAAGTGGCTGCTGAGAGAAGAGGTGAGGCAGAGGCAGGGAGCACTGCTGGAGACTCCGGTGGGGTCAGCCAGGCGGGTGGATGCATTTGCTTTCTTCCTGGCACAATTTGCTATGGGCACTGTCAGGTGCCCAGTAACAATTAGGATATGCTAATTGGCAAATTAAGTATGCTAATGCTTAGATGAAGCAGATGCTAATAAGATTGGCAGGGATACAGTTACCCTGACAGCCGAGTAGCAAAATAATGTGTTGAGCAAAGAACAATGAGAAGGTGAGGGTAGGAGGAGGTGCCCAGCTGAACCTCTCTGAAGGCTTTTGTTCCCAGAAGCAAGATTGTAATTTAGAGGTACGTGTGTGGGAGCTGTTGTGCTTCTCTGGGGTAACCTGAATCCCTCTCATCTGGAGTCTGCCTGTGGAATAAATGCGTTGTCTCTGATGGGGATGAGCTGCCCTCATCTGCACAGTGTGACTGGCTAGGAAAAGTCAGAATGTGGTAGTCACAGGAATATCTGGTGTTCCAGTTAAACCGTTCATGAAAGACAAGGGGCCATGCGGCTTATTCCAAATGTTGGTTCTATTATACGCATGCAGTGGAAGCAGTGAGCTCTGCCAGCATCAAAAAATACTGATGGCCACAAATGGATATGCTCTATGGACTTTCCAACGTTTATAGACTGGAGGCCCTTGATGGTGGCCAAAGACAGATTTAATAGCCACAAATAGGTAAGGCAAATTGAGAGGTACTGTGGTACTGTCATTTAACATTGATGTTACCTGTTGATATTTTCTTCCTTGAAAAAACTCAACCAATCAAAACAGTCTGTGAGCGCTGGCTGCTTACATTTGGGTGTATTTAAAAAAACCACAACTTTCTTTTACTATGGATGTTTTTCTACATTTTGTAGTATTAACTGCAAAGTGACCAGATTTACTGTAGGACCTTTTAAGTGAGGTCATTTCTTAGGGTCATGGAGGATTCAGGGGGATTCATGTTGGCATCATGTTCCAAATCAATCTCTCTTATCCCTTATGGTTGTATTATGCTCCACTGAATTTCTGTCTGTGCCTGTCTGAGTTGGCCACCTAGAAATTTCTAAGGTCTTAGTAAAGAGTGCAATTCCTGATTAGGTCGTTTAGGCAGAATTAGAATTAGGCTCCTCTTCTCCAAGCTCCAGAGCCCCAGCTCCCTCAGCCTTCCCTCAGCAGGGAGATGTTCCACTCCTTCCGTCATCTCTGTGGCTCTGTGCTGGACTTTTTCAAGTGGTTCCCCATCCTTCTTGAGCTGAGGGACCCAGAAGTGGACACACCATTCCAGATGTGGCCTCAGCAGGGCAGAGGAAAGTGGGAGGAGAACCTCTCTCCACTTACTGACCACATCCCTGGTGATCCACCCCAGGATGCCCTTGGCTTTCCTGGGCACAAGGGCACATTGCTGGCTCATGGTCCTCCATCTCTCTTGGAACGAGCTTTTAACACAGGTCACTGGGAGCTGCTACTTTCTTTTCAAAACCAGCTGGTAGGGACCTGGTTGTGAAACTGTGTTTACCTGAGCACCAAAAAAAAATTGGACCAACCTCTTCTTCCTACAGGAACATCTACTTTTCAGAGAAAAAAAAACATACTGTAATCACCAATTTATGCAGTTTGGGGAAGCAGGATCCATTACATCTCTTGAACTAAACTTTTGTTTTAGAAGTGATAGTGAGTATGATGGTGCTGAAGTATTAAAGAGATTCTGTGCATTGAAAGACACCCCAACAGGTTTCAACACCCCTGTGTGGACTTCATTGTAGATATGCTCATGCATTTGGCATCCCACCCCTTTAGCCAGGTCCCAGAAGATAAACACTGTGATGCCAAAAAAGGCCGTTAACTGATTTTGGCCTCCAGCATTTTAACAGCAACAGCAAGATCTGTTGCAAGTGGATGTGGCTTTGGCCCTGAAATTTCCTTAGTTGTTTTTAAATACCACCTTTTGGGATAGAGTAACATGTATCTGTCTTGAATGCTTCTCTCTGGGGTTGGAGTCAGGTTTTAAGTTATGCCTGGTGGGGACCATGAATGGATAAATGTTTGTCGCAGAAGCACGGAATGTTAGGGGTTGGAAGGGACCTGTGGAGATCATCATGTCCAACCTCCCTGCCAGAGCAGGGTCACCCAGGGCAGCCCACACAGGAACAGAGCCAGGGGGGTTGGAAAGTCTCCAGAGAAGGAGACTCCACCACCTCTCTGGGCAGCCTGGGCCAGGCTCTGTCACCCTCACCACAAAAAAGTCTTTCTTTATGTTTCCATGGCCCTTCCTCTGTTCCAGCTTGCACTCGTTGCCCCTTGTCCTATCATTGGATGTCACTGAGAAGAGCCACTGTCAAGTGCTTACTGTGTTGAGCTTCCACCAGAACTGCTGCTATCTAAATAAAATTATCCCATGATGAGGGCTATCAGATACCGAGTCTTGAAGAAGGAGCTGATGACTTGCAACTTTCTTCCAGCTGAGGAGTTAAAGACTCTCAGAAGACATATAAGGTTGCAAATGGTCCAGGGGACAGTGACAACTTCAGTAGGATTGCAGGATTTACATCAGAGGAGTAGTGGTGGAATAGCAGAATATGCATCTTCCTACTTACATTTTTTGAAGTTACTTTTGTTCACCTGGTAATGTTTCCTCTTCTGTTTTCCATCTGTTTTACTTGTGGGAAACTGCTCTCTGGGTGCTTCCAGAGGATGACACAAAGTGAGGCTCTAGGTGAAGTAAATAGAAAAATTCACTGTCTTAGTGCTAATGTAAATATTTGCAATTAAAATATTCATCTCTGTCACTAGGATCTTGTTCTTGAACAAGGGAGCTGTGTAACACTGACCATTTTCATGGTCACTAAGGTTGAACCCTTTCACTCTGAGGGTGGTGAGACCCTGGCACAAGTTGCCCAGGGAAGCTGTGGATGCTCCATCACATTTGTGTTCAAATCCAGGTTGTCTGGGGCCTTGAGCAACCTGGTCTAGTGGGAGGTGTCCCTGCCCATGGCAGTGGAGTTTGAACTGGATGACCTTGAAGGTCCCTTCCAACCTGAACCAATCTGTGGTTCTATGATTTTAAGCGTTAACAGATGTCACGTGTGAGTTGCAATAAAACATTTTGCTGGTACGTGTTGGGTATGGGCTCACCATCCATGTGTGAAAGGGTTGAATGGTCTGGCGAGGTGGCTTTGGAGGGGAGGAGAAGGGGCTGAGCACTCCATGTTAACGCTCTCATCCTGGGACCAAGGGCAGGCTGCCTACCCAGGGATGATGTCAGTGTCTTTTGTGACAAAACTGTCACCAGAAACAGTGCTGGAATCTGCATCTTTCTTCCTCCAGACATTGAGCCTCCTCACTACCTTTGGCCGTGGTGCTCACAAGCATACACGCGGAGGTGGACCAAGGGAGGCTAAACAGCTTTCAGGGAGTCAATGGTGAAAAAGAACATCATCTATACAGGCTACTTCACATTATTTTGGGTCTCTTTATTCCCATCCTAGTTATATCTTGGTATTGATCACTGTTCTCTCCTGCAGTCAGCAATGATCTTTTTTTCCTGTAAAGAAATGAATGATGCAAATGAGCCTGAAGACAAATTTTAAAATATTAAAAGCTGTCCTTCTCAAATCTAACTCTTATGTTAGTTGTTTACATACATAATTAATAACTTGCATATATTTTTTATACATTACTCTGACAGCTGTAAATGAAACTGGATTTAGGAAAAATATTCTGGTACATGGAATCTCAAAATACACATTTTCATTGGTAAGGCACTAGTGTGTATTTTGTAGGGCTTATATTACTACTCGTTGTGGTTAGTGGTTAGTATGACTATCATGTTTTTGCAGTATTATGTATCCGAGAAAATGTAATTTTTTTTCTACTCCTTTTAAAATCAAATTACAATGTGACATTCAATAAAATATCTTTTGTGCAGCTAATAAAAATGAGATCCCATCTCACTGCTTTGACAAATAAACCACACAAGTCAAAATACTGCCTCTGATACAGTTTATAGCTTAAGCTTTCATGTCAGCCTTTCCTATAAAAAAGGCCCATTATTTATTAATAGCCTTCTATGTCTTAAAAGTTTCTTTTTCTTGTGTGTAGAAAAAATCATTTGCCTTTTAATGGGGTGTCAGATTTGTTTTCCAAACCTTCTAAAAGGTTATCGTTGTTACATATGGACAAGTGCTTTTTTCAGAATCAATGTAAACTCTGTTACCAGGGTAATTTACTGCAGTCCCCTGGTAGCTGTACGGAAAACTTAATTTCACCATTTTGCAAAGTGGAGGGGTGGGACTCTTTCCTTGTGGTTAACTATTTTCACATGGAGTGAAAAGAAAATGCCTGCTTCTAGCACATACTAAATAACTGATGGGCTCTTACCCTCCGTTTGAGCTCAGGGCACACTGGCAGTCTGGGAGGGTTCATGGCATAGAAGGATGACTGAGCCAATTAGATATACCATAAAAACTTTTGGCAATTAACTCCCAACTAATCAAAAGACTCAGGCTCATGCTAACGGTGGATAATAAAAGCTTGTTAAATTTCCATGCGTTACCCACACACGCGCATGCACAAATATCCGAGCCACATTTTTGATGACGGAGGAGTCTGTGCGGAGGGAAGAGTGTTCTGTGAAAGATCCAGAGGTGTCAGGTTTGAGTCTGTCGTGCTGTTTGAGTTAAGAAATGACACGAGACATCAGCAAATACCAAATTCAGACTCGTGTATTTAATTAGAGCTTGTGTTAGCAGCTGCAGTACTTTGTTTCGAAGAAGGCAATAAGAGCAGTGTTTTCTCTAACAAACATTACTTACAAAACCTCCAAACCCAGAAACCACCAGGAACTACTTCTGACCCAAACAGCACTTTTAGATTAAATGTATTACTTATTACTACCTTCCATTAACTTGTTTAATTACCTAATGTATTTGGGGGTGCTTCCTACATCTACATGGTGAAGAGCGGGGTTTCACACCAGGCATCAGCTCCTTAAATGATGCAATTCATGATCTTTCTGTTCATGTTGGTGGCTGTTCACTAGAGGGAAGACGGTTCACCACATCTGTGCAGCACTTAAGAGGAAGCAAGCTGGTGATCTCTGCTACCGAACCAAACTGGTGCACAGATGGCTTTAGACTTCCTGAATTTTGAAGCTCGCGCTTGTTCTGCACTGAGGGACAGGTAGTGAAAGGTTCTTTCTGGATCTCAGCAAGAAAGACCTGACAACAAATGACATGATAAAATACCTGGTTTCGTAAGGTAGAATAAAAAGGGGAATCCAGATAATGAGTAAACTTTAGATCACTTCAGCTGCTGGGAATCCCATGCTTATGCAGTGTCGATGGACCCTAGATGGATTTTCCCATGGCATTCTGGGCAGATGCTGTCCACGGCAAGGTTTCTCCTTCCTCCCATACTCTGGAGTTTGTGTAAACAAACAAAACCATCTATCTTCTCCTGAGAAGTGGGATGTCATACCTATCATAAGCCCTACCATCATGCAATGCAGGCCAGCAGGGGGCCCTGCAGCAGATTCACATATAGTGGCTACTCATGATACAGATGGACTTCTTAAGCCCAAAGTATGAGATCCAGTGGGGCAGATGTGGCTTGCCCAAGATCACTAGCTACTTGAACACGATGTTTTCTGCCAGGCTCCAAATACCATACTAAGTTACTAAAGCTGTTCAGTGTCTCTGCCTCCAAAAATCTCTGCAGTGTAGGCTGAATCAGCTTCTTAAAACTACCTTGGGAATGTACAAAACCCAAAGCCCTAAATTCACAGACTTAAGAAAAAAGATCAGTTGCCATTTAATAAACCAAACTTTCTACCCCACAAAGTGCAAAGTGAAATCCATAAGACAAGAACCTCAATGATATTAATTTGAAGGATCAGGATTTTTAAGCCAGTCATGATTTTGAAGGTTGAGCTCGTTACTTTTGAAAGCTTGGGGTTAGCAATGTTCTTCCTCTGTTGCTATGCAGAAATGTGAATAGCAAACCATAAAATTGTCTGCTGAAAATTTTGGAATATCAATTTTCCATCTTCTCCATGTCGGAAAAAAACCCAAATGGGACTCTGGAAAGCCAAGATCCATTGTGATAAAATACCTTCATGCCCTCCTAGACAAAGAGTTAGTGGTCTCAGCTTCCCGCAGATAAAGGAAACCTTGACATAATGCTTTTCTCATTGGGATCAAGAACTTGCCTCCCTCATCAAGTTCACAGATGGAGAGTCTTTACCCCCAACATCAGAACTTACTCATCAGTAGAATATTTGCTATCGTGGCAGAAATTTGATGAGAAATTCCAACCTGGAACCTGTGAAGCTTTTCCTGATGAAGATTACATAAAAACTAGCATGGTTATTCAAAGACTTCTATCAGTTACATTTTAGAACAGCCTTCTGACAGGATGAGTGGGGAAAATAAAAGTCCCAAACCAAGCACCCTTAATCAATAGCATGATGGACCTCGGTAAATTTGTGGATGCGATTACATAACACCCGTTGTCTGTGATAATGAGGGACTGAATTCAGTGACCACTGTGTCCTATGGCACGTGTTATATGAAGACTTCTCCCATAGGACGCTTTCAGTAAGGTGTCATTTTCTCATTAAAGCAAGCATTTGTCAGAGTGTCCTGGACCATTTCCAAATAGTTTATTCTGAGAGTGGGATCCAACATCCTCAGCACTTGTCTGGCTGTGCTCTCAGGAGAATTACCACCCACTTACACGCTGAGAGCTTCTGAAAAATCTGCTGATGTTCACTTCTCAGCAGGCTCAGTCTGCATTTCTTCTCCCTCAGAAAATCCTAAATGTAAAGGGAACGTCTATGTTTAGTGACTTTGGAGCTTTGATTTCCAAGATCAGGAACATATTTTGGGGATGTTCCCCCCCCTGCCCACCTCCACCCCCCATCTTTACACCTTTGCATTTGGGAGACACTATTACAGATTATTTCTTAGTGCCACTGACTGGAGGATGAAAGGACATTAGGGAAAAATTATAGACATTAGGGAAAAATTTCTCACAGAAAGAGTTGTCAGACACTGTAATAGGCTGCACAGGGAGGGGGTTGAGTCCCCATCCCTGGATGTGTTTAAGGGTCGCTTAGATGTGGTGTTGGGGGACACGGTTTAGGGGTGAACTTTGTAGAGTAGGGTTAATGGTTGGACTCAATGATCCCAAGGGTCTCTTCCAACCTGAACGATTCTATGATTCTATGATGCTATGACATGCCACATGCCATTCATGCAGTTCTCCTCTATCAGTCTGGATTTTGGGCACTGTTTCTTTCTTGATGCATGAGTCTACATGGCATGCTGCAGAGCAGAGGTATTTGCTGGATTTAAAACTAAGCTAGGTATCCTGTCTGAATCAGTGGAGACACAGTAAAGCAAAACTTGAGCTATGTGCATCCACAGATAAACTTCTACTTATCTAGCTCATGTAGAGACCACCTCGATGTTTGTACCTTGCATTATATACTGAGTTTGCTGCCAGAAAAACCTGTGCCTGTGTAGATAAAGCATTAGACCTCAGAGGATGGAGCTGTATTACAGTCAAGAAGCTGAATTCTGTCATATGGAGAGAATCATAGAATCATTGAAGTTGGAAATGACCTTCAAGATCATCAAGTCCAACTGTTTACTAAATATTATCATGACCACTAAACCATGTCCTGAAGTGCCATGTCTACCTGTTTTCGGAACCCCTGCAGGGATGGTGACTCCACCCCCTCCCTGGGCAGCCTGTGCCAAGGCCTCACCACTCTCTCAGCACATAAATTTTTCCCAATATCTGACCTAAACATCCCCTGGAGCTTGTTTGACTCAGCTGTGTTGTTGGAGCAGCAAGATGGTGACGTAGCAGTGTGTCCTTCAGCTGCTGGACAAAACACCCAGAATCAGTACAGACCGTGTATACTTTGGGTCTTCCTCGCAGTGGTATAAAGTAAAAGTAGATCAAATATGTTTTCACATGCTCTCATTGCACCATTCAGCTACAATATGAAACATTTCATTCCTAGAATAACTTCATAAGCTATTTGTTGTTGGAATCTGAACTTGTTGCTCTTCCTCTAGCAAGCCGAGAAAATGAAAAGCTTTTGAATGTTCAGTAGTTTCCCCTTCTCCTCATGGCTCAGGTGCTACTGAAAAGCCAAGCCAAAGGCTACCATGGGATGGAGATACTGAAGAGTAAGTTTTTCCCTGGACCAGAGCCAGCACACAGGTGGTCCTGCCATACCCAGGAGCTGTGTGGGGATGAAGCACGTGACGTTCCACCACGGTCCCTGCGTGTTGGCTCAGCCTGTTTGGACTAATGAGACAGTAGGACATTCTGTATGTTGATGAAAATTTTCAGATAACTGGGTCTCTAAGCTGAAATTATTTTCCAATGAATGTTAGCAAACAGATTTTTACAAAACTGAATAATTTGGCCGAAACAGTGTAGATTTTCAGAGTGGCAAAAGACACATTCCCAGTTGAGAAGACACTCCCTGACAAATATCATATTGCTCCATCAAAGCAGAGGGTTTGCCTGAGATACCATTAAAAGAATTATTTTAACACAACAAAAGCCAGTTGTTGGGTTTTTTTTTTTCCTTTAGAAACTCTTCATCTTTAGAAATTATCCTTAAAATTCTAAATATTACCACTACTTCTTTTGTCACACTGTGGCAGTCACACAACACGAAACATTCTTGCACTATTAGCACTTGGCAAAGTTACAACATCTGAAAATGAAATCTTATAATGGGAAGTATTAAATAACTATAACTCACTAAGCAGCTCTATCTACATAAGCACCAAAAAAAAAAAAAAAAAAATTAGCTGTAAAATCAGGAAAAAAACTCTCCTCAAACACAGCACCAGGTTTCCATGTGATTGCACTTTTTACCTGAGCTTACACTGGGGCAATGAAGTCATCAGAAGGTCAAGTGACCCACCCAAGGTCACCAACCAGCAGTCAGTGACACAGTCAGTCTCACAGCCCATGGAATTTCTTGGCTCCAAGCGAAGTACAAGGTAAGTGACACGAAGGTATATCTTCTCTCACTTTCCATTATGTTTCTAATCTCTCTTCACTACGGTAATGAATGATAATGAGTTGCAATCTTTTCGCTGGGTTGTTCTTGCCACTGTATTGGTGACACTTATTGTTATAATAACGATGTAAGTGGAAAAAAAAAATTGTGCTAAGTGATATTATGAATAAGTAAACCTAAATAACTTGCAAAACGAGCAGCGGCTGCAATAACATGTTAGAAAGGACAGTCTTACTCAATGCATCCGTATCAGGCAGGTCACTGTCTCCTTCATACAGAATGGAAAATACTGGGAAAAAAAATGGACATGATTCTGTAGCTGCTACTTACATGAGTGTTGCAAATGCAAGGATGGGCAAGGACAGGTACATAATTGACCTGAGGAGGTTTACTATGCAAAACTCTGTTACCCCAGCACTGCGGATCACGTTCCTGTTATGCACTTGCATGTAGGTGCTGGTGAATATTAAGCATTTTGGACTCACATGCAACCTAGTCAGTGGTCATAACCCAAGCTGGTTTTTCTGGTGAGATCTCAGCACTCAGCACATCTTCTTCAAAAAGGCAGCAGATTTTCAACCATTCTCTGCACCTTGAGGCTCTCACAGTTCAGACTGTGCTCTGTGGTGGCTGTTGGGTGCTGCATCGTTCATCAAAGTCAGATTCCTACCTTGCATGCTTTGCCTGAGGAGGAAGGGAGTAGAAATGAGACTTCAGCTGCACCTGGCTCTTTTTCTTCCCCTCCATCCTCCTCAGCCCCTGTCTATTTTTCCCAAGCTACAACACTTGTGTCTCCAGCACAGTTCCAGCTAGAAAGAAATAGAAGCTCTGAGCTGGAAAATGCCATGGCAGAAGAAAAAGGGCTAGGGAGAGTTTGAGGAGAGGTGGATAAAGACTCCACAGTCAACAGTGTTGATCCCCCTTGGTGCTACTCCTGAATCATGTCCCATCCTTGTGTTCTCCTAACAGTATTAGTAACGTTGGCAGCTGGTGAAAATTCAATAGCAATGGAATCCTTCGTGTATTTTAGCATGACAATATTCCATATGTTTGATGCAATCTCCTTAATCATCTTACGCAATGTTCATGATCTTGCTTTTCCCATGTCGTGGTTTTATTTCTTTCATCAAGCTGTAAGTGTGTGTGCAGTTCCCCATAATTATGCTATATTTGGATAATTTTTTTTTCTTCCCAGTCTAAATTTGTGCTTTCCATTATCATGTTTCCTCTGATATCTTCTTTTGGAAATGCACCTACTGGTTTCCTTTCTATTGAAAGTCAGCATTTGATCCCTACAAGGACACAAATAGAAATCCACTCATAAGCATAACAAGTCCCAGAGGGAATGATGAGTCTAACTTGTTGCGTAAAAGTCCTGTGTGTAAAGGGAGGCATCAGCCAAAAATTCATATGTCAGGGGAGCTTGCACTGTCTGTAAACCTCAGAACTCCCACGGTATGTGATGTGTGACATGGGGTAAGGTACAACTTGAGTTGCTTATGTTGATGCGGCTCGTCCCGTTTATGCTGTGGCTAAATCCATCCTCTTCCTAAACAAACCCAAGTGACTTGTTTATTATCCCTTGCAGCTCTAGCAGACGTTTTGCCATGGCTTAGATTCAGCTGTTGTGCTGATTCCTCCTGTGAATTGCCACTTCTGCTGGAGAAGGGAGCAAGAGAAATTACACTAAAATAATATTTTTCCTATTTAACTACTTGTTTCCCAGGTCTCATTTGACAACGTCAGCCAGAAAACCTATTAGCTGTTTAAAAGAACCATTTATTACAGTCACTATTTTGGGTCAAGAAAAAGAAGTTTAAAACGGATTTGAGATTTCTAACTGTTAGTTTGATAAATTCTGGGTTATGAAGCAGGATTTTTCAGTGAGTTAATTAAAGTTAACATTTCTAGCTTAAAGCATGCTGGAAGCTTTGAAATACCCATCGTTTTCTCTTTTGATGGTTCTGGTGGTATTGGTTATACAAGGGAGAGTCCCACTAATGTGGCCGAGCCAGGGAATCATGATTCCTTAAAAGAGAACCCTGGTGAGAGTAGAATTGCTTCTCTCCATACTTGAAATACTTACTATATTTGTACCGCTGTGTGATACCAAGTCTTTCAAACCCATGAGAAAGGGATCATGAAGGTTCTTCTTTCCTGAAGGACACTTTCAGCTCTTATCATGGTAAGCAGCAAGCAGAACTGAGTAAATAACCCACTCATTGAATGTTTCTTGGTTTTGTGAATAATCTGTACAGCAGCTTTTGATTTTCTTGAAGATATTTGTTATTCTAAGTAGTTTAATGACAGACAGAAATATTTCTGGTCCGACGGATTTGTTTTGAGTGCTCGACGCATGCAACTGGACTTTTGCTGGTTAATTTATCAGCCACATCACACATTATTGCCTCTGTTTCTATCTGGAATGAGCATAATTCTTCAAATTGCATATCTGCTGGGAATGCAGTGGTTCTGTATTCACAATTTGTATTCTGTGAGTATACTGTAGGATTCACTTAACATTCATTTTCCATGAATGTTTCATGTACCTTGTACTGGTTAATAACATGAAGAGACTTTATGTTTCCCAGACTCTTCTTGTGGTGTATTGGAGGATTTATAAAACCGTTTTGACTGAATCTCACTAGCAGTTTGCAAGCAGAATTTTGCTAGTCGCTTACAAACTCTTCTCTCTTGAAATCTCTTCTGCATTGTCCACAGGCCACAATAATGCTACTCTCAGAATCTGTGTTTAAATTGAAACATCTTTGGAAGGTTAATACAAAAAGAGCAACACCCCTTGCCTGCCCTGAGCAGCGCTTCATCTTAGCCCACGTTCTCATCTATTTTGGGAGGCATTGGCCCAACTAGGGTCAGCAATTAGGAGATTACTTGCTTATTCTACAGAAACTTTATGAGAAAAAAAACCATCATCAGTTTTTATGAGAAAACTGCTTCCAGGCCCTTTCCAGCGAGGATGCCTACTGCTGTTCTTCCAGCTTTATGGGTATGCCCATTTTGTTTCTACATACAAATATCGGGAGCTATAAAATGAGCAAATTCCTGTCTGTCCACGTGTCTGCAGTTAAGACCCATTCCCACATTTTTGTCTCTCTTCCTCCCTCCCCCTCTCGCTTACTTGTGGTCATACTGGTCCATATGGCTGGAAGAGGGCAGTTTCCCTCTCTGATTAAATTTAAGCAGCAACAGATGCTGAATGTCGTGTTGGCAACGCTGGAAGAGGTTGTCCATTACCCACCCACCCAGCCACCTACCCTCCCTCCTCATCAGCCTTTGGTACCTGGCCAGCACCCAGAGATGCCACACACCTGTGGGGAAGGAGCAGGTTGAACCACCACCCTGTATTTAAGCTAGGGAACCCCAGTCGTGGTTTTCAACTATATTCTTGGGTATATGGGCCATTCAGGGCTACAGCTTTCTGGAAAGATGGCTTTGATGAGACTGTCATCAGCCATCTGAGACAGCCCTTCTGGGAATGTCATCAGAGCCTGGCAGTTTGGCAGATGTACAGTTGCTAAAGTACCTGTGGAAGCACCGTACAGGAAGCTGGATAATCACAACCCTCGCAACACTTTCACATTTTAATCATGATATACTTGCTTGTAAAGAGAATTTCAATAGGGCTGCACATTACTCATTTTTAGGGAAGTCTGGCAGCTGCAGAAATCTTAAATCACAGCATTTGCTTCCTGCTTGATGCTAATTTGGGCCAGTTCCAGCCAACGGAGTTCCTTTTCCATTGTGTCATTTAATTACACATTTACCCACGCTTCTCAGCTAGTAAAAGCTGTAATATATGGCCTCTTAATCTAATACTGATCTATTAAAAACTACACTCAGTATTTTAAAGTGTTAGACAACAGATGGAATTGACAGTTTTAATAGGTAGCAACTAACATCATCTCCCAATCTACACCTCTGTATTGGATTTCAAGCAACTGAGATCACTGTGGACATGTGCAGATATGGGGCTTGCATTTAAAGTCAGAAATTCAATCAATAGCCTGTCTCTCAACAGAGCTTACTAGATTATATCAGTTAGAAGTGACCATCTGGCCTAATCTTGGGAGTTCTGAGATATCATGTAGATCTTTTTCGCTAATGTCATTTTTATTTGGTTAACATTAATAAACTGTAGCAAACATTGCAAATCTTGCAATCTGAAGCTGTAACTCAATTTTTGCCTTTTACGTGAGACAAGTCAAACATCTGCTTCTCTAGAGGGAACGTGTGCTAGAGCAAGTGGAGGAAAGATGCAGTCGCTCTGAAATTTTACTGTCTTTCTAGGTGTTGTGAAATGATGGAAAGTGGAGGTCTCTTTTTTATTTACTAAAAGAAAAGTGTGTTACTAAAAGGCATCCAACAATTAGTGTGATTATTTCTGTGAATGCAAAATACAGAGGGAAATATGTAGGTAGCATTCTGGGGGTTAAAGTTTCAGAGCATTCTATGACCATGATAAAAGACGTACGTACATTACATATTCATCTACCAGATTTATGCTTCAAATAAACTCTAACTTTTAATCTGGTACAGTCAATATATATCACAAATCCGTGATCAGCTGTTTAACTCTGTCACAGCCAGAATGTGTAAACTCTAAAAAGCCTTTTTTATTAATACCAGAATCAACAGTGTTCTTTTTACTTCTTCTTCTTTGCTCCTTAAAATATAATTTCAAATTCTGTTTTGTGCTTGGATGAACACCAGTGCTACTAAAGTTCAGACATGGTCTGTTCACCAAAAAAAAAAAAAAAGGAAAAACTAAGGTCAGTGTCCCAGGTCTAATTATTACTTTATGCACATAAATGACACAACAAAGATTCAATCGCGCAAATTATTGTCATTGGATTTTGATCTTGCAAAGTAAAAATCAGCAGTGATTTAGAAATGGTTCTGATGTAATTGGAACCCCTTGAAATTGTGGATCTTATTCTTTTTTAGCTTTGACCCATTTCTGATCAACTGAAATTTCACACGATGAAGGAGCACATCATGGAGATGTGGTGCTGACGGACATGGTTTGGTGGTGGCCTGGCAGTGATGGGTGAATAATTGGACTTGGTGATCTTAAAGGTCTTTTCCAACCAAAACATTTCTATTCTTAGAACTGTAAGAAGCTTGGCAAACTATTTCAGCACCGTGTGCCCTCGTTTCTCCATCCAAAAATTATGAGAATGATCGTTATGTGTCTCTATTTTAGGAAACTAAGTTCTGTCATTTAATGCATTTGAAAAAGCCGGGCTGTGCTGCTATTACAATGTGTTTCTCTTACAAACTGGGGTTAGCTGACTGACATAAAAAAAAACCTCTCTGCCTCCCTCAAAACAAAATTTGGAATACAGACAAGCCCCTTCTATCCTCCAAACAATAAGAAAGAATAGAATTTCAGGGGTGTTATTGTAAAAAGAAAATTTAAAAGCTGGCAGCAAAATAAAACCTGCAAAAACTTCAAACTCAGGGAGGAATACCCCTAACAAGCTAGCAACTTTTATTCTGAAAGAACAGAATTTTGGTAAAGACTGCCCTTGAAATATCTTGGATATGATTTTTTTTTTTTCTTTTTCCCAAAAATGTTTTATTTTTGTTATTCATTTTCCTGTTTTATGGTGAAAGCTGAAAAGATGGAGTGGACTTCAGTTCCTGATTTGTGGGGTTTTTTTTTTTTTTGATCAGCACTCCCTCTCAGAATTCTTATTCAAAGTATGTAAAAAATATTGTTTCTTTCAAAATACATCACAGGTGATGCTACCATTTTTCAGCTAGCAAGGAAATGGAATTTTTCATAGCAAAGAGTCAGAATACACGTTTGAGGTTTTTTTTTATTCTTTCCTGTGAATCCTGCAGAATCCTGAAATTAACACTGCCCAGCGCTGCTCTTTGATAAAGATGAAAATTCTGTAGTTATTTGTTTACAAGAAAAAAATGAAATACTTTTGAGGGAAGAAAACCCCCAACATTTATCCATTGCTATTTGGGCACGTGCAGTACATTTTTTTTAACTTTCTGCTTCTCACTGTAGTTAATAAATCAGGATGCAGATGAGAGATTCGTAGTTAATTTTCAGTAGCTAGCACAGCATGTCTCAGCCTATAAAGTCCTGGAAGTCTTGGGCTGTGAATTCCTTGATACTGACAAGCCAAACAGCTTAGAAATTATAATTATAAGTTACAAGTGTCTTAAGGGTTGTTCTTCTGACATAAAACTAATTTCATGTTTTTATTCATAATGTGGAAGAGACGAGAGGATAGGGCCTTATTTAGATTGAGCTCCCAGAGATATCAGAGGCTCTGCGTCCTGATTGTAATGGGAAGAGATGACTTACTTCGCTCCTTGTAGCTGGTTGATTCTTTCTATGGCCTTTTCTTAATTTTTTTTTTTTTTTCTTGATCAGGCTAACGAAAGGTGGGATTTCTTCCACTTTTCAGCCCAGCATAGTTCGTAGGCAGACATCTACTGGTGACTTGTTTTTTATCTTCATAGTAGTCATACCAGAGTTTATTGAGCTCCTTCCTTGGGGATACATTATTGTAGCCCATCAGTAGCACAATGGGGGCTACAGGAAAGCTGGGGAGGGATGTTTTATGAAGGCCTGTAGTGACGAGATGAGGGGTGATGGTTTGAAACTGGAAGAAGGACGATTTAGATTGGCAATAAGAAGGAAATTCTTCACTCTGAGGGTGATGAGACCCTGGCACAGGTTGCCCAGGGAAGCTGTGGATGCTCCATCCCTGGAGGTGTTCAAATCCAGATTGGATGGGGTCTTGACCAACCTGGTCTATTGGGAGGTATCCCTGCCATGACAGTGGGGTTTGAACTGGATGATCTTTGAGGTCCTTTCCAACCCAAACCACTCTATGATTCTATTCTGTCACCAATGCCTGTACTGGTCACATTTAGGCACACACTGGAATTGACAGCAGCTAGGAGGCCCAGGATGAACCAAAGAATGAACATGGGGCTAAAGCTGAGTCCTTCCATAAATCTCTATCTACACGTGATTGTGTAAAGGTAGATGGAGAGAGGCAGGACAAGGGCTGTAAGATAACAGCATGACAGAGGATGGGTTTCTGTTTGCTAACTGAAGTCTGCCAAAGCCTTCCCTCCCTGCTTTAGAAAAGGGATTTGGATTGTGTTTGCTGCTGGGGCTTAGGAGTGACTCTGATGAAGAAGTTGAGTTTTGTCCTCCAAATGATTACATAAGCTGCGATAGTTTCGTTCTCAAGTTTCCACATGCAACTGAGAATATGTATTACTTACAGATCCAGTAACTCCCACATCAAAAAGCAAAGTCAGCACTGGCAAATCCAGATATTGGGCAGGTAATATAATTTTAGGTGAGGTAAAGGTCCTTACATCCCACACAGAAAATTGCATGATTTTATATCTGCTGGATTCATAGAATCACATAATCACAGAATCATTAGGGTTGGAAAAGACCTCCGAGATCAAGTCTGTCTACTAAATATTATCATAACCACTAAACCATGTCCAGAAGTGCAACATCTACATGTATTTAGAACCCCTCCAAGTTCGACTGAGCAGCAACACTCAACGCACACGTTATTTTTTGTTCATTTTGTGAGAAGTTAGTGGGAAATGTCATTTTTTTCATAGTCAGTTGTCACCTTTCTGCAGCCCTTGAAAAGATGAAGTGAAAAATAGCAATTCTCTCTCTGTTTATCTTTCAACATGGAATAAGGACTGTAAAGAACTTCATCTGAGTTTCTGCATTCATCCAAGAGTTATTTAAAAGACATTAAGAGGCTGGAGCGGGTCCCTAGAAGGGCAACAAAGCTGGTAATGGGTCTGGAGAAGATGTCTGCTGGGGAGCTGCTGAGGGAGCTGGGCTGGGTTAGTCTGGAGCAGAGGAGGCTGAGGGGAGACCTTCTTGCTCTCTCCAGCTCCCTGACAGGAGGTGCAGTGAGATGGGGGTTGGGCTCTTCTCCTAAGTCACAACTGAAGGACAAGAGGAAATGGGATGAAGTTGCCCCAGGGCAGGTTCAGGTTGGCCATGAGGAACAGTTTCTGTGCTGAGAGAGTGGAGAGCCCTTGGCACAGGCTGCCCAGGGAGGGGGGAAGGCACCATCCCTGCAGGGGTTCCAAAAACGTGTAGACATGGCACTTGAGGACATGGTTTAGTGGTCCTGATAATATTTGGTAGACAGTTGGACTTGATCTTGGATGTCTTTCCCAACCTTAATGATCCTTTGATTCTATGATAAAGAGGACCTCTGGACAGGTATTTTTCTGCTGTAAGGTCTACACCTTACAGATGTGGAGAATTGCATGAAGTTATTTACAATATTTACTCACGTGTGGTACTGAACCAAGGCATGGACAAGCCAGATGCTATTTTCTATTACTGTCACTGATCTTCTGAGCAGGCTCGCGTAATTTGCTTCAGCTTTCTGACTCCAGCTGCTGATCAAACCTCAGGACTCCACCCCAAACTCCCCTTGCCCCTCATGTGTGAATGCAGACCTATGTAGAGGCCCATGCCAGGTCTTAATCCAAATCCATCCTGTGTTTGTAAAAGAGAAGGTGAAACTTAAACTTGACTGTTTTGGGGATTGGGTGGGATACTGAGTGGCAGGAGATTTGCTAGTCCACCTTCTGCAGGTGTCCTGCAGCCATCAAGAGACATTCAGAGAGGTGGGCCAGGGCTTCAGCCCCTTCTGAGTCAGAGCAGTGAAAATGTGAAGAATGACTTCCTGATAGCTTGCCTACCTTCATCTATCTGCACAAGAAATCTTTGGGGTGCAGGTGCCTTCTCTTCCTATCCCTTTATACTCTGCCATATTGTTATTGTCAATGTCATTACTAGAATTTCATAATAAATTATAATTAATAATAAAAAATTTGCTTTGCCACACTGTTCATAGTTTTCTGTTATCTTGGGTTGACTTTTTCTGTGTTACCTTTCACTTTCTTTTACATTTTGGACACTGCTCTTTTGTACTCGTGACTTTTGCTTGGATGAGACTGTGATGCATGACTTGCTAGGCTAAGGCAGATTGTGGATGATAAATATCAAAGAAAAACAACCTGCAGCTGCTGAAAAATGCACTACAATCTCTGTGCTTGCAAAGACAAAATCCTAGGTCATCTGATAGAAGGGTTTTCAAGACATTCAGGAGACAGACTCGTGTATGGGAAATGGAAATCAAGTGTAGGGTGTGTTTGAAAGGTGGGCTTTGGTTAGTTCATTACATGAAGACCACTTGGAAGAGAGTTCTCCTCCATTCAGAGCAGTTTCTGCTCACAGAATCTTGCTTTCTTGCTTAGAATCCTGAGCTATAGCTCCTTGCTGGGCCTAATTTCATTCAGACATCTGGAACTTCTTCCTACCAATAACAGGTGAAAAATCTCCATGAATCTTCTACTGATCCCCACCTCCTTGAAGAATACATTTTCTAAACATGAAATAATTATTCTTATTATTTACATTCCAAGAGAGGGAAAAGTGATATTTGTGCAAAAGAAAGTGTGCCAAGCTGATGGACAATATTGATTTAATTCAATTATATTCATGGATTACATGATTCTGCAGTAGCAAGGCTTTGAAAAGGAAAGGGAAAAAGGAAAGGGAGAAAGGAAAGGGAAGGAAAGGGAAATGAAGGAAAATAAAGGAAAGTGAAGGAAAGGAAAGTGAAGGAAAGGAAAGGAAAGGAAAGGAAAGGAAAGGAAAGGAAAGGAAAGGAAGAAGGGGAAGGGGAAAGGGAAGGGGAAGGGGAAGGGGAAGGGAAAGGGGAAGGGGAAGGGGAAGGGGAGGAAGGGAGGCCTAAAATCTCCTTACAGGGAAAACAGTCAAAAGTGGAAGTAATGTAAGGATTGTTCTTGGGTCTGGAGACTTCAGTCTGAAATAGTGAGGCTGGAAAAAGCTGGTTGAAAGCTGGGAATACAGGTTACTGTATTGTGTGGAGGGTGGCAACTGGGAAGGAAAAATGTTGCACAAGTGGGAAACGGAAATAGAAAAATAGAGGACAGGACAGAAAGGAGAAGTAATAAGAAGATGAGGAAGAGGTAAACAATGTAGAAGAAGTGCTTGATGGGAGACCGTGGTTCTGAAAACCTTATAATTAAGAAACTTGCTGAAATGTTCAGTGTGCTACTTCACCTTTGTTTATCTTCACCTTTGTGCAGATCACCCATGTGTCTAGGTTATCCCATAGCAGATCAAAAGTTGTGCTTTGTCCTTAGGTTACAGCCAGACCAATGTGATTATAACTAATGTGGAATTTAACATTCCCCACAATATCATCCTTGACAGTCCAACTTGATAGATATGAATGAAACAAGATCACTGTCTCCACGACTAATAAATGTTCGAAGTGTAGGATTTTTGGTGGAGGTTGAGGAGAAATATACACGGTACAGCATTAATTGCATATCTCTCAAGCACAAAATGCTGATAGATGATGACTTTTAAAAAATATATGACAATAATATATTGCAGACGTTGCAGAAGAAAATTATGTCTTTACCTTGAAAATCTACTTTCACCGACAAGCTGATGTAATCATTTCAGTGAAGGAAGAGGGCTGCAGAGAGGGAACCTGCAAAGATTTGAAGGTTAGAAATGTTGAACAAAAGGCTGAGGGTTTACTCTGCATGCAAATAAGTCATTCATCACAAATCCATAAACCAATTAGTAATGAAGTAATGATATTGCTTAACAACTGTATTTTTGATTAACATATAAATAATTTAGGTGAATATTTCTTTAGTCATGCCAGTTTCTGCTATTATTTACTAGCCTTGTCACGGCTGCTCTTAGATCACATGTGCCTTATAAAACATTTCCCAATCTATTGCAAGGACCAGTTTGTTTTAATGCGCTCGGTTAACACCGCTGGAGCTATTAACAAGCTTATTAGCATAATCCATTGTGATACATCATTGTATAAAAGTTCAGCTCCACAACTGAATGGGACTGGGAAATGGCTTTGAAGATTTTTATGATACAATAACTATTCATTTGATAAGCAATTAAAAAGATACTCTGAGACACTAAGAGTGAAGACAATGGCAACGCCAGGAAAAGAGGAGGGGTTTGAGAGCAGAAGCTGCTGCCTGGTGGGGTGAGTTGTGTCACTCCTGCTCCTTAGTCACAAATCGCATGATGCCGCGGGGCTTTAAAGCTCCAGTAACAAGTTGGGCCTGACTTAGTCATTTTAAGCAAGAAAAAGAATTAAAAAAAAAAAAAAAAAAAAGCTGTTTAAGGCTCTATATCTTCTTCTAGCTCACCCATGATCAAATTCTCGACCTCTCACAAGAACAGTTTAATACACAGATGAACCTCTGATTTTATGCTGGCTTTTTGCTTCTCTTAAATTTCAAATTCCTTTTCCTAGCTGTGTGCATTATCCTTAGTGAACTTCTCCAGTGAGAAACAGAATAAAGGTTACTGGGCACATTACCACACTTTATTGTTCGAAACTCGCTCTGTATAATACAGCGGTATTGTGCTTTTAAAAATGAACGTGCAGTGAAAGAGTAGCATCCTCATTGTGGAGAAAAAGTAGCTTTTCAAGAAAGTGTTGCTTTCTCTGATATGCAATAGCTCTGATATGCTAATACTTCTCTTCATCTCAGTCCTGATTCTCCAGAGATTATTTGACCAAAATGGCCATTGTCCATTATAATAGGAAAGATTCCTGATATTGTGCAGCCACACAGAATTTTTCTGTTGGTTTACTTCAGTGTCTCACATACAGCAATTAATTTTTCTTCCTGATGAAAAGTGGAATGGAGAGCTGATTTCTGAAGGCAGCATAATCTAGTGGTTTGCACAGAAAACGCAGGTGTGCTTTCCAATCTTACTGTCATTGCCAGGCTGTGTGAGCATATGCAAAACTCACCACTTCTCTGAGACTCAGTTTCCCTCTTTTAAAGCTGGTATCAAAATATCCAGCTTTTCAGAGTCCTTTGACATTCTCGAACAAAAAGCATTTACATTTTAAACAAAAGGTGTAACATGGAATGTGCCATCTAAGGCAATAAGGTTTAAATAATTTATCTTAAGTCCCAAACCCAGTTGCATTGAGAGAGGCATTACATTTTCAAGTGTTTCAAATTTCCTATCTTAAGGAATCATAGAATCATTCTGGTTGGAAGAGACTTTCAAGATCATCAAGTCCAACACTTGACTCAGCAGCGCTGATGAGTCACCACTAAACCATGTTCCTAGACATCTTGTTGAAGAGTCTTAAGAACTCTATGACAACTGAATGTGTACCCAGACTGAAATACTTGCTGATACATAATTCTCCCTGCAAACAAGGTTTTTTTTTGGAGGTAGACGCATAAGGAGGAGTCCAGCATATCTGGGAAACAGGTCAGAAGGATGTTCCTGCCCACTGCAGAGCCACGTGTGTGTGTCACTCTTGTGCCCAATAACGTTAGCAAGCTCCTTCAGAATAGGAAGTATTAGAATTAATGTTTTTTTGGCATTTTCTTTGAACTCAGGACATACTTTTAAAGCTGGTTTTGTGTCTGAAAATCAAAATTCTGCGGAGTGATAAATTAGACCAGAAATTGCCATTTTTTTTTTTTTAGAAAAACATGTGGCTATATTTCTTTTGGCTGAAGAATGAACACTGTAAGAAAATCTACTTGCTGTCCAGCTGTGATAATCAGGCACATTTCTCCTAAAGGCAAAACTAATCATGGTAGATGGAATAGTGGTTTGCATTTCCTGAAAAAAGACAACACAGAAGAAAAAAAAGTACAACAGGTAATGTAACATATTCTGATAAGCTATGGAATTAGTCCAGAAAATGTACTGTTTCTGAGCACTAAGCTGTATTTACTTACTAGCACTGTACAAATCACGCTGTCCTAGCTAGAGGTGTCAGCTAGTGAAGTTATTAAGAAGGTATTTATCTGAGTGGGAGTTGTGGAGCAGGGTCAGCACAGCCACTCTGATCAGTGGATACATCTACCTAGGAGCTTCCCAGGCATCAGGAGAAATTTGGGATGGCTTTGACCAGGCAAGGTGACTATGGCACTTCCCTTCCTGATGCGGGTGATCAGAGAATCTGAAGTAATGGAGAATTAGCTGAATCCTCTGAACACAATTGATTGGCATCTCCTGTTTAGTAGGGTCATCATCATAGATGGCTTCTCAGTGCTTAACATCAAGCTCCTGGCTTGCCTGCCTGCTCAGTGACAGGGCCTGTACTTGGCTTTCTGTGAGTGGTACATTTTCTTTCCATATGGTGGAAATTATGTCTTCAACTTGGACTTGATGATCTTGAAGGACTCTTCCAGACAAAGCTATTCTGATTCTATGATTCTATGATTCCATGATTCTATGATTCCATGATTCTATGATTCCATGATTCCATGATTCTGTGATTGATTCTATGAATCTTTACAAGGGCTTGTAGTGATGAGGGGTAATGGCTTCAAACTGAAAGAGGATATATTTAGATGAGAAAATTAGGAAGAAGTCCTTCATTATGAGGGTGGAGAGACACTGGAACAGGTTGCCCAGAGATGTTATGGCTGCTTCCTCACTGGACATTTTCAAGACGGGGTTGGATGGGGCTTTGAGCAATCTGGTCTAGCGGGAGGTGTCCCTGCCCATGGCAGGGGGGTTGGAACGAGATGATTATTAAGGTCCCCTCCAATCCAACCCAATCTATGATTCTATGATTCTATGAATCTTCTCTAGGTTCTGGTTATAGACAGCTCCTGGGAGAGCTCCTTAGAGCTGCTCAGAGCTTGTTGAGGAAGAGCTGGCCTGAGACTGCCCCACTTCTGCATCACCTGAGAATGAGGAAACCACAATGGTGGAGTAAAGCCACCTTTCTCTCTTGGCCCAAAGTCTGAGCCTCCCTATACCTGAGGACTCAAGTCTTATATATCTCTTTGCCAAGAGATTGGATGACATATAAGGTATAATTTTCAAGTGGGTTCAAATTCAAAGTTGCAGTCTTCATTTGAGTGCAATGTAAAGTATCATGTACCTCTGGCCAAGGAACTGCAGCTCATTTAGTAGATAAATTGAGATGACAAAAATGGCACAATTTAAATATCAGCAATCAACAGGAACAGGGGAGGGGAAGAGAGAGAGAGAAGGAGCCCAGCTTCCTTTATTACAGCCATCTTAGTGCTTCAACAACAGGTAGCAGTATTACATATTCCCTTTCCACTTTAAAGCTCTTGTAATTTCCTTCCTCGTGTCGGGGCGATTTTATTCATTGTTTCCGTGCAGCAGTGATTGATGTTCTGAGCTGCTAATCTCTCTGAGTGATAACTATTTTCATGTAAGTCCATGAGTCTATGACACAGGCTGCTCGGCCAGGGCTACTGCTGACTACTTATTTTGTGCCTCATTTACATTTCAATCTTGGCCTCATGAATGTAAAACCTAGGCTGCAAATTAATAACAGGAAGAATATTAGACCGCTCCAGAGTGGGGGAACAATGCAAATCCACCAGAGCACAAGGCTTTACCATTGTGTTCCGGGAGGGACTCATTTATTGGCCGGCAGTGAATGACATTACAGAGAATGGCATATCCAGAGTGACACAAATTTATTTCTGTCCCCAGCGCTCCAGTATATTTTCATAGAATCAGGGGGCTATTTGTCTAGGGACAATTTAGTTTCCATGAAAAATTTAAATGGTTTCTGTGGAGATAGTGGAGTGAAATTTAATTTGTTTCTCATTTACTACAGCAGGTATGAAAAGGAGAAAAATTGGATGTCTGATGGGCTGAAATTGGTGCTGTCCCTCCCCACTATCCCCAAAAGGCCTGTGGGCCTATATCATAGAGATTGAGCAAGACTACCTCATCCCTCCCCTTAGAGAATGGTAACCTTAAACCAACTTACAGAAAACCTTTGGGGAGGCTGCCAATCACCCTGAAAACAACATTTCCATCGATCCCCTGTCTGTGTGATTTATGGCTTCATTTTACGGTAATTGAGAATTAGTGAGAAGATTAGCAAGGCTCAACACTTCACCTTGATATGCACACTAAGCACCGTAATTTGTCACTAAGGGATGTCGGACACTTTTTTAGTTACACGGGGTTCCCATCTAATTGAATTTGGGGATAACATGGAAATTAATTTGACACAGGAAAATTTTGAATACAGCCGTTTCCTCTATTGTAATGCGCAATCCCGGGCTGCATTCAGGGGCAGCTATATTGATCCTGATCACTTTCAATTGTGGCCAGCTGAAGGATGGAATACACTAAATCTTATTTAAGCTCATATGAAAGCAGTTCATCTGCAGCAATCTGTGGCAGATAAAGAATATTACCTTTCATTTTGTCTGACTGCATCAAGATGAAGTTTTGAAAATTTACTTCTTGCAGCAAATATACCAAATGTCTAAAGTCAACAGTTACAATTCAATTACGGACCGGCTCTTGTGGGCTGTTTACAGGGTAATTTGCTACTTAGGCAGCAAATGAAAATACTAACTATACTCTCCATGCATAGAGAAGTTACAGCACATGGAAAAGCCCCAAGGAAAGACAAAGAAAAAAAGGTTCCAAACTTCTTGGCAATTTAAAGCACTGCCCATTGGATTAGTCTGGTTATAGCTCGAGCAGTTTCATACACAACCATTTTTTGTTTGTTACCGAGCCATTCTGTGGGAAGTTTATTTTATCTTGGTTGCTTAGCATCAGAGTCACAAAGATGCGACGCAGTAGAGGTCTTTTCATATCTGAAAGACACTCTACCACAGGACTCACTTCCATTTTATTCCAGCTTGATTTCTTATAACCCTGCTTTATGCTGTACTTTACCCTTCAAATCAGGACTTTGGTTTCAACAAACTATTTAGAGAGATTATTTCACGAGAAAGGTGCTCCCTGCTGTGAATAAGGGAAGCAGATCTTGGCACTTTATGCCAGAGGGTGCGTGGCTGGGATATTTATGGACGTTCTTTACCAGACCATCTGGCTTGCTTTGTTCATATCTGTTTTAGTAATAATTTGCCAGAGATGAGTTGTAATCAAGATATATTATTCATTATCTATTATTATTACATGATGGATTTTAATCTGATCATCATTTCATTGCTCTTTGGAAAGACTTTTCAAAGGTTTAATGTTAACTGTTTGAAGTTGTTATTTATGCAGCCCTGTTGAGACACACTATCTCCTCTGAACAGCGAGGACATTCCCCAGTGCACAGGCATCAAGAGATGGTACGTCATGATCAGAAATACATAGATGTGCTCCATAGGTCTAACCCGGATCTCCCAAGATGTGGTCCTGCAACTTGGAAGACATGCCATGCTGAAAGCTGTCCTCATCCAAATGTCAAATTCCCTGGAGCTACTGATGGCAAATGACAATTGTTGTCAGCACTGTCACATCCCAGAGTACTTCAGTCTCCTGTAGGCAAATTGTTTGGTCTCAGGAGTTTACCTGTAGGTAGACTTCTGCAGGAGATGATGAGTGGTGATACTACAAGGGCTAGAAATGATGCTGTGATTTTTGCTCATTTTATTACTAGAAAAGTTGTTCCTCAAACTAGTAGCTTGATGAGTCTTAATAACAATGTGCACACTGCATAGGTAATTCTCTTATCACATTTTCATGGGTTGTTTTCACTAACGTAATATAAAAGGGTGCTAACATGACAGAAATGTCAGTAATATAATAAGCTTAAAGGAATTTGGATCATGTTAGCCAGGATTTGCTTTCATATTTCTATGCCTTCTGGACCATATTAGAGTAATAGAGCTGATACAATGGGAAACATATTAACATAATAAAAAACGTACTAATACAATAAAATATCCATATTTGATTTACAGGCCAAGTTATGGCATCTAGGAAAAAAAAATAGAAAGAAAAAAAGTAAGATTTTTCTTCCTTTCTGAATGGCAAGCAGTAATTCATAAAGTTACAGGTTTTCCATGCTTTTTTGTCTTTATAAAAAAAAGGATTGAATTAACTCCAGAGTTTCTTTTCATTGTCTGCAATGAGAGAACTTAAAGGTCTGTCTTCCCAGGCAAATTAGAGGATTCGTGTTATTAGGTCACAGTCCCACAGATATTTGCACCTTTCCTGTGCTGGGCTGAAAAGCTGCAGCTACCAAATCTTCTCTACCCCAAAAAAGGAAGAGAAGGGAAAGGAAAAGGAAAAAGCAGAAGGAACAGAAAAAGAAAAGGGAAAAGAAGGGAAAGGGAAACAGAATGGGAAAAGGAAATAAAAAGAGGAAAAGGGAAAGGGAAATTGGAAAAGGGAAAAGGGAAACTGAGGAAGGGAAAGGGAAAAGAAAGGAAAGGGAGAAAGGGAAAGGGGGAAAGGGGGAAAGAGAAAGGGGGGAAGGGAAAGGGGGAAAGGGGGAAATTGGGAAAGGGAGAAATGGGGGAAGGGGCAAGGCAAGGCAAGGCAAGGCAAGGCAAGGCAAGGCAAGGAAAGGAAAGGAAAGGAAAGGAAAGGAAAGGAAAGGAAAGGAAAGGAAAGGAAAGGAAAAAAAAAAAAGATGTAAAAACATGAGGGTAACTGTAATTTTACTGAAGTAAAAAATGAACTCAGTGTCTGAATTGTACCACCTTAGGCTCCAGTCTTCTTAGTTTTCAGAAACTGAGGATTCAAACCAACTGTAGGTATTTGCTTTCCAAATGACTCTCCGTAACACCTTCGCTCTATTGTTGCTCTAAGACCGCAAGTGCTTCTGTATTGGACATACTGTGGTTTTTAACCATGAATTTCCATGGGTATTGAAGGTTATAATTCCATGTCTTGGTCTCAACACCCGTGAGCATTTTGGTCCCAAGCCCCTTGAAAGCCAAGGAAAGGGCCATTCTCTCCCATTTAACTCCTTTGAGGGATCTGATACAAGATTCAGCTCTCAATGTGCAATGGTGTTTCACACCTCTGAAACACTGCTTTTCAAAGTGATTGCTTAGTGCTCAGAACCTTCCCAGGAAGTGGGATTTCTGGTCCAATTTCTGCCTTTGCCTGAAGAAATTCAATCCCGAATCATTCAGTTTATCATAATACTGGCTGTTCTCTGCATGTGTCCCTGGACATACTGAACCTATTTTCCAGCCAAGAGAGAGCAAATCTGAGTGTTTCTACCACCTAGACTGGGAATGGATCCATGGGTAAGGAGAAAGGGGTTCACTTGCATGTGAAGTACTTCCATTTCCTCTACTAAAGATGGGTGAGATCTCTACTGTTAGATGGGTGTTGGTTTTTCACAGCAATGAAGTAAGTTTATGTGTATTTGTCCAGCTCTGCTATAAAGCTTTTTATATTTGTAGTGTAACATTAATCAATGTGGATACCATCTATTTTATTTTGACATCTTCCCTAAAGGAGTCCTCTCTTCGGGTGATTTATTAAAAGATTTTAAAATGTGTGTGTGCACAAGTGTCTGTTTGTTTATGTTGGTAAAGATGATGCCATAAAAACATGCTGTGCCCTTGGAGTGGAAGGTGATGAGCTTTGCTACGCCGTTAGCTCCCATAAGATTTTATTACTCAGAGATGGGTTGGCTGCTGAGAACGTGCCAACAAGCGGTAGTGAGTGGTGCAGACAGATCCCTTATCTGAGATCTTAAAGCTATATCTTAATCTTCTTGGCCAGTGCCACCAAAAAACTTACAGATAAAGACAAATTCTTTGAAGTCAGAAATCTAATTAAACCCTTTGGAAGAAGTAGTTGACCTGGACAGGTTGGAGAGCTGGGCAGGGAGACATCTGATGAAATTCAATAAGGGCAAGTGCTAAGTGCTGCATCTGGGGAGGAACAACCCCAGGGATCAGTACAAGTTGAGGGCTGAGCTGTTGGAAGTCAGCTCTGGGGAAAAGGACTTGTGAGTCATAGTGGACAACAGGATCACCATGAGCCAACAGTGTGACCTTGTGGCCAAGAAGGCCAATGGCATCCTGGGATGCATTAGGAAAAGTGTGGCCAGCAGGTCAAGGGAGGTTCTCCTGCCCCTCTGCTCTGTGCTGGTGAGGCCTCACCTGGAGTATTGTGTCCAGTTCTGAGCCCCCCAGTTCAAGAAGGACAACAAAGTACCAGAGAGGGTCCAGCACAGGGCCACTAAGATGATTAAAGGCCTGGAGCACCTACCATGTGAGTAAAGGCTGAGAGAGTTGGGTTTGTTTATCTTGGAGAAGGGGATCTTGTCAATGCTTATAAATATCTAAATGGTGGGTGCCAGGAAAAAGGGGCCAGACTCTTCTCAATGGTGTCCATTGACAGGATGAGGGGCAACGGCCATAAACTGGAAAACAGGAGGTTAAACCTCAACATGAGGTAAAACTTCTTCACAGTGAGGGTGATGGAGCCTGGAACAGCCTGCCCAGAGAGGAGGTGAAGTCTCTGTCTCTAGAGACTTTCAAAACCCACCTGTACACTGAGATCCTGTGTGATCTTCTCTCAGTGAACCTGCCTTGGCAGAGGGGTTGGACGCAGTGATCTCCAGAGGTCCCTTCCATCCCCTAGCATTCTGTGACCCTGTGATTCTGAGTGTTGGGATCTGCAATCCTGAATATTAAGGAGTCTCAAAATGATCCAGTGCTGATGGGCTCATTCAAACAACTGTAGCAATTTCATTTTCCGCCAGATGAGATTGAAGTACGACCGCAGACTTTTCAAAATCGTTTTCTTCTACTTTTCCTACCTTTTATTTCTCAGCATCACCTGGTGCCTCCTAGAGTATGCCCTGGGATGAGCTTTCTTTTCAGATACCAGACCATCCAGGTGACTGTTGTGCTGTTACTTATGATAAAGGAGAGGTAGACCTGGATACAGTATATAATGATTTATAATGCTGTAAGGTGTTTGAAAGCTCACCTCAAGCTTTGAGTGTAACATTTAGGGTAAGATTTCATTCTAATTTGGGGCTCAATTCAATCCACATATAGGTAGGCAAAATCCTTTTTCCCTCTGTCAATATATTTGCATTGCTGAAGGTCCCACTATTTTTTCAAGAGTCTTTCCTGATTGTCAATGTTCCATCGCCGCCACGAGCGATAATTCACAGGGGATTAAAATTAACAAAAGAACTGCAACCGTGGCTGACGTTATTCCAGTTTTAGAATGAAGTGGCCTAGATTTCTTAGCTGCTTCTCCTTCCTTTAGGATTTGGATTGATGAAATTAAAATGGGAGAGGTCAGATACGTGTCATGATGAAAGATGCTGAAGATGTTGGTGGAACTGGAATTCTGGCATCCATATTGGTCTTCCAACGACAAGCTCAACTGAAAGCAATAGAACTGTTGTCTCCACTCCCCCTTTTCTCCAACAGTTTCATGAATGTCTCTTCTTGAAAAGACCTTCAAATTCCCAGACACTCTTCTGCACACTGACTATCCTGAGTCTTTCCAGCTAGAAGACTGCACTTCACCAGCCCCAAATATCCCTGTTTGCTGGGTGGTATTTAGCACAACCCCAGAGAAAATAGGAGAGCAGAAGCCCCTGAGCCACCCCTTGCCAATGCAAACTCTTTAGAATATGGGCACTGCAATTGAGTTGCACTCTCCCTTTGCTTGTGAGGGAAGTAGCAGTTATTAAAAATAACTCTGCAATGCTGGACCAAATAGATGACAAATCTCTGGGTCAGAATGAAAGAACAAAAAGGTGCAGCAGCAGAGTAGTAAGTAATGGCAATTAGAAGCAAGAGGAAAACTAACTTAGGGCACTTCAGAGCTACAGTGGAGTTAATGCAAAAGACCAGACAAACAAATCAAATGCTTTAAACAGAAGAAATTTGCATAAGATGCTCCTTAAATGTAATTATGGAATGGGATATAATTTATCATCATGACTAGGGGATTCTTCTGTGCTAAAATTTGTGGAAGGGCTGTACTTCTGTAATTATTACTGCACCTGCCTAAGAACGAGCACTCCTAGGAGGGACAAAGGTTTGAATGCAGAAATGATCTATGATACTTGAGAGAATTTGTTCTCCATCTGTTTCACTCTGCCTCACTAGATCCAGCTTCTGTGCTACTCACAAGATCCAGCCTTCCAGCCCTGCAAAGACAGACATCAGACCTGGTTTCACACACACACCTTGCTTCCCACGGGGCATGGAGAAATGTGTCTCAGCCACCATGGGCAGCAGGCAAGACACAATCCCTTGAGGAACCTGCTCTAAACGGGCTGCTGTTCTTTCCTCTCATGGTTATAGTGACACATGCCAAAGAAGCTGGATATGGCTTTGCTCTGAAGGGAAAAGGGCAGGAGGAAGGGAACATCCTGGACAGTCTCCATCTGCCTTTTTCTGCTCTCCCAGTTTCTTCTGTGGAGAATCTGGATCTGTTATTTCTCTGCTTTACTTGAGAGAAAAAAAAGCCAAACAACTTAAAAGAGGCCTTGTGCCCCTTCAAAGTATTTTATCAGATGAGTAGGATACTTCAAGCAAGAGCTCATATAATCAGGCTTCCAATACTCTGAAGATCAGCTGTAGCTGGAAACCCTGCTGTTAATGATTGATTTAGTATAAATGTCCAGATTACATGAATTTGAACAATGGCTCAAGTGCATAAACACCAAACCTTTACACCTCTCAAGGTGACTTCCATAGCTCCTCGGGTTCGCAGCAGATGTTGCTGCTTTGTTTCTCTGTGCCTTGCACCCAGAGTTTCTAGGGGGCTATAAAGCAGCCCTGTGCTTGATGGGAGCAGGGGGGGATGGGGCCGAGCATCAGGAGAAGCGTAACTGAGAGGCTGATAGAGACATCCTGACAGCTGCAATGGGTCATCAATAGATCCATCACGCCAGTAATTTGCAACAAATTTAACATACATCACTTTAGTCAGGCCACGCCGTATCTGTCTTGTCACAGCATCAGAGTGAATAACACTTAAATCGGGTGTCACTGGTGACCTTTGTGACCCTCGAATTGACACCGCTGTGGGAGCTTGGGCTGGCTGGCAGCAGATGTAGGGAAGATTAGTACAAAAGGTTTGGAGGTGCAAAAGGAGGACAGAACATAACAATTCAGCTTAACCAGGCAAACAATTGGTATCTCTGGATTGTCTCCCAGCCCTGCTTTGCTTGATGAAGTGTTGGCATTTATTTTACTTTCAGCCTTTTTTGGTCACATATTATCTATGTGTGTAGTTTTCGTTCTGATTGACTTTATATCACGGAATCACAGAATTTCCTGGATTGGAAAAGACCTTGAAGATCATCAAGTCCAATCATTAACCCAACACTGACAAGACCTGGACAAAACCATATCCCTCAGCACTACATCTACATGACTCTTAAAACCCTTAAGGGCTGGGGACTCCACCACTGCCCTGGGCAAGCTGTTCCAGTGCCTGATAACTCATTCAGTAAAGAAATTCTTCCTCATACCCAATGTAAACTTCACTTATGTTTAAGCTTCCTTCTGTATATATGTATGCATGCATATACGTATGCAATAAAATGGTAGAATTAAAGGTGGCTACCACAGAGACTAAAGTCCTGTATAAGATGTAGAACACAAACAATAGTAAAACTAAACTGCCCTCTTCTGTGTTTGACCTATAAACACCAACCTGTGACACAAGTGACTGTTTTGGCGGTGTAGCTACTTGCAGCACATCTCTTCAGTCCTGGCCCTATAGGAAAAGAGCAGACTTCACAAAAAAAGTGCATCTCAGGAAGAGAGCAGGAGACATCAAGAGCCTCATCAAACCCCAGAATCCTGTAAAGACTTGGGGTATGTTAGAAAACCCTCCCACAGAAACATAGAATCATTGGAGTTGGAAGGGATCTCTAGAGATCATCTAGTTGAACCCCCCCAAAGCAGGTTTGACCAGAGCACACCACACAGGGTTGCATCGATGTGCATTTTGAAAGTCTCCAGAGAAGGAGACTCCATCACCCCGCTGGGCAGCCTGGTCCAGGATCACAGTAAAGAAATATTCTTCCTGGAATCATCCTCCCAAATGATACCAGGAAGAATGAAGAGCCTCCCAGCAAGCTCAGCCAGTTTGGAGCTTGGGGAAATCACCTGACCTCAAATCTGAAGACCAATTTAACTCAGAAATTATGAGCAAGACTCACCAACCAGCTGCATGACATATTTTCATGTAGACAAGAGAAGCCATTTCCCCCATTTCCAATCTTAATGAATACCTTCCATAGACTTCTACAGTTGTTTCTACAGACCAGCATGGAAATGACTACAAACCTGTTAAGTCTCCCTGACGCTAGAAACAAGACACCCTCCACAGCCAGGCAGAGCCAACTGCGTCGGGTCAGCATTTACTTTTGAATCAGCACATGATAGAATTACATGATTTGTTTGCTCAACCAAAAGGTGCTTTAGAGCCATTCATGGTAGGAGCGTGACTTGGACTCTGGGTGGGCTTTTGCCCTCTGCTCATTCATCCTTCTAAACAAACGTGTGGCCATGGGCTGAATTAGGATTTTTAAATTTTTTCTTTTTTTTTTCTTGAGCCATTGTTCTTAAGTGTGTGATTTGTAATTAACGGATTTTGAATGGTAATAAAGGAAGAAGCTGTCTCTGAGCAGGTAATTGGAAGTTACAAAATGAATATGCATATCACTTGGATAATAGCTTGTCCTTTTTTACTGACAGTCTGCTTGTTGCTTGATGTCTTGGTTAAACTGATTCATTGCGTCACTAAATATCCCTCAACTGGAAGTGTAACAAAGCTCCTTGGTTATTCTCTATGTCTATAATGTTTATATTTAATGAGTATTTGAAGGTGGAAACATATAACAAGTGACAGAAATAATAGGAAAACTTGAAAAGATTGGAGAAATTACTGATTTATACAAGGGAAGACAAATTTTTGTTTGTTTTTTTCAGTTTGGGGTTTTTTTATTTGGTTGGTTGGTTTGTTGTTGACTTTTGGGGTTTTTTTTTGGGTTTTTTTTTTTTTTTTATTACATTACACAGAATCACAGAATCACAGAGTGTTAGGGGTTGAAAGGGACCTTTCCTTTTTAGGAAAGGCTGGTATAAAAGCAGAAGGTATTTTTTAGTTTGTCATCCAGGGTATTAATCAGATCGTCTTTGTCTTTATTGTTTTCTGAGTATGAAGCTGACACTCCAGGCACCCATTGATACCATTGTGTTTACCCCATCCTTCCCAGGAGCAGGAACTGGGCTTCAAAGGATCTGAGTTATGTGGTCTTTCTCACAGCAAGCGCTGCTGAGGGCAGTTTATAACATTTGGGGTGTTTTTAGAAGGAATCCTGTGTCAAAATTACTCACGTTTGTAGCCTTTTTGTAATTAACAACCGAATTGGTGAACATTGTGTATAAATTGCTGTGTTTCTTGGGCAGAAAGAGGCAAGTAATTGGAGGCAAATCAGCATCTGGCAAACCACGTTTCAGTCAGGATTCCTGGGATTGGAGAGCTGAAGAGAAGTGGAATTGCACCGGGAAGGTGAAGACCTCTGCCCCATTGCCCAGCTGTCCCACGGTGTGCTGTGGAAACGTGTCTCCGAGAAGCTGGGGGTCAAACAAAGGTGGGCACAGGGCACAAGTGAGTTCACTCACATACAGCTCATAAGCATGTATGAACTGGGGTTAGCCCTGATAGGGAGACCTGGTTCTTGTGATAAAGCATCACTATGCATTTTGCATATGTATGTTCTCCCCGCCCTTCAACCTGCCCTTTGAAAAAAGCCGGGTTTATAGTGATTTGCTTGCATTCTGCTTAAAACTGTTTCTTGCCTCGTTATTTTTGCTGTGAAAGGACAAATGAAAAGAGCGTGTTCGACAAAGGAGCTTTCATGCACATCTGTGGTGGTTCTGGAGTTTGCTGGCAGATCCAGCAAGGAGTCATGCTATGGATCTGAAGACAAGTTTGAGACCTTTTCTGGATGCCTGCTATAAGCTACTTGGGAGTATGTGGCAGCTGTTAAGGACAGGAGGTCAGAGATGGCCAGAAAGGGTGCAAATGGTGTGGTCTCCTCAGGTGCTATTAGTTGTAGGAACTGGCCTAACTTAGGTGTGTGAACCCAGTGGCTCTTTGACCGATACTTTATGACTGCCGTATTTCTATCACTGAGAGACAAAGTATTCATTAAGTTAGCTGAGAACCTACTTAAGGTAGCTACTTAAACCTACCCCTAGGTTTGGAATAGATGAGAACCTGGATTATTTTATTTTCTATTCTCCAAGGAATATCAACCCTGGGTCTGTGGGAATAACAGCCAGAGTATCTCATGAAAACATTTGTTTTCTTTATGAGCCCACTTTTCCTTTCGATTGGATCTCCCTCGCCAGATAAAATTTCCTGTAACAGACCAAAAGTTCCCCTCAAAAGTGAACCTCTTCACCACGGGGCTTTCTGGCTTTTGTGCACAGGGGTAAGCAATTGGCCAGGGAGCCTTCCCCAGATGAAAGTGATGCTACAAAGCATTTGGATTCTCATCCCCCTAACGTGCTTATATGGCAATGCCTCAAAGAAAGTGTTTTTAGGGGAAGGCATGGATGAGATTTTCTTTTCCCTAAAAAAAATTTGTTTATTAAATAGAAATTTGTTAAATAATTCCCATGGTGGCTGTGCTTTTCTGGTATAATGTGGGTATGAGAGAATACAGAGGCATTGCCCATCATTTGTTCTGGTAGGTGTTAATACCCACACTCTACTCAAGGAGTTAAAAGGAAATATTATAAAGGGGAATGATCCTAAAGCTTTGCATGGGAAAGAACCATCTGACTGTGGCTACACCTCATTCCATTCTTGTAATACTCTGCAGATCATTCTTTTGGCTCTGAATTTGCTCCCAAGAGGTAATTGCATCCTTTGTTTTCACACTTTACAAATAAAAGAGGCTGGGACTCTATCCCAGTCTCTTCCTTTTCCTTCTCCCCATACAAACCCAAAGCCCGTGTAGCCAGAGTCCACTTCTGCTTAGAAACCTGAAAAGTTTAGCAGCAGTACTTGATGGAAGAGGAAGCCAGCTTCTCTTCCATGAATACACTTCGTGTTAATCATCTTGGTGATGCTGTCATGGATACCTGTAAGGGAGACAGCTCATGTGGGGAAGAACTTTCCCTCTGAAGCCTGGCACCCTGACATTGCTCCTCTCCTCCAGTGGAAAAAACCAAGCCTGTGGATTGGGTCTGGTTGTGACTCCCCCTTGGAAAGCCCTTCAGCCCTTTACTGCAGTCAACGGGAGAGGCACTCATGCCCTATATGTCTGTTCCCACCAGCCTGACACTCCACCAGACTGTGGATTCTCCTCCTCTGGAGACTTTCCAATCCCACCTGGATCTGTTCCTGTGTGGGCTGCCCTGGGTGACCCTGCTATGGCAGGGGGCTTGGACTCCATGATCTCCACAGCTCCCTTCCAACCTCTACCATTCTATTATTCTACGAGGGCCTGTATGGGATGGCTGAGGGTAAGCACATCAGTGCATGTCCCCTGGAGGGGCTGAGCAGGACTGTTGCCATACTCATGGGGGAATGATGAGCCTGCCATTGGCACATCCTACTCATCCCTTGACAGGGAAGGGTCACTGGGCAACTTCATGCATCTCTGAAAGCCTTATGTGTGCTAGGCTGTTCCCACTGGCTTGAGCTTGCTTAAACAAATGTGCCTCTACTCCAGTTTTCTTATTAATTGTTTAATCATTCATCTGCTACCGTTCTTTTTTTTATTTATTTATTTTAGATTTTTCATAGAACCATAGAATGGCTTGACTTGGAAAGGACCTTAAAGATCATCTCGTTCCAACCCACCTGCCATGGGCAGGGACAGCTCCCACTGGACCAGGTTGCTCAAAATTTTTATCTATATGTTGCTTAAAACCAGAGATGTGGAAAGAACTCCTAAGTGTAAGCCTCACAGCGGACTGTTCTCTGCGAGCCCCTCCTTGCTACCATGGGGACAAATAAGGTGACTTTCAAATAATCATTTTGTTTGTCTTCATGCACCTGTTTATGCCTAAAATGAAAGGATTTATGAATAACTTTCTTGTGTCAAAGTCACAAAGACTTTATATTTTAGCTTTCAGGAGGTTTAGTTTTGTAGTTTGTAAGTCTCCCTGACTTATACTGAATACTCCCATATTAAAAAATAATAAAGGCATGCTAGGACTCCTTCCTGGTAATAAGTTGTATCAGGTACAACAGGCATTACTGTAGCAGAGATATACAGTAGTGTAGGTACATTGCAAACAGCAACTTATAGCATCAGACAAAGAGAACCTTTTACAAACCCCATGTCTCTAATTTCATTTTAGAAAATTAGATACTCAGAATTTTGCATAAGATAACTGTATTACTGGGATGCAATTTGGCCCAGGTTTCTAGCTTTAGTGCATGTGGCTCCTTAATAAAAAGTGTCAGTTAAAATGAAAATACAGCTTGGGTAATTAAATTTAATTGGATCTTGTCACTTTAAATCCTCTTCGTTTTTGAGTGTTTCTACAGAATTGCAGCTTCTGGTTTGCTAATTTCTTTATTGCAAGCTGTGCGCTAAACCTGACTGTCCTATAATAAAGTGGGACCTTGTTTTTGTAGAGGGCTTTGAACCACAACTGTAATAACAAACAAAAGGAGGGTGGGAGCTAATTTATCACCAAAAGTAAGCCTCTCCTTTATTTCCTACATGTTCACTTAGTGAAAAATAATGGGCCTGAATTTATTAACTCTTTAATTTTCTTTGCTGGTTGAGCACCATTTTGCACAAGTTCTCACGAATCCTAGGGCATGATGCTCTGCCTGTGACAGGTACCAGCTGCAATTATCATACCTTTTTTTTTACAGGGGAGTTGTTTGGGGCAAGCTATAGGGATTAGGTGGGTTGCAGTATTCATGCATAGGTCAGGCAGGGTGCAGGCAGCCACAATGCAAATGATGTGTACTGCCTGCCAATAGCCACCATGCTGCTTCTGAGGGATCACCTTCTCCAGGGGTGAGGGGTAATTCAGTTTCTTTAGTACGCATCGTGCATGCACAGCAGCCAAAGCCAAGGCAGATTTAAGTGCAGGTGATGAAGCGAGAAAATATTGGCCGTACCAACAGGCACATCATAAAAACGATCATCCTGTCACAAACTGTACAGCCCCTAATGCCCATCTTTCAAATTAAAGCCGGTGGAATGAATTTGTACGCTCGGGTTTTACGCGTGAAATGTGGTATCGCCGCATCCTCGATTACCAGACGAGACGCTGAGCTCCGACATCACGGAGCCATTAAAGATTTAAGACTGTCCTTCACAGCGCAGCAGTGGTCCCCTGATTCTGTGCGAAAGCAGATGGAGATGATGATGTAATTACATTTCTCAAAGTGCTGGCAATACAAGTGTCTCCAACAGGAGCGTTTCGCCAGTGGAGTCACTGCTGTTTGTAACCTCTACAGTTCCAGAGGTGTGCCTCACGTCTTACCTGGAGAGGTCACTGCCACCGGACACAAAAGGCTCTGTTCAGTTGCCCGTGCACAGGTACCCAGGGCTATTTGAGGTGCCTGAGGTTATACAAGATATCTCCACAGGGCTGGTGGGCCCTGGGCCCTTAGAGTGAGACTCAGAGCACAGAGGAAGATGTTATCTTCACACATCGGTATCTACATGGGAAATAAGTGCCTGTTATCATAGAATCATAGAATTATAGAATCACAGAATTATAGAAACACAGATTCATAGACTTATAGAATCATAGAATCACTAAGGTTGGAAAAGAAAGATCATCAAATCCAACTGTCTACCCAACATTATCAGGACCACTAAACCATGTGCCACAGTACGGCATCTATATGGTTTTGGAATCCCTGCAGGGATGGTGACTCCACCCGCTCCCTGGGCATCCTGTGCCAAGGCCTCTCCACTCTCTCAGCACATAAATTGTTCCTCATGTCCAACCTAAACCTCCTCTGGGTCAACTCAAGCCCGTTTCCTCTCATCCTATCACTGGTTACTTGGAAGAAGAAACCAACCCCCACCTCACTCCAACCTCCTATCAGGGAGCTGTAGAGAGCAAGAAGGTCTCCTCTCAGTCTCCTCTTCTCCAGACTAACCAAACCCCGCTCCCTCAGCTGCTCCTCAAAAGAAATGTCCTCCAGACCCCTCACCAGCTTTGTTGCACTTTTCTGGACCATGATCCATGATCTGGACAGCAGATCCATGATTCTATGACTCTTTAACTAATGAAGCTCTAACATTTGGTTCAGCTGACCACAAATAAGCATCCAATAGCAGCAGGGATGTCCTAGCTTACCCCACTTGACCTTTACAAGCTGGTCCAGAAGGGCATAATTATCACATGTTCCTGTCTTATATCTTTTACATATGTCGTGATAGTCCAAGAGAGTTCAGGTGCCACTGGTTACCTACCTATGATTAGGCAACAAAGTCTAGGTCTAAAATTCACATACAATGAACTGTAGATGGCCACTTCAGTCTGTAGCCTGAAGCTATACAGCTATTATTATTTTTGCAGACCAGCTTCTCATTCAGATAAAACTCCT
Organism: Todiramphus chloris collaris; assembly: GCA_025345505.1. Taxonomy (NCBI): domain Eukaryota; kingdom Metazoa; phylum Chordata; class Aves; order Coraciiformes; family Alcedinidae; genus Todiramphus; species Todiramphus chloris. The sequence continues at coordinate 414,975 of JANVCC010000247.1, forward strand.
GCTTATCTGAGGAGAACTGTGGGAGCGCCTGGAACATGGACATGCGGCTCTTCCCACTCTCGCTCTCCCTCTCTGCTGCACAGTGAACGCCTTGCTCCCCTGGGCACCTGGGGCTGGTGGTCCATCATTCCTGTCTCACTCCTCTGCTGCTTATTCTCAAGGCAAGGCATCTCCTACCAGCCCATTGTGACTTCCTGAAGTGTCAACAGTCTCCTTACCCACGTGCTTCTCTGCATTGGGTTATCATAGATCAAGCTATAGAATGGCTTGCATCGGAAGCGACCTTAAAGATCACCTCCTTCTAATCTCCCTGCCACGGGCAGGGACACCTCCTGCTAGACCAGGTTGCTCAGAGCCTCATCCAGCCTGGTCTTATACACTTTCAGGGATGAGACATCCACAGCTTCTCTGGGCAACCCATTCCGATGTCTCACCACCCTCAGAGTAAAGAACATTTCCTAACGTCTAATCTGAGATCTGAAGGAGGCACCTGATGACAGGAGACACCCCTCCTTCCTGAAGTAGGTGGCAAACACCATCCTTGGAAGATTTGCTTTTTTTCCCATTCATTTTAGATGGAACTTGGTGACTTGTTTGTAGTATTCCTCTAAATTTTAGGTGTCTAAATTGATGGATCTAAGATGAGATGAATCCCGTTATCACCTGTGGTTTTATATTTTTTCAATGAAGCCTCAAAATTTCTATCTGTTTGAAATAGTCCAGTTAGACCAAGGCAGGAATAAAACACCTCAGTAATTAATCAGAGGGATTGGACCGAATATAAGAAAATGTCCTGGCTTACTCTCACTGAGAATAGTGGCCAAACATCCCATTACTTTCAAAGAAGTGAGAACAAACCCTTTAACACCACTTTGTAGATGTCTGCAGTGTTTCATACTTTTGTTCGAGGAGTACATAAGTAAAGATGGTGTTATTTTCATACTTACTGGTTTTTATTGATTTTTTTTTTATAGAGCCTGTGGAAAGTAATAGACTACAAAGATCTATATTAAAGAGACTACATGCTTTATTTATATACAGAGCAGATGAATAGATGGATAAAAATAATCTATGATTTCTTACAACCATTGCTTAGACAACATGATTCATCAGGCTGTAGTAAGTCTGCTGGCAAACCCGGACACGTAATTTTTTGGGCACATTTGGACCTTGGGATCTGGTCTGAAATTGCAATTCATTGTGCAGATGAACTATCAACTCATAATTTATGAGAATGGTAAATGGAACAATGGTTCTCCTGTTCGGTGTATGAGAAGATGCTTGGAGGATGGACTAAATAAACACATCTTGTATTATTGACTCATTTTGACTTTTTTTTTTCACAGTTTTTTTCAGATATTCAAGTCATTGAATCTCATTAACAATGGAGTAGCATTTAAAAAACTATTTAAATCTCTGTTGTAAGTTTTGGGAAGGTATCAATTCCAGCACTTTTTCTTTCCCTTCTGCCAAAAAAAAAAAAAAAGGACAAAAATGTGAATTCCAGTTGACTTTAATCAGGTTTTAAGTTCCATAGTTATTTGGCACTGCTTGGAAAATGCTATCTTGTTTTTTTAAGCTTTGAAAGACAACTATGATAACTTCCTTTGCTGGTGTAAGAAATTTTATCAGACGTCACCGACCCTCGGTAGGAACCTGATCTGCCTTTTTTATGGTTTAATCTGTAATTTTCATTTAAACCAGTACTGCTAGCAAATTGGCCTCTAAAAATGGGAAAAATAACCAGAAGTGTGGCTGTACAGAATAAACTGCATTAGCAGCTACAGAACTAGAATTAATGTTGATTAATTTGCCCATTTTAGTGATCACTGTCTCTTTTTCTTTAGTGATATATGGCTCCTTAAGGATATACGATTACAAATTTACAGACTGTTTTTCGTGGCCTTATCTCCACCTCTTTGATCTTTACAGGTTTACAGCAATCAGCTGCTAAAGTTTTGTATCACAGCAAGAGTAATTATTTTAGATTTATAGATGATTTTCGATTCAATCACCTCTATTAGAAATCATCTGAATGGCAGTTTAAAAATCACAATAGCGAATCTCACTTGACCTCTTCATCATCATTTAATACAGACTCTTAAATGAACATTTTTAGTATCTGATTGTTCAGCACTTACATTATCATGAAACGTTCAATTTCAGGAACAACCTTCTGTTGTGAGCTGGGGGAGCACAATACATATATGCGAGAGATTATACAATGCCCTGCTCAAGATCTCAGGGGACATTCTCAGTGACCCAGGTGTCCCCTTCTGGCCTTACGTTTTGATTCTGGAAAGCATCCCCTTTTGGGTCCAGCAATGCTGGATGTTACTATTTATGTTCCCCTTGTAATTGCTTTTCCAGGGAACAGCTCCTGACTTCTGTCAAGGAGGGATTCATGTGAACATCCCCATTTGGCTTCAGGTTGGGTTCGCTTGAACAGATGGTTGCACCGTTTAAGCTAGTCAGTCTGACCTTGCCTGCAGTGAATGAGGGAGAGCAGGAAGTTTGCTGGAAGTGATAACCATCGTCAGGATGGGCAGAAATGAGGGGCCACCAGCGCATCTCAGTCCTGAACAAGACTTTTGAAACTTTTGAATTAAATCAGTGAATTCTCATTCATGCAATTAGCGCCACTGACTTCCGTGGGACTAGAACCACTTACCTGATCCAACAATATTCCTTCTAAAAGCTTCACCTGTTTGAGAGACACCAGATCAGGTACTAGCTACCTCCTGATACACTTGATAGAACTCAGGAAGAGAAAGCAAGTGGCTTGCTGTGGGTTCCTGCTGCTCCACTGTAGGACAAGGTGAATTTGTTGAACATCTCCCACCGGCTCACTTCATAGCTTGAATATCAGCACACCTAACAGCCTCCACACGGGCACAACCCTGTTGCTGTCTGTGTAATATCATCCAGACTGAGAATTATACTTGAATAGCTCATGAGTTGCACGTTGTTCAAGCGCTGCAGGTTGCACCCCTACCCCCCATTTTGTGAACCAACAAGAAAGTAAGTTGTAAACCTGCTTTGCTCAGGTCACCTAAAGACAATAGTCATTATGTCCCACCAGCAATTCCCTGAGACGGGTTGTCTATTATTCTTTATGTAGGCTGAATCCGGTGACAGCTGCCAAATGTAACCTGCAGGGCACACTTGCTGCATGCCAAACGGACTTAGTGCCCTGCTATGGTAGATCAGCTTCGTGGTGGAGATAATGGTTCTGGTTCTATGCAGCTGGTTCTATGCTGCATATGAGTACGTCTGAAAAGGATAATTTTGCATGACAAACATATTCCTTGAATGTTATCTTCTATCCACTGGGACAGGAAACCACCTATACATTCTGGGTCATGATTATGATGTTTTGTTTCTTTCATGTGGCAGCTTAGGCAATTACCATGTTTGTGTCCTTCTCTCTTTCTTGTATGTCTCCTTAATACCTCTGGAAATCCCAACCAATTTCAGCCATAGCTGGTAGGAGGAAAAAGATTTCAGAGACATTAATTTCCTAAAAGTTTGAATAAAATAACTAGATACCCAAGAAAAACCTTCCTAGAGAGTCCACTAAGGAAAAAGCTCAGTCCTTGTTAGACACCAGAGACTCTGAGCAAGAGAGAAATAAAGTGAATATCTCAGCTGTAGGAAAAGCTTCAGCCAGCCTTTGCCCTTTACAGCCAACTAATAGATCAGTTGTGCCACAAATCTGCAGGATTAACTGTGTTTTTCTCTGTTAACTGTGTTTTTCACCAAATTATCATAGAATAGAATCATAGAATCATTAAGGTTGGAAACGATCTTCAAGATCATCAAGCCCAACCACGTACTAAACATTATCATGACCACTAAACCATGTCCTGAAGTGCCACATCTAGACATTTATTTATTTATTATATCTTTCTGCATCACCCTTTGCCAGACACCACAAGAAATTTCTGTGGCAGTAACAATGTGATGGGCATGCATATTTTTACAGTCCATTTTCTTTAGAAAACCCCACCTTTACTGAGTTTATTTTTGCACACTGGATGCCTCTTTGTAGCCCTTTTCTTCTTCTAACCACCTAAAATGCTTTAGTTGGGTCATTTCACAGGTCTGTGCCCAATAGTGCCATGTCAGGTAGTATTACAGAGAAGGTGCATGTGGAGCTATAGCTCCTTGCAACTCTCGAGTAACCAAGAAAACTGAACAACAAAGAGCAGCATCCTTTCTTTCACCCCTAAATTTGAAGACTGGTGACAAAGAAAAGGGATTCCATTGTAGACTTCTGGGGAGTAAGGAAGAAGTTCTTAAAGAAAAAAATAAAGTTTAATGCTGCATAGAACTGACAATATTTTCAAAACTAAGGTGCAGAACATGGCACACAGCTGGAATGGCCTTAGACTGATCTAACTGGGTAGACCTGCACTGCCCAGTATAACCACTTAACCTGTGCTGACACAGATCCCAAGGCAAGGTTGCACCTCCTTGGCAGTGTCTCTGAGTAAAGGGCCATGTAAAGGCCTGATCCCTCCTGGAGCCTCTCCGGAGAAAGAGACAGTTCACTGGACTGCCCCACAGAAGCAGTCCCTGTGTAGATGCCTCCTGCGCTGGGCACGGCCACCTTGAATTGCATCTTCTCTGAGATCCCCATTGAGGTCCACCAGAGTGGAGTTGTTCTCACTCAGCTTCACCAAACAGATGGCTTTTCTCAAAGAGGGGTTTGTCGGCCCCCTTCAAATTAAGGCCAACATGCAGCAGCGCTGAAGGTTTTGTCTTCTAAGTGACTTGCGACCCTTGATAAGATAACGTGATGGAAATGTATGTCACTGTGATATTTCGGAACGGATAAATAATGCATGACTCTGGCAAATGAAAGTTTTGAACTCAAGAGGAATCTCTGGCATTTTTTAAATAATTTAGGAAGTGTTCATGAAAGAGAAAAAGGAGGAAAAGGCCTTTAATAAATGTCACTTATTTGGCGTCATAACCTCTTTAGAATGACTAGTATTTTTTATTAACTTCATGTGGATATAAATGTATTTAAATGGGAAAGTATCTGCTTGCTTTGCAAAACTTGAAACTGTTTCTTACAAGAGAAGAAATTCTTACTGAAGTTTGAAGTGTAGATATTCAGTGGCTACTGGGTAATTAATGTGAGTAATAATTTCTTTACTGGATGGGTTATCAGGCACTGGAACTGCTTGCCCAGGGCAGTGGTGGAGTCCCCAGCCCTGGAGGTGTTTAAGAGTCAAGTAGACGTAGTGCTGAGGGATGTGGTTTAGTCCAGGTCTTGGCAGTGTTGGGTTTATGATTGGACCTGATGATCTTTAAGGGCTTTTCCAATCTAAGAAATTCTGTAAGTGAAATGAAACTAAACCTGAATCTCTGTGGAGGACTTGGTAGATTTCCTTCCATGACTTCTACCATCGGCTGTTGAACTATACACTCTCTCAGTCACAAAGGCATATGGTGTGGAAGAAGCCACTAAGCGTAGGCACCCAAGAGGAACACTCTCAAAGCAAGAGATAACTATTATGAAACCATACTCAAGTGATTTATCTCATGAACAAGAAACTCCATGGGGATAAGTATTCCAGTCTCTTTAACCATCTGAGCTAACCCATGTGAACAGTTTTTATGTGAGATATCAAAGTGTGGTCACTTGTTGGCACATGAGCAAGTATGGCATCGAATCATAGATACATAGAATCATCAAGGTTGGAAAGGACCTTTAAGATCATGGAGTCCAACCATTATCCCTACTCTACCAAGTCCACCACTAAGCCATATCCCCAAGCACCACATGTAGATGGCTTTTAAACACCGCCAGGGAAATGAATGAGAGAACAAAGAAAGCGTAAAAAACAAGAAGCCATTCCTGTGCCTGATAACTCATTCAGTAAAGAAATTCTTCCCCATAGCCAACCTGAACTTCCTTTGGTGCAACTTAAGACCATTTGCTCTTGTCCTATCACTTGTTGTTTGGTTGAACAGACTCACCCACACCTCTGTACTACCTCTTTTCAGGTGCAATTTTGTTTTATTTTGAGGAGTTAAGTTTATAGGTCCTTTTAGTATTCAGTCTTAGCACTATTTTTAGCTTCTACCATATCATCTACAAAATCTAACAGCAGTTCTTCAAACTGTCTGATTCGGATTAGCCTAACTTACTTTTCCTCCCCCTTTCTGGGAATTTTTGGTTACAGTGTAGTTAGAAATCTGTGTGTTTGGCTCATGTGGCTTCTGTAAATGCAGGATGAGGAAGAGAGGGTACACAAACTTTTTCCTCCAGTAACTGGAGTCTTTTGATGCTTGGTAAAGGTATTAGAGGTGTAGGAACATTTTTTTCCTTTTTAGGTAACTTCTTCAAAGTAGTGTTGCTGCAGTAGGTGAGATATGTAGGGGACCTCATTTTGGTTTTGATGACACTACCTGGTGCATCTTTTCTTTCAAGAAGTCATTTCTTGATGCTGTGTAATTGTTCTGCAGCTCTCTTTTTGTTAAGGTTATTGAAAGGTTGTGATGTGGCCCCTCTCATCTCTTTGACCTCAGTCTGGAAAGGTTAGAAACCTGGAGAAAGTTTGGAAAAGAAGGAAATTTTCTCCAAGTGATGTCTGAAAAGCTGGTGTGTCTGCCTGTGGTGTCAGCGATCGCGACAGATTAGTGGCTTATCTGAGGTCTGCTGGGATTGCATTTGAGTCACCTGACATGAAGGTACTGAGCAGTATTCCCCAGAAATGTCATTGTAGACTCACATTCAGTCTTGTCTTCTTGTTCGATGCATGTGCACAGTCAGGTGGAAGGGAGATGCCTTGATCGTGGGATTTACAGTATGCTAAAGACATCTCACTGCAAATCAGTGTTTGAATTGAAGATGCCACTTCTGTCAAATGTCTTAAGCAGTTCCTGGATGAAACAGGAGCATGGGACAAGAGTTACCTGGCATATTTTGTCATAACATATCACTTGTCTCAAGAACCCCCCCCCCCCCCCCCAAACATTATGGATGTGATTAATGACTTGATGCTTTTATTGATGCTTTTTGTAATGTAAATATAGATCTATTGATTAAATAATTTGGCTTTGATCTAGCATCTTTTGAATTCAGTAGAAAGATTCCCAATGGTTTAAAAGACTTCCCACTGCCTTAAATAACTATCAAATCCTGTCTAAAACCTGATCTTATTGATTTCAATCTCTGGTTATAGTATATTCTATATCGTTCAAAACTGAATGAAGAGATCTTGTATTAGTTTTTCAGAATGGCAATGTAATAATTTTCTTTTAGAATGGCAATGCAATAATTTTCTGATTTGTTCAAGAAAGGAGGCAAGGGGTTTAGAAAATTTTGTAAGCATACAAGGAATGACTTAATTTCTTACTTTACAAGCCTAATTTATAGGACTCAAATCATTAGATATTTTACAACTGATGTCTGAAAGAGCATTTCTCATATATAAGTATTTAGGCATGTACATCCATGTGTGTATATATATATGTGTGTGCAAATGAAACTTTTAAGAATATCCATCCTTTAAGTGCATTTCCTCACAAAGCAAACTTATATGTAAACAATGTCTTGATCCATGACATCCATCCCATTTCCCATTTCATTTCACACCTTTCCTGTGTACTGGTGTAAATTCTGTTGAAGTCATCAGGATTCATCTTAATGTATATCAGAACAGGTGTTGTCAGGGTATGGCCCAATCACTTGAGTTTAATCTTGTTTCCTTTAGCATAACCTGTCCAGGACTAAATATTCCCTGGTTTGTACTTTGCTAAACAGAAAAGTTGCTTTCAAAACCAAAGAATGATCAGTGTGTGAACACTTTGACTTTAAAATCTCATTAGATACCTCATAGTCAAATAATAGAAAAAATTATGTTCCTACTCTAAATGCATAAATCATCTGTGCAAAAATTATGTTTCATGAAACATATTTGTCTTCATTTTTTGTCTTTTTTTTTGTCTTTTTTTTTTTTTTTTAAACCTACATACATATACACACATCTATTACTGATGCAGGTAAGCTACAAATCTTTTTGAATGTGAAATTGAACCAGCAGCCTTTGATCTGAACTACAGGCTGATCTGAATTCAAGAAAAGGCTGCTGCTAAGCCACATTCCCATTCAATCCATTAAACCATTCACTTCCGTGCTCCTCATCACACTGACTCCTAATTTGACAATGACAAAGAGCTCCACGGTGATTTTAAATTTCATAATTTTAATCTGTCAAGTCTGACATTTAATTAGTGCCCTTCTAACCTGTGCCCGCTCACTTGAAGGTTACTGTTGGTTTTCCTTTAGAAATTTTTCCTCTGGAAGAGTGGATTAATAAATATGTACATAACTGGCAGGGATAAAGACAATACACACACAATGGTCTATTAGTTCCAAATCTAGACAGATGAGGTTAATAATATTTTAAAGTGCTGCTTTATTGTATTAAGAGTGATTAAGCCCTTGGCTCAACCCTGTATGAGTTGTTCATTGAAAACATAAAATATAAGGTCTATTAAGCAAAGTCTAGCGAGGCTGGTTACCCAAACTACAGTAGTACTGTGTTCATAAGGCATACTACAAGAGTGCATAATTTCTGAGAAATAATTTCTTGACTTAGCAAATACAATGAGAACATTCTAGGCTCGCTAAACAGACTAATTAGATTTTGATCACCAGTCAGTCAATGAGAACCTGCCTTATAGACTAAAATCGAGCACAATTTAAGACTCTGCTATTTCATTTTCTGGAGGACTGAATTCAAATGTAACTTAGGTCACTTGTTAAAAATGAGTTTGCTGTTCTTAGATCAGCCCCACAAGGACATAAATCCCAATCACAAAAGTATGCCACCATTTGTTAGTGCTAGGAGAGTGGTCAGTCTAAGTCCTCAGGGAACCAATCTCAGCTGAGCTTTCCAGTACCATACCTGGCTGCAGTCAGTAACATATGATCTTCATTATATTGTCACTAAATATTGAACATCTAGAAGTGAAGATAAGAATAAAAGAATACCCTTTCTTCGAGCAGGCATTACAGGAGGGACATCTGTGAGAATACAAGGATATCGTGAGCCTCCAGTTCTCAGATGGGCATGCCCCTTTTATTCCTTCTGTGCCACAGTATAATACTTTTCAGACAATCATGAGTCCACATAAATACCATCATTTTCCTTACTAAAGATGATACCAACATGATACAGCAGCCTATCTGTCACTCAGAGTCCTTCTAGGGCTATTTAACATGATTAAGGCTTTTCCAGGTTTCTTTCCAGAAGACCCAGAAAAAGAAACAATAAAACCACTAAGTAGTCTTATTCCAATGCTAAAAGTCTCAAACCCAAATCTGATACAGGTTTATACCCTACTACCTTCACCCATATTCCTTTCTGAGTAGCCTTGCTGCGGTTAACTGCTGCTGAGGTCAAGCCAAATACGTCTGTAAGCAAAAAAAAAAAAAAAAAAAAGAAATCAAAATCACAAGAAAAAACAATTCACCTTTGGCTTTATGCAGTGTATTGTATTAATGTACAGACTGATATACACCAGTATCTCCAGATTAACCTCTCCCTCTGGATACCCTTCTTCCATTTTAGCAATTACAGGAAACATAACATTTCTGAAAATCTTCTGTACATTTACTGAATTTATCACTATTTAGTTAAACAGAAACAGAAATGTACAATAAAAACCAGTATATTATTCCTAACTGTTTTCAGAGAAAGTCTGGGGGACATCAACTTTGGATTTGAAATAAAAGGATAGCTGGTGTGTGCTGTGGCACAAACATAGATGACACAAGTCTGGAAATTGTTGTCATCCACTTCTCATTTTCTTTATCTTGGCTGAGCAATTCCTTTAAGAACATTCCCGATGTCTTCTAGGTACCACAACAGATGCTGTTGCACTCCAGTGAAAACCCAGTTTTCTCTGGGTCTATCAGTGCTGCTACAGAATGTTAGAGTTAATTGTTTTTCACTAATGCCCTACTGTCCTGCAAGATGAATGCTGGTAGGAGAGTAGAAGATGTTAGTGAAAATAGTCCACAATCTCCTGGCTAGAATCATTGAATCATTAAGGTTAGAAAAGACTTTCAAGATCATCAAGTCCAACCATCTACCCAACATTATCATGATCACTAAGCCATGTCCTGAAGTGCCATATCTACAAGTTTTTGGAACCCCTACAGGGGTGGTGACTCCACCCCTTCCCTGAGCAACCTGTTCAATGCTCCATCAGCAGTCAGGGTGCCAGGAATCATAGAATCATAGGGGTTGGGAAGGACCTCATCGAGTCCAACCCCCCTGCCAGAGCAGGGTCACCCAGGGCAGCCCACACAGGAACAGAGCCAGGGGGGGTTGGAAAGTCTCCAGAGAAGGAGACTCCACCACGTCTCTGGGCAGCCTCTTCCAGGCTCCATCACCCTCACACCAAAGAATCAGAGAATCACAGAATGCTAAGCGTTGGAAGGGACCTCAAAAGAACATTTAGTCCAACCCCACTGACAGAGCAGGATCACCTAGAACAGGTCACATAGGAACACATCCAGGCAGGTCTTAAATGTCTCCAGAGAAGACTCCACAACTCCTCTGGGCAGCCTGTTCCAGGCTCCGTCACCCTTACAGTGAAAAGTTTTTCCTTATGTTTCTCTGGAACTTCTTATGCTCCAGCTTGCACCTTTTGCCCTTTGTCCTATCATTGGACATCACTGAGCAGAGCCTGGCTCCAGCCTCCTGACACTCGTCCTTTATGTATTTGTAAACATTAACGAGGTCACCCCTCTTCTCCAAGCTAGAGATACCCAGCTCCCTCAGCCTTTCCTCAGCAGGGAGATGCTCTACTCCCTTAATCATCTTTGTGGCTCTGCGCTGGACTCTTTCCAGCAGTTCCCTGTCCTTAAGAAGTTTTACTTCATGGTGTGGTGGAACTTCCTGGGCTGCAATTTGTGCCCATTGCCCCTCGTCCTATCCCAGGGCACCACTGGAAAGAGCCTGGCCCCTTCTCCTTGCCCCCCACCCTGCAGAGATTTGGAACCATTCCTAAGATCCCCTCTCAGGCTTCTCTTCTCCAGGCTGAACAGCCCCAGGGCTCTCAGCCTTTCCTCCCCAGAGAGATGTTCCAGTCCCTTCAGCATCCTCGCAGCCTCCCTTGGGCTCTCTCCAGTATTTCCCTGTCCCTCTTGAACTGGGGAGCCCAGAACAAGACATAACACTCCGGAGCACCAGAGCAGAGTCGAGTGGGAGGAGAACCTCCGTCAACCTGCTGGCCACACTCTTCTTAATTACAGGAGGAGCTGTAATTGCAAATTCCCTTTTCCTACTCGTCTTAGCAACCTGTTCATCTCTTTATGGAACTTCCCTGAAGAAGAAGGTGGCAGTGGCGTATAACATAGCGTGTTCCTCTGTATTAATGCTGTCTCCTTCACCAGGATAAACCACTGAGACTCTTACATGGTTTTTGCATCTCAGCAGTAAATGGTCCCTTTCAATTGTGCTCAGGGATTCATGCTCAGCACGAATGAGGCCATTTTTTTGTTGTTGCTTAGGAAGTGCTGAGCAACACAGTCATTTTTTTTGAATGGATGTGTAACTATTTCAGCTGAACTTTTGTCAGAAAGTGTTTCTCCATTTCAGAAACTCTATAGCGGTGGGTGCTTCCTCACAGCATCTTTTAGACGACTGTGTCTCACACATGTAAGAAGTAAATTCAAATCTCTGTGAATCAGCACCTTGCGACTGTTATTGACAACTCTTATTTTCTTTATTTTTGGGGGTACATATTTTCAAATGTTTCTGTGTTCTGTCCTGTTGTGGGAAATGGGCAGTTTTGAAATCTTTAAAAGTTTCACCGGGTAGGTGTTTTACACAGAGTTCCTGTAGCACCTCTTTCTAAAAATTTCTCTTTCCCAATTCCAAATTTTCTAAATTAGGACAGTATTTTAAGGAAACAGTTCATCTTTGCTTACTGCTCCCAGATGTGACAGCTTATAAGAACAAATCTGTGCTTCTGGTGTCCAAGTTAGGAGTTATCCATTTTGTCTGCAACCAAAATACGTCTTTAAGTCAGGTAAGCCTCCTTTCTATCTCCATTTCTGCTGTAACAACTGTAGTAACTTATTATGTGAGTTGGTATGACCAATTATATAACATTATTAATGGAGCACTGTTTAATATAATATGGCATAGGGATGGATTTGTTCCCAAAAATTGTGGCACATAGGCTATTACAAAGATCTTAATGTGTCCTTTACAGTTAGGGCTGAGAGAACACATGCACGTCTACTAAATCATTTGTGACAAATAACTGTCATGAAATGGTGATAGCAATGACTAAAAATGGAGACCAATGCATTCAAATAAATTCACTTGGTATATGTACTTTATTTGTATATGAGACAGCACACTGAAGACTACAGTTATTTTCACACCATTGGCCAGACACCAGTTTAACTCAATGCTTGCGAATAATAGAACAGCAGCAGCTATTTGCTTGAATGACTTTCATGTGAACAGAGATATTTCTGCTCAGCACACACATCCTGACTACTTCTCACTTCCATGCAGCGTTCTATGAAACGCGGGGATGTCTTTCCTGGGTACTCAGCAGGTATTCTAGAAGCAAAGGGTGACAGAGCTGGGCCCAGGCTGCCCAGAGAGGTGATGGAGTCTCCTTCTCTGGAGCCTTTCCAACCCCCCCTGGCTCTGTTCCTGTGTGGGCTGCCCTGGGTGACCCTGCTCTGGCAGGGGGGTTGGACTCGATGCTCTCCAGAGGTCCCTTCCAACCCTACCGTTCAGTGGTTCTAAGATAGTTCTCACCAGTCTCTTGTTTTAAAAGAACCAGAGACTTACAGTTGTGAGCTTGATGTGGTTCAGACTTAGAGCACACAAACCTGTCACAGACTCAGACAGGTTTTGAGATGGTGGGACTCCAGTAAAACAAATAGAAGTGGGGCCCACAGTTCAAGCCTTCCTGTTTGCCCTCTGCCCAGTGATTTTGACCCAGTTGCTAGCCACCCATGTCCAACAGCAGATAGGTTAGATCGTGGGGGAGATACCCAAAAAGCTTTTTGTCTAAGGCATTTTTTTAGGAGCAAAGACGTAAATGAATAAAAGACATTAACTCATGAACCTGCTGAGATGGCAATTAAATCTGTCTCCCACCTACGCAGCTTCTCACTTCCTCCAGAAAAGAAAGAGAAATCATCTTTTCTCTTTACTGTCAGAGAATATCGTCAGGTGCTCATTCTTGCAAAGGATCTGAGGGTTGGGATTTTAGTGGAGGAAGCTTTCCTTCAATTCCTGGTTCAGGAGGGGACCTCTGAAGAGGGGTGGAAGTTCAGTTATTTCTCCTTGGTGTTTCCTATCAACCGACTCTAGATGTCTCTCTGCTTTGGTGTCTGCGGTTTTCCAGCCATCAGGCACTGTGCCCTGCTCAGAGCTGAACGTTGGCCACCTCTCCTGGAGTTGCACGAGCAGGGGCAGGTGGATGGGCAGTAATGACAAGCAACACCCTGCACCATTTCAGTCATCCGGGATACATTGATTTATCGGCAGGTTAAATGAAGTGGAGTAGAAAACCAATACAGATTACATACGAGAAGAGTGATGTCTTGCTCATGACCTCTCTCTGTCCCAGCTCCCGTCTGCAAGGCGAGGGTGATTTCTGTGCCTTGCTCAGAGATTCTTGTCACCATCTTGTCACATCACTGCTTAGCCATTCTATCTGCTCAGTTTTTGCTTCCTAATTACAACGGTCTTAATAACCAGCTGACTATATTTTTATGTCCTTGCCATGGGAGAAACCAAGAAACATTTCCTTGTGTTTACTTTCTATTTTTTTTTTTACGCTGAGAAGTTATGAATCTGTCCTTTGTCTTTCGTTTGTCACAGCATTGCCTGCGCATTTGTTTTATTTTGTCTCACTTCTGTGAGGGGAATGAAACTGGTGAGGAGTCTGGAGAACATTTCTGCTGAGGAGCGGCTGAGGGAGCTGGGCTTGGTTAGTCTGGAGCAGAGGATGCTGAGGGGAGACCTTCTTGCTCTCTCCAGCTCCCTGACAGGAGGGGCAGTGAGCTGGGGGTTGGGCTCTTCTCCAGGAGGAGAGGAACTGGGCTTGAGTTGCCCCAGGGCAGGTTCAGGTTGGCCATGAGGAACAGTTCCTGTGCTGAGAGAGTGGAGAGGCCTTGGCACAGGCTGCCCAGGGAGGGATGGAGGCACCATCCCTGCAGGGGTTCTAAAAACGTGTAGACGTGGCACCTGAGGACATGGTTTAGTGGTCATGATAATGTTGGCTAGATGGTTGGACTGGATGATCTTGAAGGTCATTCCCAACCTTAATGATGCTGTGATTCTATGATTCTATGTTTGTTTTCCAGTATCCCGTTCACCATAACTAGGGATCTGACTGGAAGTGATGACCTTAAAGGTCTTTTCCAGTCACTGTGATTCTGTGATTCTGTGACTGAATTGACATCCCTCTATATTTGAGGAATAATAAAGAAAAAGAAGGACACACCACGTAACCCGATCAACTTACAAAAGATAAATACACATAGAAAATGTTGTTTCTCTGAAGGCCTCACCACTCTCTCAGTAGAGAAATTTTGACTATGGTCATATGGCAGCGTGGAGGTATCTCTGTAGAGAACTATTATTTTATCAGAGAAATATGAAACAATTATAGCTGGGCAAAATAATGCAACTTATGACTGGTTACAGTCTGTTTTGTACCGTAGCTCAGCTAAGTAAATGCCTACTGATCCTTCCGTAATATATAGATATTTTTAATTAGTATTATTTTTCTCTACAGATTGCACTTTTATGCAAAGGTGAGTTTTAAACAAACTCATTTGCAAACCTGGACATTGCTCAGTTTTGTTTCCAAGTCTGTGGTGCATGGGGTATGCCTGTGAGATCATAGAACCATAGAATCATAAAATCATAGAATCATAGAATGGCTTGAGTTGGAAGGGACCTTAAAGATCATCTCATTCCAAGCCCTCATGCTCTTGTAAAAAGTCCCTCCCCACCTTTCCTGTAGCCTGTCCCTGGAGTCTTCTCCAGTCTTAACAGCCCCAGCTTCTTAATGAATCCCAGGATGGTGTGGACAATAACCCCACTGGCCTTCTTGAACACAAGTCCACTAAGACTCCCAAGTCTTTTTCCACAGAGCTGCTTTCCAGAAGGTCACCCCTCACTTGTACTGGTCCATGGGGTTATTCCTCCCTAAGTGAAGGACCCAACACTTCCCCTTGTTGAATTTCATAACGTTTCTCTCTGCCCAACTGTCCAGTCTGTCAAGATCTTACTGAATGGCAGACTCTGGTGTGGTTTTGAAAGGGATACTTTTTCTCTCACTCTTTCTCTGTCTCATCACGTGATTGCCCCAAATATTTTGAATATGCAGAATGTCAAACACATACACAGCGAACTTCAACTTCCTTCTTCGTGTAGATGTAACACTGCAGAAGTGTTTTTAAAGTCAGTTTTACCTCTTCCTGTTTGCTGTTTTAACCAGACCATTTCCTGTGACATCATTTCAGTTTCAAAATTTATTAAGAACTGGAATTCTGTTTGAAATGTCTAAATAAATGTGTTCTGTATGAGTCATATAGATTTTAAAATGTTATTTTCAGCTCAATTAAGCTCAAAATGTTGCTGTAGGAACTGAAAAGTCATTGAAGATTTTTTTTATTAACAGTCTTTCTAAAAACAGATTTTATGTTTCTGAAATAAATAATATTTAAAAATCTAGATATGAAAATGTTCTTTTGAGCTTAATTAAGCTCAAAGAGTTGCTGTAGGTAATGAAAAGTCATTGAAGACTTTTTTTTCTTAACAGCTTTTCTAAAAGTGATTTTATATTTCTGAAATTAATAAGATTTAAAATTTCTGCACAAGTATTCCTACGCTATTGTGACTATTTCTACAAGTGTTATGAAGCTTTTTTCTTCAAAAGGCTTCTGTTGAGAATCAGCTGCAGCACTACACAGGACTTTGACTTACTGAACCTAAGACACATCATTGCTGAAATTATAAAGGGATTAGACAAACACCTGCAGATTTGTACAAAGGAGATACAAGATTTGCAACCAGAATTTTCAAAGAGAAGCTGCTAATTTCAGATATTTAAGATACAGGCACAATCTGCATACTTTCATGGAAACATCAGCTACACCAAAGTAACCAACATCTTCTGAAGAGTATTTTCTAATCTTTGGTTTTGTTGTTTGGACTTTTTTTTTTTTCCTTGAAATCTTCAGTGTGTGAATGCAAAAAGCAATCTCAGTAATAATTTTGTAAATCATAGAATGGTTTGGGTTGGAAGGGACCTTAAAGATCATCCAGCTCCAAACCGCCTGCCATGGACAGGGACACCTCCCACTAGACCAGGCTGCTCAAAGCTCCAACCAACCTGGATTTGAACACATCCAGGGATGCAGCAACCACAGCTTCCCTGGGCAACCTGTATTATTAAAGACTGAGTCAAAAATGACATTGAATGCCTCCAATTTTTCTTTATCCCTGATAGTTAGATGACCACCTTCAACAAGTATTGATCCAACATTTTCTTTTGACCTCAGAGGTCCAAGCTTTTGCCTGTCCCCAGTCTGCTTCTGGGAAGAGCTATGCAGGAAAAAGAAAATTCCAACACTGTACAAGCACTGCTCCATAATAATATGTCTTCAACAACATTTTAGTCACAAATCCAAAATACAGCACCTGTGAGCTGCTATGAAGATAATTATCTCCATCCCAGACAGACTCCGTACAACTATTGAGCAGCACTGTACTTTTTTTGGGGTATTCATAGAATCACAGAATCATTAAGTTTGGAAAAGACATCTGAGATCAAGTCCAACCATCTACCCAACATTACCATGACCACTACACCACATCCTGAAGTGCCCCAGCTACACCTTCTTGGAACCCCTGCAGGGATGGTGACCCCCTCCCTGGGCAGCCTCTTCCAAGGTCTCACCACCCTCTCAGTAGAGAAATTTTCTCTAATATCCAACCTAAAATCATATCAAGTGGTGGTGGCTGATCTACTAGGTTCTGTCTCTGCTTACTGAGAAAATTGCCCATAGGCTTTTTGGGTTTAATTTATTATTATTTTTCATAGGGGTGCTTGGCCTTCCATGCCGTGGTGAAATAACTTACCCTTGGAATTTAAAGGGACATGGGTCTGTCTATTCTTTTATCTCTTGGCAGTGATAGCTGGATCGTCAGTACCCATAAAACCTCCGTGAATGTACAGAATATCTGTGTTATAGGGATGGTCTTGATAGTGAGAGGCAGAGTCCCAGAGGTACCTTGCTGTCCTCAGCCTTCATCCCCACAGCCTTCCTTAAAACACTTCCCAAAGGAAGCCTGACAACGAGATGAGTGCCTAACAGAATGTCAGCATAAAGGAACAGAGAAGCTAAGCGAGGGTGCAATGCCCTTCCCTCCTCCTCCTCCCTGCAAAGAGTCTGGCATGTTTGCCCTCCCTTAGGGAGGCATTGGCAATCAGCTCTAATAATGAAGGAAGCATTGGCAATCAGTTCCAATAATGGCTCCATTATTAATGGGCATGTTTTCTTCCTACTATATGTTTCTTCCTTGATTCTGTCTGTAGGAGTCTTATTCTCCTCACCCCCTTGGCTACCATTAATTTGTTCAGCTGCTTTTTTTGTTGCTTTTTTTTTTTTTTTTCCCCCTGCCCTTTCTTTTCCCTGCAAACTTTAATTAATTCTGTATATTCTTGTTTAATAATACCTACCTCAGAGGGACATTTTGAAGCTTAATTAATTATTGTACAGGTATTTTTTTTTTCAGTTGCATCTTTGAACAATCCCTCTTTGCAGCTATTCTGGCCATTTCTAGTTCCTTCCATTCTTCTTTTGTAGGCTTTGTAAATTCTTGTGCCTCAGTGAAGATAATTACAATTTCTCTGCTCTTCTTCCACACTGAGGAACTCTTCCTTCCATGAAGGTCTCCTCGCTCTGGATTGGACTTAAGGGGAAGCCTGGATTACTCCTGCTTGTTTGCTTTCCTATATACTGAGATTCAGAGCCACGGTCCCTGTCCTAAGCTGTTCCGAGAAGCGCCGTTCTGAGCTGGCATGAGGCTCCCCAAGGCCAGGCTGCCCTGGGAGATGCCACCTAAGCTGTGAAGAAGCACACAAACCACAGGGGAATGGAGGGCCTGTTGTTAACTTCTTCGGTGGTTGTGAAGTGGTGATTTTAACCAGATGACACACGTCAAAGGTGCTGCCAGCCCGTTCTCATGAACAGACAACGGTTGTGCAGCCCCTCTCCAGCCTTTTCTATCCCTTGGCAGCCACTGAAACCACTCTGCTCATGAACATCTAAGATCTTTTCTGGTGGCTCTTGATGCATGTTTTCAGATTCCTCCCTGTATTCATGTGCCTGTTTCATCTTCACAGAGATTATTTTGTCACATCAGCATACATCACCATCCCACCAACCCCCACCCTCAAGATAAACCTGTAGGCAGTTTTATAGAAGAACAAAATTTCTTCATCAGTGCAGAGAATGATGGCTGAAGCATTTCACAATATTCCCAAACTACCCCCTCCAACTGTCCAATTATCTTAACAGGAGCTTAATGACAAGAGTGTTGGAGCCCTGTGGTAATTAGGGATGGGGGGGGGGGGACTGTGACAGAGAATGGAAAAGACCACTAATCTAAGATGTTTTTTATGAAACTCTAAGTGAAACAACTTCTTACAATGATTAAAAAGTTCTACAGACATTTATTTTTAAAATATTAGCTAATTCTACACCTCCAGTTTTCTTTGATCTAAGACATCAAACTTCCACAGAACCACCCCAGTGGAAGGGGACATAACTCCTTTAGCAGATTATATTCGAGGAAAAGAGAAAGGAAGAGGAAATCTTCTCTAAAGCCTCTGAGTGACTTCAGAAAAAGCAGATTTGTTTGTTTGGTTTGTTTTTTTTTTTTTTTTTTTTATAGGCATCATTGCTTTTCCATTTCTTTCAGACTGAATTACACTTTGAAAGCCAGCACTCCTTGCTTGTTCACCACTGTATCAGCTACGCTACCTTGAGCCATCACCTGATGCATTGTGATGCCAGATGGTTGAAGGATGGAGAGTCAGACAAGAACTGGAAGCCAAGTACATTATGTCTCCACAAAAATCCTGTTTCTTGCATTAGCCTGGTGATGAAGACAAATATGGAACTTGTAGGACAAGACACATTGCTGAAATCACAACAGATTGTAAAAGAAATAAACTGTAACTTACATTTTAAGCCAAATACAATTTTTTTTTGTTTGGGTTTTTTGATTTGTTTTGTTTTGTTTTTGTTTTGTTTGGGTTTTTTTTTTGGCTTGCAATGCATTCTGAATATTCTACACTTTCCATAGGCTGTATTCCCATGGAAATCAATAAGAGAAATACAGTGTGAATTCAAGTTTTGCCCTGAGCACTTTTTACACTAAAATAGCTTGTTTTCTCTAAGGTTTAGGTTTCAGATTAGCAAAAAAATTCTATCAGATGTGGAGATGAGACACCTTGAAGCTTGTTTTGGTTTCCTGTGGGTATTCCCTTTCCCAAGCCCAAGGACGGGAACTGCAGAAGGTGCAAGAGCACCTTTGCGGCATCATTGAAATCGATGTCCAAACTCCCTCTGATTTGGGCTCCCACATCACTCAATATGGAAATTCTCTGAACCAGATCCCATGTCACAACAGAATCAATGTGACTTGCAACAGGTCTTCTGTCAACTCATCATAGAATCACAGAATACCAGGTTGGAAGGGATCCCAAGGATCATCTAGTCCAACCTTTCAAGGTAAACTCTATATATAGTTTAAGTGATCTGGCCCATCACCCTGTCAAGCTCAGTCTTAAAACTGCCCAGTGTTGGGGAATCCACCATGGGAGATGTTTCCAATGTTGAATTGTTCTCCTGGTGAAAAGTTTTCTTCTGGAGTCCAGTCGGGATCTCCCCAGGAATAACTTGTACCCATTACCCCTTGTCTTTTCCATGGGACAATTTGTAGAAAGGGAATCTCCATCTTCTTCATAGCCACCTTTTATGTCCTGGGACATGGTGTTAAGGTCCCCCCTGAGCCTTCTCTTCTCAAGGCTGAACAAACCCAGTTTTCTTAGCCTTTCTGCACACAGCAGGTCTTCTAGTCCTAAATGTTCACAGCTACAACCCAAATTAATACAAAGAATGGACAAATCTACGAGTGCATGTTAAAATTATTCATATCCCCTTTCCCATTCCTCCCAGTGTTGTGGGAGAAGTGTGCTTTGCGAGGTCTACTGCTACTTGAAAGACATCTACTAAAACAGCAATTAGATAATGAGACTACTTGAGATGCTTAACATACCCCGAGAGTTCTTACAGAGTGCTCGTGATTCTGAACTGGCCATCAATGAACATTTTTATTGTAGTCATCATCCATACAGCCTGAGCTTCAAAACCACGATTTGTTTCTTCAGTGCTACCCTGAAACATTCCAGATCTCTCCGTCAGCCCTTGCCCAGAGCTGCATTAAACCTCTGTCATCAATCCAGCACTCACCACTATGGCTCAATAAATGAACTGCTTGGAATAACTTGGAAATAAAATATAAATAAATAAATAAATAAATAAAGGAACAGATATTGACAGAAAATAATTTGCCTTCAACAGACAACATATTTCAGTTGCAGATTTACTGTTAATCAACCTTCCTTCCTTCTCCTCTGTTGGACATTTGTATCTTTTTTCATCTCAGTTTTTGCTCCGGTTCCCCACGCATCCTGCTTTTATTAAGGAAAAAAAAAAAAAAAAAGGAAAAGATCAATGATCTTAAGGCAATGATACCTACAATATTTCCATGCGTTACTATTCCGCTTCTTTCACATTTAGAAGAATTTTAAAAATTGCTAAAAGTAGTGACTTTTCTCTGCTTCATTTAGAATGTAGCAAAATTACATTAAAGGATGAAACCATGCGGACGACTTATTAAACTCCCCCACATTTGTGTAATTTAGACATTACATAATGTATGAAGGAGCACATCTCATATATACATATTTCAACAATAAACATTAATAACATGTTAATATCTTTATTTCTATGCTCTTCCTTTAATCTACCAAAGGAAGCTGGAAGCAAAGTCCCTATCACAGTTATTTTCATTAAAGCTACCCTATTTTAAGGCCTAAGCTTTCTCCAATAGGTTATGAATATTTTACCTTTCAGCATACACATAAATATACAAATATATGTATTTCATATACCTGCTACTTAACAAATGTTCTCCATCTGGACAAGAAGATATTTCCAGGACATTTGGACTCATTATGATGAATGGAGCCATTACCAGAAGATCAGGTACAGGGTCATGGAAAACAATGGACAAAGTTGGTAGGAGACTGATTTGAATTCTGCAGAGATGGATATAATAGCTGCTTTCTCAGTTACAGGTATATTTATGGCTTATACATTCTATACTTCTACAGTTATTATTGCAGGTCTAGTCTATATTTTATAATGTACAACCATGCTGCGACTGCTGATGATAGAATTTGATGTTTATATTGCAATGAAACCTACACACTATTCCACTTTGCCCTCGCAGTGCACCAGGAAAATGCAAAAATGTCTATGGACGAGAATTTGGAGGTAACTGGAATGTACCCAGCTTTGTTGTCTGAACCCCTCTTAAATCACGTCTTGTTTTCCTGAATGCAAAATGCCATTTACGATCAGAATAAAATAAAATATAAAATAAAACAATAAAAATAAAAGATAAAATAAAATAATAAATATAAAATATAAAATAAAATAAAATAAAATAAAATAAAATAGTGGAAAAAACCTGTCATCCAGGGGTCAGAAGAGCAGAGAGTTTGTATCCCTGGTTCCAGGGAGTGGGGATGCCCAGTTTGTCACCTACAGAAGAATCTCACAGCTTCTGATTGAAATAGTACCACTGGCAAAGTTTTATACCCAACTGAGAAAAACCAGTAACGAGACTCACTCAGAGCAATGGCTGTTCTGGTGCATTTAGAAGAACCTGGAGTCCTTTTATCCATGGGTGCAAAGGCAGTGTGAAAACACGTGCTCTGCCCCAGGATCCCCAGAGTAATCAGTGAGCAGGTGGAGAAAGAAGGTGGTCAAGGTTACTGGCATACCAGGACACGAGCTAAAGCAACTTCCACCCACTGGATATTTCTGAGAACAAGCCAGCAAAAAGAAGGAATGGACTGTGTTCTTCTAGCTCTGTTATAACACTACTTCCTTGACAGTGTATTTAAAGAGTTACTCGTAGGCCTTGGTCCAAGTCATACAAGCATGGCAAGATCCTGTCAATCAAGTTTCACACAGAATCACACACTCAGAATGTTAAGGGTTGGAAGGGACCTCCAAAGATCATTGAGTCCAACCTCCCTGCCAGAGCAGGACAGAACTAGAGCAGGTCATGCAGAAATACATCCAGACATCCAGGTCTTGAAAGTCTCCAGAGAAGGAGACTCCACCACCTCTCTGGGGAATCTATTCCATTACAACTCTTACAGTAAGAAGTTCTTCCTCATCACTTCCTAATCCATTGCCCATCATCCTATCACAATGCACAAGTGAAAAGAGGTTGTCCCTGCCTTTTTGACACCCAGCCCTTATGTATTTATAGACATTAATTAGATCTCCTCTCAGTCCTCTCCTCTTCAGATTAAAAAGCCCCAGGGCTCTCAGCCTTTCCTCGTAAGGCAGGTGTTCCAGTCCCTTCATCATCCTCATATCCTCCATTGGACTCTCTCAAGTAAACATCTGACCCTCTTGAACTGGGGAGTCCAGAACTGGATGATTGTTTAAATATCAGAAAACATACTCCTAGCACCCACAGCTTGTGAGGCATGAGATTTATGATTATTCCAGGACTGATGGACCAGTTGTGGGTAGATGTTTGGGTTCTTGGCAGGGGAATGCAATACAACTTGCATTAATTAACCACTTGGGTGAATTAAACAGCTGTGGGACAGGATCTACCTGTGGAGGTTGGTGTCCCTCCACTGACTTGAGGAAGGTCCTGTCCGACTTCAGCCATTCTGTGAAGTTATTCTTCCTGTACTTTAGGAGGGCAGTGACATCAAGGGGCATTGACAGAATGGGCACAGGCTTGGTGTCAGGTACCAACACTGGGCTGAAAGACACCTGCAAGAAGCTCTTTCACTGCCACCATCCTCAACAGACCAACTGGCCATAGGAGCTTGAGCACCGTCAATGACCTCAGCCAGCTGTGCTGAACCAGTGATGTCCATCTGCCTTTCCATGGAGGGAGTGCTGTCAGCCCTGCCAGGGGAAGGATGCTTTTCTCCTTGGTGCTGTCATCCATCCTACGCCTGGTGAGCCACAAAGCACCACGCTCTTCACACAGGCCAGAGTCCCTTTGGTGGGCACTGCAGGGATGCCACATCCTTATGTTCACACTGATGTTGCATGATTAATGTCAACAGGGAAGGAACTATCCTAAGAGGTGGTTTTAGAGCTCACACAGTTTATTGTGCATCCCCAGGTGGAAGTAGGGAAAAGCTGGGCGCTGAGAAAAGCCCCAGATTTTGCCTGCAGAATTTCAGTATCTGGCTAAGCATGTTGAGCTGATCAATTCTCATATTTTCTGGAAGGCACCCACCATTAGAAACAGCAGCAATAAGCAAATAATGACACGACACTTCATTTAAAATCAGTGTCAATACTGACAGAAAAGCAGCTTGCTTGGGCAACCAATCATACCAGCTGGAGGACAGCAACAATTGTTCCCCAGATCAGAACAATAAACTCATTTATTTTTCTTACTTAGTAAATATCTCATTGTGTAGTTATTGTGAATACCAACAGCTGTAGATCTGAGCCTATCCTTCTGAATCTCCAAGAAGGGGGGGGGGCAAATTAGGCGCCTAAAATTTGGATGTAGTTTTATCAATGGTTTTCTAACTAACAGACAGCATGCAATGGCAGCTTGAGATTTCAGAAGATGGTTCTGAGGGGCAAAACCGAAATGTTTTGTAGTCATTGTATTACCACAAACCTGTGATCCAAAATGCAGAAGACACAGAATTAATACTCTGTAACTTCTAATATGAAATGCTGGAAAACACATACATAAAACCTGACCTCCCTTGATTTCTGAGGGGTAAAAAACATAATGAAAACAAATTAAAATCTACAGAACTGCCTTCTGAAACCTGACATCTGAGCATTTCTTGTATTAGAGAACCTTGACTCCCACATCCCTTTGCCACTTGATTTTCCTACATGGAAAAGGTCCTGCCTGCAATCCAAAGCTGGATAAAAGAGTCATTCCCAACCCACCTGGTAACTGCTTCATCAGTCCTGCTCCATATCCTCCATGCTGATCCCTCAACTCCCCTGCCTTAAGAAATGCTGTGAAGCCTTTGTCCTTAAGTGAGACTGTTCCAGAAAAGGCACTTGGAGCTCTCCAAAACTCCTGGCTATTCCCACCAGCATTGCCTGATCAGTCATCAAATGCTGCTTTTCAAGCTGAATTTGGTTTCAAGGACAAAAGTCCATGAGGAAAGAGCCTTGAGGCTGCTGTGCTTGATTTTACGTGAAACAGAGATATTCCAGGTATAAGTAACAAGGCAAATCACAAGATGGTGAGATTAGACAAACAAATAAATACATCTGCTATTTGAAATAACTCTTGACTGTTATTTGTTTGGAATGCACCAAAGACAGCAAGTCATTGGCCAAAGTAGCTGAAATGTAGGATATTGTTATGATTGTAGGTTCTCTTGATGTTTCCATGATGCAGTCTTGTAGTATTTGGAGCTTTGGACAAAGCTACAAAATTTTATGCTAGAGTGGAAAGAAGTTTAATCTTACCTACCTCTCAGGTCCAAAGCCTGAATGTTATGTAAGCTAATATCGAGAGCATAAACATTACTAGGGCATTAGAATCAAAGCTACAGGAAATTCAGGCCTGCATAGTTGATGTTGAAATTTAATATATGGATTCCATATTTACGCGGTGTCAACAACAGTTACTCACATGTTTTCAATGCTTTCAATCTATGCATGGGGCGAGTGTTTAAAAGATAGGAACCATGTGGCAAACCACATACTAGCAATTTGTGCTGTATAATGGACAAGGAAAAAAATACCATACACCCCTGATTATTCTATGATTGCACATAAATAACTTACATATAAGACAACCATCAAATCTACAACAAACAGAAGATAACATATTTAGCCATGACCACCAGATCTTTTGGGATATATTGTTTTTGGTACAAATAATATTCTCAGTTTTCTGTTGCATAAAAGTAGTGGAACATTATCATCGTAATCCAAACAAACCTCTGCCACTGGAGTGAGGCAGGCAGATTCATAGTTTGTTAAGATATGTCCATGCTATATATGGATAGGTGCATGCATGCTTAAATGTATATAGACTTCTATGTTTCACAGAATCTCAGAATTAGCATGGCTAGGAAAGACATCCAAGATTGCCAGGTCCAAATGTCAATGCCCCAAAAGATGTTTGTATTTATAGATATATAATATTTAGATCTATGTAGAGAAAAAAAGCGAGAGAGAAAATAAGAATGAAAAGGAAGAATACGAATATGGGAGACAAGCTAGAATCACAGAATCACTAAGGCTGGAAAAGACCTCAAGGATCATGAAGTCCAACCATTATCATGACCATGAAACCTTGTCCCAATAGACTTAAGTCTTAATCATTTTCAATACAGTCAGAATATTGCCCACCTTCTTGAAAGAAGAAGGAAGGATTTGTTCATGGGCACATTCACAGGGAGTGCTCAACAAGACAGTGTTATTTCTGTCCCATTAAAATTTTCAAATTTTAAAAGGAAATCCAGCGGAAAAGTTTAAACTTGGAACAGAAATTTGCATGAGCTCTCAGCTTGAGTTCTCTCAAAGTTGTATTTCCCTTTGCTGGTTGCTTTTATGGAAAAAGTGTATTGATTCCTTACTCTGAAACTCTGTCCCATCTTCTCACTTGAGCTTTTCCTAAGGAAATGCTCAGATTTTCTACCTCCTGCTTACATTTCTGTTTGCCCTGGATTTTACGTAACAGATGCTTTGCTCCTTTTCATGTAACGATGCATTAGGTGTGTAGTGTTATCAAAGCTAACTATTGGTTCTGAGCCTTTTAAAATGAACCGGTCTCTAAGAGTTGTCCTATATGACAACATGTGCCAGACAGTGAGAGAACTGAAATTAATGACTAAGTCGTTAATATCCTGGATGGAAGAGATATAGCAAGACTAGAAATAATACCTTATAGACACACTTCCATTACTCCAATGAGAAGTGTACCTAGAGGTCAATCCTTCTAAAAATGAAAACTTCAAAGGACCTGGTATCTGTTTAGATACCTAAGCACATGGAATAATAGTCAAAGCTCTCACGAAATGACAGCTTGATGAAACATGCTGAAAATCTGAGAGAAAAGTCAAACCTAACATCATGAGGAAATGAAGAACTTGGTCTAATTTTATTTTTTTTAAAAAACCTTGGACATAGTGTCCCATCACAATTCACAGCATAACAAGATCATCATGGCTTGGACAGTGAGCACAGGAAAATGGTACTTTCCCATGGTACTTTGCCCGCTTGGCCACGGGAGATTTTCCTGTGTCTTAGAGCCACATTGTATAGACAGAAGTAGTTGAACTGTGGAAATAATGGTTCACAGATGTGTGAGAATTTGTTTCAGACACTGGGGAAGACACATAAAATGTGCATTTTGTGAGCTCTGCTATTCTTTTCCCTAATGGCATGAATTTAACTTCTGAGTAGCTAGCATTTTTTCCTAGCAATGCTCTTAGTATACGTTATACACTACTATATTCTACTATATCCTATATTTTTTCATCTGCCACATGTGGCAAGAACAAAAGACTCTGCTGTTGCTAAGCTTAAACCTCCTCCCTGTTACCAAAGCACCTACAAATTGTGAGAAATCGCATCTCTCCATCATCCCAATTTCTTTTGCAGTCACAAAACTCATGAAACACCTTTCTGAGCTGATCCACTGTCTGGGGCATTCTCCTGGCAGTATTCTCATCATGACCTGTTTTTTTTTTTTTTTTTTTTTTTTTCTTTTCATTTTTCTAATTTTTCCCTTTTTTTTTTTTTTTTTTTTTTTCTTCCACTGAGATGATAAAAACTCCTTTAGGTTTCTCCTTTTTAGCTCACCACGGTCAGTTCATCACCAAAGTCCTGTCCTTCCTTCCACAGCTTTCATAATAATTATATTTTTTTTTCATTCCTGAAAAACTAAACTTTGTAGATAAAGATCTCTAGGAGGGTCTTTCTCTGTGCTGCTGTCTACCTGCTGTTTTGTTTTGTTTTTAATCATGCTGTTCCCCGAGCTGTGCATCTCACTTGACTGACCATTGCCACCGCAATTTTTATAGTACATTCTGGGAAAGACCAGGGGAACTTTGCTGCTCTTTAAATAGGCACTTTACTCTTTAGAAAGGCACTGTTCATGCAGTCACCATTTCCTCTAGGTGCTTCCTGCTGTCTGCACCAACCTCTTGGAAGATACAGAATGGTGTGGGGTGTGTACGTCCAGAATGCAGTTTATTTCATCCAAATGCAACCATAAAAGCCAGACCAGATGACTGGCAATCTATAAGAAGCATTTTCTCTCTGATGACTATAATAGGAGGGGGTAGGCAATTAGATCTGATGAAGATGTCTGCTCTGTCTAAGGTGAGGTGAGATAAATCCCATCAGTGCTACTTGTGATGGATAGCCTTTACTTCACAGCTGCCATTAAAAAAACATTTAAATATATTTAAAAGAACCTTAATAAAAGGTGTTGTGAAGCAAAACACAACTACTCTTAACATGTTGTAATTGCACACTTGAGCGTGTCTGGTAGATAAGGCACCTATTGTTCCTTTAATGCACGTGAGACGAATAGCACATTTAATTACCCTGTATGTCAAAATTAATACAGATCCCAAAGCAGGCAGTGTCAATACATTTAGTTATAGAGCAATTATAGTGCAGCCAGAGCCACTTAATGTACAGGATTGAAAACAGAAACTAAACAAACATGAAAAAAAGGGGGGGAAAAAAGCATGGATCAGTGCTTCAAAGAATAACCTTATAACCTTAGGAAAGCAGGAGTTGTTCATTAGTACTAGGCTGCAAGTCCAAATAAATATGTAACCTCTCAAAAGTGTTCAGACCAACCCCAGAGCCTGTTAGGCCTTGTTGTTTTAGAGACCTCAGAAAGGTGAAGGTGAGCTCTTGACACAATGCTTTTCATTTGAATTCACTTCCTGCTCTCTCGTTTACTGGAGGTAACTTCCCTTGGTACCTCAGCTGGCTTTCTTCACACAGAATGATTCGCTATTTGCATTTTGGTTCTAATACTGAATTCGCCTAACATGATTCAATCTTATTTTCCCAGTGGTACCATTAATATTTTAATTTAATCAGAATTTCAGGAACTTGTTTGCCATCCAGAGCAACTTGGTTACCTGTCAGCCTCCATCAGCTTGTCATATTAGAGGTGATTGTTCCTTGAATCTAATCTACTTTAAATGATTTCATTGGGTAGAGGTCTATAAATCATTTCAGAATGGGTCTGACAGATGAAGGCTTAGGTAAGTAAACAAATCAGGCTTGCTTTACTTTAGGCAGCAATGAACTTGGCTTTATCAACTTCTCATTGATTTCTGCACTCCAAAAGGTCAAAAAAAATCTCTTTAACATAAGAACATTATTAATATAAGTACAGTATTACAACCAACCATAATTAAGATAAGTCCCAACATTCAGTGATGAGGCTGACTTAAGAACATTGCAGACTGCATTTCAATAAAGCCTGTTATGCACTTTGAATTGATGAATTCATTTCCAAAAGGTTTACTTTCATCTTTCCAATCAAAACAGAAATTAACTAATTAAGCAGTCCAGAGTCCCTCTGGATTTTGAGCCAAGTTTATAAAGGATAATACGATAAGGCTGCAGCTGGGAGTCTAATGTACAGTATATTATTCAAATCTTACAGTATGTTCACATTTACTTACCTAAATTGTAGTTAAAAGCAAAAACCTGGTCCCTGTGAAATGTTGCTGAGGAACTAGACATCACATTCTGATTCACTTTGGACATGTGCTGGGGTTGAGTTAATCCCGTGATTGTCAGCCTGAATCTGGCAACAACAAAGTTTAAGGCTGAGAGACCTGGGGATGTTTAGCCTGAAAAAAAGAAGCCTGGGTAGGGATCTTATTGATGCTTACAAATATCTGATGGGTGGGTGTCAAGTTGAAGGGGCCAGTCTCTTATCAGTGGTGTGTTGTGGTAGGATGAGAGATAATGGTCACAAGCAACATTGAGTTCCACCTCAACAGGAGGAAAAACTCCTTCACTGTGAGAGTGACAGAGCCTGGAAGAGGCTGCCCAGAGAGGTGGTGGAGTCTCCTTCTCTGGACACTTTCCAACCCCCCTGGCTCTGTTCCTGTGTGGGCTGCCCTGGGTGACCCTGCTCTGGCAGGGGGGTTGGACTCCATGATCTCCAGAGCTCCCTTCCAACCCCTACCACTCTATGATTTAAGGTGATACAGAGAACAAGGTTATGTTATGTAAAAGCTCATTTTGTCGTAGTCTCTGGATTTCAAACAATACTGGCACAATGTCTTGGAAGAGCTGTGTCTCCTTCAGTGTGGGCATGGGGGAAAGCTGTGCTTTCTCTGAATGATCTCAGCCTGTGATAGGTAAGGAAGAGACGTTTAAAAATAGTGGTAAATAACAGCAGCAACAACAAAATCTCATTTAGTTAATTAATTTTATACACAGTTGACACAAATGCTACTAGGATATGCATAAGAAGACATTCTGCAGCGATTTCAAATGCCCCTAAAACAAAGGGTAAGTCCACATGCAGAAACCATGGTCTGCATAACCCGCTCCTGCCCCAGAACTGTTCCAGAGAATCCAATAAATGCCTATTTCTGTTTCTCATTAGTTTATAGGACTGTGTCCAGGTAAAATATATGTAGCATAATTAGTTTATGGAATGTTTTCCTTGGAAGAGCAGATTTTGCTACTCTGACATCTCCTGTCACATCACTGATCAATGGAAATGTGACTGTTATAGAGGTAAACATGCCCATGGTGGGATGTAGCCATGAAGTCTGAACTCACCAAAAAGGGACCAACTCTCCTCAAATGTGCATGTCCCAAGGAGAAGTGTGTGAGGAAAAAGATTCGACAATAAACAATAATTAATACCACTCTAGACATGTTGAAGTAACAACCCTTCAGTCTGAGGTCTAAAACACTGGAAAGGATTGAGCTTCACACTGGGCTGACCTCGGCCAGCAACATGCAGATGCAGCCCAGAAAACCCCAAACATGTCCTGGGCTGCATCAAAAGAAGCCTGGCCAGCAGGTCAAAGGAGGTGACTCTGCCAAACAACTCTGCTCTGGTGAGACCTCACCTGGAGTAATGTCCAGCTCTGGAGCCCTCAACACAGGAAGGACTTGGATCTTTTGGAGAGGGACCAGAGGAGGGCCATGAAAATGATCAGAGGGCTGGAGCACAGAGGACAGGCTGAGGGAGTTGGGGTTGTTCAGTCTGCAGAAGAGAAGGCTCTGGGGAGACATTCTTGCAGCCTTCCAGTATCTGAAGGGGGCTACAGGAAATCTGGGAAGGGGTTGGTTGCAAGGGCTTGTAGTAACAGGATGAGGGGTGGTGGTTTGAAATTGGAAGAGGAGAGACTTAGATTAGAAATAAGAAGGAAATTCTTCACTTTGAGGGTGGTGAGACACTGGCACAGGTTGCCCAGAGAAGCTGTGAGTGTCCCATCCCTGGATATGTTTAAGACCAGGCTGGATGGGGCCTTGAGCAACCTGGTCTAGTTGGAGGTGTCCTTGCCCATGGTAGGGGCTTGGAGATGAATGATCTTCAAGGTCCCTTCCAACCCAAACCATTCTATGATTCTATCATTTTATGATTCTTCTTCTTTTGTAGGTGAAAAGCTGTTTGAAGATTGTTACTAAGATTACAAGGTCCATGGGACATATAAGGCTATGTAGCACATGAGATTAATGAGAGTTAGCGCTTGCAGTCAAAGAATTATTAAGACTGATGTCACCGCTTGGTTTGTCACCTCAGCACAAGTTGTGAAGAAGCTGTCTAGGGTTCTGAGAAACCTGTCTAGTTGAGGATGTCCCTGCTCACTGCAGGGAGGTTGAATTAGATGACTTTGGAAGTCCCTTCCAAACCATAGTATGATCATTTACCGCTGAAATTACTAGGCAAATTTGCAGGAGTTTGTAACATGCCTTAAATACACAGCTCTGATTTGTAGCAGTTGTGTTTAAGGCTCTGCTTAAAACCACTTGAAACTTAGGAAGTGTTGTTGCCTGGGGATGCTCCTTTCTGTCCCAGGCAGTGGTACTGCATTACAGTTTTTAGTTATATCATCATGTATTGCTACAAGTCACCTTCCTGCACAGTAACGAGCTGTTGTATAGATAGAGGATTGGGTTGCAGCTGGTGGCAACACCTCATCTTGGATTGGAGAATGTTGTTGACTAAGGCTGGCATGTAGAAAAGGAATAGCTATCCAAAATCTGATGTCTACTGGGAAAGGCACCTGTAGGTCGTAACTTATACCAGGGAAAGACTGTGGATGTTGTCTACATGTACTTTAATAAAGCTGTTGACATTTCCCACATTTGACATTTCCCACAGCTTTGTCATGAAGAAACTGGCTGCTCATGGTTTAGATGGGTGAAAAACTTTGATGGGTTGATCAATGGGCCGAGGCGAACTGTATGAGGTTAACATGGCCACGTGCTGAGTCCTACACTTGGGTCACAACAACCCCATGAAACGCTACAGTCCTAGGGAAGAGAGGCTAGAAAGCTACCCAGTGGAAAAGGACCTGAAGATTTTGGTCAACAGCCAGCTGAACATGAGCCACCATATACTCAGGTGGCCAAGGTGGATAATAGCATCCTGTCCTGGATCAGGAATAGCGTGGCCAGCAAGAGTAGGGAAGTGATTGTCCCCCTGTACTTGGCACTGGTGAGGCCACATCTTGAGCACTGGGTTCACTTTTGGGTGCCTTGTTATGACAAAGACATTGAGGGGCTGGAGTGAGTCTAGAGAAGGGCAATGGAGCTGGAGAGGTGTCTGGAGAACATGTCTGCTGAGGAGCAGCTGAGGGAGCTGGGGTTGCTTAGCCTGGAGAAAAGGAGGATCAGGAGAGACCTTCTGTCTCTCGACAGCTCCCTGACAGGAGGTTGGACCCAGGTGGGGTTGGGCTCCGCTCCCAAAGAACAAGTGACAGGACAAGAGGAAATGGCCTCAAGATGCATCAGGGGAGTGTTAGATTGGACACTAGGAAAAAAATATTTACTGAAAGGGTTGTGAGGAACTGGCCCAGGATGCCCAGGGCAGTGGTGGAGTCCCTATGATCCCTGGAGGGGTTTCAAAACCGTGTAGATGTGGTGCAAGAGGACGTGGTTTAGTGGTGGACTTGGCAGTGCTGGGCTAACAGTTATGCTCAATGACCTCAAACGTCTTTAACAACCTTAACAATTTTATGATTCTATGATCCTATGATTTCAAGACATGCAACTATGTTTTATCTCTTTCACAGTATTTAGTTATGAGAGTAAAAGCACTAACTCTTTGATATTCCCAGGATGGCACTGTTCCTGCATGGCCTCTTAGAGACCATTTTACATGTTCTGTTTCCAGAAGAATGGACAGTGCCTGCTTCTGTGAGTCCTAATGGGGTAAACTCTTTGTCAAAGGTTTTGATTCACCTGACTGAGTAGGTCTGTAAATATAGAAATGTTTCAAAATTGAAATGGTGAGTATGATTTTTAGCGAAAGGGTCCAAAAAAAAAATCACCCTTCTAAACTCTTAAAATAGAATTATCTGTTGTCTTGTGTGTTATCAGAAATCCTGTGACCACCAAACCTGCACTGATATGGAAAATGCAGTTTCACACCCAGACACTGGTTTTAAATATTCCCCAGGAGTGACATTTACCAAACTTTGTCACAGATTGTTCCTGTTTATAGAAGCAAGATTACATCCCCTCTGCATAGACTTTTTTTTTTTCAGTCTATCAAAAGTAACATTTACCAACATTACTTCAAGTGTTTATAGTAAAACTCTTTGGTAGTAACTTCAGCATTTCCTAATCAGAGAGATCTCATCTGAAAACAGAAAACATTCTGCCTTGCTTTAGTTTTGTCAGCTATTGCCATTCCAAAACATTTGTTGGGGAAGAAACCTCTGTGAACCGAAGCCCCAACATCTGGTCATCTTAAGTAAAAGTTAAACTGAAGGTGTAAATTTGTATTTTGGTGTTTTGTAATTTTTTTGGTATGAGATCAGTGGAGAGTGTCTAGCAAGTGACATTTATCACTGTTTTCTATTAAAGCCTGCCTGGAAACTTCAGGAAAGTATTATCAGAGAATGCACATGCAGATACTAAAATGAAAAGGTACATGCTTTATATTATAACATTACTTTTGCTTTCATACTTTTCCAATACCTTAATCAAAGATATGCCTTGGAATTACATTAAACACGTCTAATACATGTGCAGTGTGTACTTTGCATTTCATCTCTACATGGCTTACAGACAGGAGATAGATTGTAAATTGCTCAGGGCTGGATCCTCCTCAGCTTCTTCATTCCAGTGGGAATTTTTCTATTAGATTCACAAGGCTTTGAATTCAAGTCCTTATTGCCTTTTTTAGCTTTTGCCAGTCAGGAATGAGTTTCTCACTCAATGGGAAGCAAAAATGCCATGGGCCAAGCGAGGTGCTCTTTAAGTGAGCAACCTGCCTCTGGATAGTCCAGAAACCACTTGATTCTATTAAGGAGCCAATGAAAAGCCAAAGTCATTTTCAGATATCATTTTGAGTTTTCAACACAGTGTAAGAGCTAGTCAGTCCAGTTCCAGAGTTTACCAATGGGAAAACTTCTAATTGTTGAGTTTGTGTTTTTTCAGCTCATATTTCTGCACATGGATTGCTCAGAATATGCGGTCATGCATTTTGTCACTCAGTTACCTAAAGACGGGAGGTTCTGTCCAATCCAGACATTCTTCACTAAACTCTTGCTGGAAAATTAATTAATTTAGCTATAGAATGACTTGATTTCACTTCTATTGGTGTCCATGTGTCTTCTTAGCAGCATGAAAGGTCTGTACGTGTCTTGTCTTGTGAGGCCAAGCATTTTGAAGCGTCTGAGCCACAATTATGGTGTTCTGGAACTACAAGGAAATGGGGCTATGATCTCTCAAAAACTCGAGACAGTCATTAAAATCAGCACTGCATATGGCAAATAAAAATAACAAAGGGGGTTTTATAAGTAAAGATGCTGTGTTTTGGCACTTTTTGTTTGTTTGTTTGTTTTTCCATAAAATTTGATACTTCAAGATTGAAACGTATGTGGAAATAAATTGTTTTCTGCAATTCCATCTGAATAACAAAGAAGAAATACGGGTGTGCTTGATTTGATGCAATATTCTTTTCTGAATTTTCCAGGGAAGGGGGAGCAGTGGAAGAGAAACAATTCTGCAACATTATGTTCTTGTTACTGTTTTCCTGATGGCACTGATATGAATTAAACTGAACCTGGGGAAACATTAGAATATTTTGATTCTTATGTTCTCTAAACCTAATGTTTCTATTTTATTATATGAAAGTTTAATGCTTCTTTCCTCTTGGTGCCAAAAATAGGACTGTACATCCCTGACTGACATCATTGTAAATTCACTAAGATCAGCTTTTGTGCTAGAAATGAATAGTGAAAGGGTGGAAAACGCAGTTAATACACAGTTCCTGCAGATCTTTTTTTAGGTCAGACGGCTGTAGTTCTCCTTTTGTTTAGTTTCATCTCAGAGGGATTTTTTTTGTTTGTTTATTTTGGTGACGTGTAGTAAGAAAACAAAAACTTTGAGCTTTATTCTGCAAGTATTATATGTGCAGAACACCCAGAGGCTGTCTACAGTGCTTTCCCCAGATGATAGATACAGAGATTGGCAGGATAAACTAGATGATCTAATGAGTTTTTCTTTTTTTTTTCTTT
The DNA here is from genome assembly GCA_025345505.1 of Todiramphus chloris collaris. Classification (NCBI taxonomy): domain Eukaryota; kingdom Metazoa; phylum Chordata; class Aves; order Coraciiformes; family Alcedinidae; genus Todiramphus; species Todiramphus chloris. The sequence goes on from JANVCC010000247.1 coordinate 450,084, forward strand.
TTTTTTTTTTTTTTTTCTTTCTGACTAACCTCTATTAGATAAATCTAAAGAAGAAAGGTGATACATGTGTCCCTTTGGCCAGAGTTTTGAAACTATTGGGAGTGACTGCAAATAACCTCCGATTAACAGAGATAATCCCAATTCAGAGTTCAGCTTGGATTTTACAACAATTTTGCCGCAACGAAAAGGGAGATCATAGGCACTGAAAAGTGGATATTTCACTTTATGGTGTAAAATATTTAATTTAATTCTTCCCTACTCACAAACTGTGGGAAAGTATATATTTAAAAAATCAGAAAACTGTGTCCTTTACATTATAGTTGAGAATGATAAGACCAGGTTGTGAATATATTTCTGTTTTGGTTGACTAATACTGTTCTGATATTTATGATGGAAAAAGCTGTGAAAGGTTAATATTTAAAGCATTAAAATATCAATAAGAAAGAAAAAGAATAAGAATAAGAATAAGAATAAGAATAAGAAAGAATAAGAATGAATAAGAATAAGATTAAGAATAAGAAGAATAATAAATTTACTAAAATGTGTGCTTCCATGTTTACATTTATTGTGGAGTATTTGTGTTGGCAAATTCTTTCTTAAATGGTTTTGTATACCCATTTAACTGCTAAAAGGAATTAAATAAGTGACAATCAGAGCAGAGTTTCCTCGCTGGTTTATGTAGCCAGTTCTTACCTTATCAAAAATGACTTGGTAACTCATGATATAATACTTTGGGGAAAGAAAATACCTTTTTTTTTCAATGTGTGATCTTGAAGGTTTAGTTTGGTAGATCGGTCCTGGACATTTCAAATAACTCTCAAATAACATGTTCTTCTCTTCCGGTGGCAGTGTCAAGAACATGATTGCTACAACATACATCCACGAGTAGGTGGTCAGCACAGCAGGCAAATGCTAGGGCTATAAGACAAACGATAGGTATAAATTATTTGCAAGCTCGAGTAACAGCAATTTGACTTTTTATGAGCCTGTAACAATGCCCCCAGAGACTAAAGTGTGAATTTCTGTAGATCATTGCATTTTCATGGCCTTGGCACTAAGTAAAGGTTGCAGCTCTAGGTTTTGAATTTCCCTACTCATAAATAAGAGCCATTTTGTTTTTTATGTCTGATTTTTGCATGAAATATGTATATTCTAATCCTTGCTGAGAAGTCTTCAAGGAATAATAGTGGAGGCTTTTTGGTATAAAATTTCATCTCACATGCTTGCAGAAACCATACATCTTTGGTGTTGAAGTTGCAGCACCTATATCAAGGGCTTGTGTATCAAAGCCATGCTCTTCTGTATTCTAATGTTTAACAATTTGCTGATCATGACTGACAGGTTTACAGAGCTAACATGTTCTGGAGTTGTGGGTGATTTATTCCAGAATAACTTAGGCAATTCAGAGAATTTAGCTGCCACAGTCTTCCTTCTCATCACAGGAAAGAAATGCCTGTTAGCATTTGTTGCATTTCTTTTAAAAGTCTTAATCAGAGAAGGAATGGCACCCTACAGAGTCCTCAAGTAACAGTAACGTGGGCATCCAAATTCTCATTGAAGAAACACAGAGAAAGTTCTATAAGTTAATCTTCGTTGATCTTTGCAGTTGTTGTTACCGCTGTTTGCATCGGCCAAGTATTTTTCCTTTTCTGCTGCTGAAATGACAGTTCACTGATAACATTACCATGCAGAGAATGAAATCTGGATACAGAGCTCACGAGACAAATAAATGCCCGGTGTGATGAAAGCGAAAACAATTCTTGCAAGAAGACAAAGCATTTGAGTTGGATGCCGTAACTCTGGTAAAGGTAAGATCACAGGGAAGAGTGAAACTCAGGCCCTGCAGTGAATATAGGTCACAGAATATATGTCATCGAGTCGTATGTCATCGAGTCCAACCTCCCTGCCAGAGCAGGACAGAACTAGAGCAGATCATGCAGAAATGTACCCAGATAGGTCTGGAAAGTCTCCAGAGAAGGAGACTCCACAGCCTCTCTGGGGAGTCTGTTCCAGTGCTCTACAACTCTTACAGTAAAGAAGTTCTTCCTCATGTTGAGGTGGAACTTCCCGTACTCGAGCTTGACTCGAGTCCTATTTGTTTCAGTACTTTACATTGACAATGAACCAGGTCTCCCTTATCTCCACCACAGAATGCTTGTGTTTTATTTTTGTACGAGCAAATATATCCAGAAGACCTCACTGCAGACACTCAGTTGAAGTCTTAGAATCTGACCTGCATGGTCAGCAGGTCAAGGGAGGCGATCCTGCCCCTCTGCTCTGGTGAGACCTCATCTGGAGAACTGCTTCCAGCTCTGGGGCTCCCACCACAAGAAAGACATAGATCTGTTGGAGTGGAGCCAAAGTAGGGCCACAAAATTGAACAGAGGGCTGGAGCACTTCTCAGATGAAGACAAGATGAGAGAGTTGGGTCTGTTCAGCCTGGAAGAGCTAAGGCTACAGAGAGAGCTTAGAGCAGCCTTTCAGTACCTAGAGGGTCCTACAGGAGAGATAAGGAAGGACTCTTTATCAGGGATTGCAGTAATAATTTCAAACAGAAAGAAGGTAGATTTAGATCAGAAAATAGGAAGAAATTCTTTCCTGTGAGAGTGGTGAGACCCTGGCACAGGTTGCCCAGGGAAGCTCTGGATGCTCCATCACTGGATGTGTTTAAATCCAGGTTGGATGGGTCTTTGGGCAGCCTGGTGTAGTGGGAGGTGTCCCTGCCCATGGCAGGGGGATTGGAATGAGATGATCTTTATGGTCCCTTCCAATCCAAACCATTCTATGACTCTATTCTGACAGAGGGTGACAGAGCCTGGCCCAGGCTGCCCAGAGTGGTGGTGGAGTCTCCTTCTCTGGAGACATTCCAAACCTGTCTGGATGTGCTCCTGTGCAACCTGACCAAGGCAAACCTGATATAGTGTGGGGGGGGTTGGACTAGATGATCTCCAGAGGTCCTTTCCAGCCCCTACCATTTTGTGATAGCATGAAATGAGAACTGAATTCAACAGCTCCAAAGATTTGGGTGAATATCTACCCTCAGCAGGCACTGCGAGTAAGTGAGAGGTTAAGAAGTATTATTCACTGAAGAAGGATGTGTCTGAAAGGTCACCTACCACCTGGTAGGATGATTCTGGCCAAATATAGATGTCTACAACATATGTTTATGCCTGGGGTAACCACAGTAGACTCTTTTGCACTAAGACAGAAACAAGCATTTTTTCAGCCATGAACCTCCTTTATTCACATAAAAGTGTGGGAAAGGTCACGAGAACCACATTGCAAACCCACTGATTTACCTCCATTAAGTAAAAAGGTGTCTTAGGGTAACCAGATGTAGTAAGTGACACTAGAGATCTCAGTTTGATCGAGGTGAATCATAGTACAAGATAGCAATAAAAAATTACTCAAAATCAGGCTTTTGATCATAAATCCTGGTGGGTTTATGATGTGGTTGGGTTTATGAAATTTGTGTGTTTATGAAATTTGTGGGTTTATGAAATTGGAGGGTTTATCATTTGGTTCTTCCGACCTCTCCCAGACTTCTATGTGAATAAAGGAGGTTCATAGCTGAAGTTAAGTGTAAAGAGATAATAAGAACTTTAGTAATGTATGTGTAGATGTCATAGAATCATAGAACGGCTTGAGTTGGAAGGGACCTTAAAGCTCATCCAGTTTCACCTCCCCTAACATGGGCAGGGAGACCACCCACTAGACCAGGTTGCTTATCAGGACCTCCCACTAGACCAGGAGCCTCATCCAGCCTGGTCCTAAACACTTCCAGGGGTGAGGTGTCCACAAATTCTCTGGGCAACCTGTGCCAGTGTCTCACTACCCAGAATAAAGAACTTCTTCCTCATGTCCAATCTAAATCTACCCTGCTCTAGTTTAAAACCATTGCCCCTCATTCTATCACCACATGCCCTTATAAAAAGTCCCTTCCCAGCTTTCCCATAGGCTCCTATCTATTGTATATTTATGAAATTAGGACATACACAAGTGGACAGAGATTCAGATGACGTAGGTTAGGCCACCTGAGTGTTCGTTTCAGCCAAAGGAGGAGCAGACTAATCAAATTTGGCAAAAGCAAAACTGAGAGAAAATAGGACAGCTGTCCTCAAGTACATCCAAAATAGTAAATACAAGAGAGGGAGAAGAATCATTTATGCAGAATTACCAAGTAGGAAACAGAACATTTGTTTAGAAAGACTCCACAGAGAAATTAGAGAAAAGTTTCTAATTATTACATGAATTAAACTGAGGAAGACTATCTGCAATTACAAACCAGTTTAAAGTTTAAAATACCTGACAGATTCCTTAACAACTTTCCATGATGTGGGTTTGCCTGTTATAGTAAAGGATTGAAGCTGATCCAGTCTTAAGCCTTGGTCTGTTTTAAGTTTTGTTTCCATTTTAGGAGCTTTCTGTCTGAAGGATGTTTTAAGAAAATTATGGCCACTCTCAAATTATCTACCAACTCCATTGCTTTTATAGTTCTTCTACCGTTTCGGTTTTGTTTTGTTAAGTTTTTTTCTGAGCAGGCTACCCAGGAGAAGGAAGATGTTTCTCCCTTGTCTCTTCCACTTATCCCTGTGCGCTAAATCAAAGCCCAGCTATAATCCAGACCTTAGTAGATTTATAACCACTTTGACCACAATGCTTGAATAGCTTTTTAACAATGCTATGGCTTCATCTCTGATTATCCTCTTCTGCAATATACTCTCCATCTTTTGAGGGAAATCTCGACGTTTATAACTAATCAAAAAAAACCAAACCAAAACAGTTTTTATTAAATCTATTTCATAGAATCATAGAATAGAATGGTAGAATCATTATGGTTGGAAAGGACCTCCAGGGTCATCAAGTCCAACCTTTGTCCTAGCATTTCTCTAACCACTACACCATATCCTCAAGCTCCACATCTAATCATTCTTTAAACACCTCCAGGGATGGTGACTCCCCCACCTCCCTGGGCAGCCTGTTCCAGTGCCTAACCACCCTCTCAGTGAAGAATTTCCTCCTAATATCTAATCCAAACTTCCCCTGACACAACTTGAGTCCATTTCCCCTCGTCCTATCATTACTAATTTGAGAGAAGAGACCAACACCAGCCTCTCTACAACCTCCTTTTAGGTAGTTGTAGAGGGCAATAAGGTCTCCTCTCAGCCTCCTCTTCTCCAGACTAAACAAACCCAGTTCCCTCAGCCTCTCCTCATAGGGCAGGCTTTCCAGCCCCTTCACCAGCTTTGTTGCCCTCCTCTGCACTCGCCCCAGCACCTCGATGTCCCTCCTGTGCTGTGGTGACCAAAACTGGACACAGTGCTCAAGGTGTGGTCTCACAAGTGCCGAGTACAGGGGTACGATCACCTCCCTACTCCTACTGGCCACACCGTTTCTGATCCAGGCCAGGATGCCATTGGCCTTCCTGGCCACCTGGGCACACTGCTGGCTCGTGTTCAGCGGCTATGGACCAACACCCCCAGGTCCTTTTCCACCAGGCAGCTCTCCAGCCCCTCCTCCCCAAGCCTGCAGCGTTGCTGGGGGTTGTTGTGACCCAAGTGCATGACCTGGCACTTGGCTTTGTTAAACTCCATACAGTTGAGCTCAGCCCATCTCTCCATCCTGCCCAGATCCTGCTGCAGAGCCTTCCTACCCTCAAGCAGATCGACACTTGCACTTCATTTTGTGTCGTCTGCAAATTTACTGAGGGTACATTCAATTCCCTCGTCCAGGTAACTGATGAATATATTAAACAAGACGGGTCCCAAAACTGAGCCCTGAGGGACACCTTTGTGACTGGTCGCCAACTGGATTTTACTCCGTTCACCAGCACCCTCTGGGCTCGTCCATCCAGCCAGTTCCTAACCCAGCGAAGAGTCCTCCTGTCTGTGCCATGACCTGCCAGCTTCTCCAGCAGAATGCTGTGGGAAACGGTGCCAAATGCCTTCCGGAAGTCCAGGTAGACAACATCCACCGCCTTGCCCTCATCCACTAGGCGGGTCACCTGGTCATAGAAGGAGATCAGGTTGGTTAAACAGGACCTGCCCTTCATGAACCCATGTTGTCTGGGCCTGATCCCCCCAGTGTCCTGCACTTGCTGTGTGATCACCCTCCAAATGAACTGTTCCATAACCTTTCCCGGGACCGAGGTCAGGCTGACAGGCCTGTAGTTCCCTGGATCATCCTTCCTGCCCTTCTTATAGATGGGTGTCACACTGGCAAGTCTCCAGTCATCCTCCCCAGTTGATCAGGATGGATGATAAATGATGGAGAGAGGCTTGGTAAGTTCCTCTGCCAATTCCCTCAGCACTCTAGGGTGGATCCCATCTGGCCCCATAGACTTGTGGGTTTCCAGTTGGCTTAGAAGATCTTTAACTACCACTTCCTGGATTATAAGGGGACTGTTCTGGTCTCCATCCCTATCTTCCAGCTCAGGGGATTGAATGCCATGAGGATAACCGGACTGACTATTAAAGACTGAGGTAAAGAAGGCATTAAGTACCTCAGCCTTTTCCTCATCCTTGATAACAATGTTCCCCCTTGCATCCAGTAAGGGATGGAGATTCTCCCTAGTTCTTTTTTTGTTATTAAAATATTTGTAAAAACTCTTTTTCTTGTCTCTTGCAGCGGTGGCCAGGCTGAGTTCTAGTTGAGCTTTTGCCCCCCTAATGTTCTTTCTACACAACCTAACTAAATCCCTGTACTCTTCTTGAGTAGCCTGTCCCTTCTTCCAAAGGTGATAGACTCTCCTCTTCCTCCTAAATTCCGCCAGAAGCTCCCCATTTAGCCAGGCCGGTCGTTTTCCCCGCCGGTTCATCTTACGACACATGGGGACAGCCTGCTCCTGGGCCTTTAAGAGTTCCTTTTTAAAAACAGTCCAGCCTTCCTGGACCCCCTTGCCCTCTAGGACTGTACTCCAAGGGACTTTCTCAACCAGTGTCCTAAACAGGTTGAAGTCTGCCCTTCGGAAGTCCATGGTAATAGTCTTGCTGCTCCCCCTCCTTGGGCAAGAATTGAAAACTCTATCATTTCATGGTCACTAAGCCCAAGACATCCTCCGACCACTACATTACCCACCAGTCCCTCTCTGTTTGTGGGCAACAAGTCCAGCAAGGCACCTCCCCTGATGGGCTCACTTATCAGCTGAGTTATGTTAGTTTATGTTAGAAAATCTGCTTTAAGTAGGATCTGGATTTGCAAACATATTGAGCATTTCTGGTTGAGTTTTTAAGACTGCACAGTAACTGAACGTGGAATTCAGAATTAGAAGACATATGAAAATATGTAAATAAAAATATAGCATATCTATTCTACCTTCAACATCTGTAGCTTGGTATCTCTTCTAACATTTGAGATTGCAGATAGGTCTTTGATTTTTTCATTGAATTCTCCATATATAACCCCCTTCCAAATTTTAAAGCAGATGTCTCGCCAGTCCAGAGAGGTCTTCAGGTAGAAAAAGATCACAGAATGACATAATCATTAAGGTTGTAAAAGACCTCCAAGATCATCAGGTCTAAAGGTCTACCCAACATTATCATTACCACTAAACCATGTCCTGAAGTGCCACATCTACATGTTTGGTTTTTTAAATAAGATAAAATGTTTGAGCATGGTATCTTCCTATTCTCACAGTTTATCATCAATTCCATCACCAGGGCATGTTCCAAATCTTTCCCAGGACTTAGAGGAGGATCACTTTGAAAAGAGTTCAGATCTCTTCTGTGTTCAAGCACTCACATTTCTTGATTCAAAAAAAAAGGGGTCTCCAGGTATCAATTAAAATACATTGATAAATATTGAAGTTTTTAAAAAAAAGTCCAGATATCAATTAAAATACATTGATAAACATTGAATCTTTTCTTCATAGCTTTCTAGTGAGCATCGTGAATGTTTAAAAAAATTCAAGCAGCTTTGAATTACAGTGGCTCTCCAAACCATCTGAAGCTGAGGACACGCATGCAGATTATGTGCAAAGAACTGTGGTGCTCCACAACTCCTACTTGTCACGGTCTGTCAGGACAGGATGGTTGAACTGGAGGGGTGGATTTTTCTCTTGCTTTTCCCTAGCAGCTTCTGCCTTTTTGGTGGTCTTACGAATGTCGGTGAAGAAGTGCCAAAGTCACTTTGCCCACTGTAGAAAAATAGGCATGTATATAATATATATAGGGATCAGCCTTCCATCCTGGTTTCCCCTCAGCCCTTTTTGACATCCTCGTCTTCCTTCTGATGGGGCTTTCTTGCACGTAAATGATCATGGCTATTTAACACCATGTTTCTGGGGACATCAGCAGTTGAAAAGACCCCTGGTCTTGCAAAATACCTCTGGATGCAGGTGAAATGTCATCTCAGTTCCAGAATTTGCAGTAAGTTTTTGTTGAGGATCATCTGATCATCCTGGATTTTCAATCAGCACCATGAATTTTTAAAGCTGTTAAGGGTGTTAGGACTAATAAATCTGCCAGCTCTTCCTCAGGCACCTCCATCTGAGTCTTTGGTCCAAATCCAGCAAACTGTATAAGCTTACGGTTATATATGTGAGTGGAGGAGCAGCATTGCTGGAACTACCTACAGGTCTGACATTGAGCAGAAGTTTAAATTCTTCCCTGAACTGGAAGTTTCTGATGAAGCAGCTCCTTAGTTCACTCATATTATTGTCACAGCCTGATTTAGGGGGATAGAGCAGCTGTACCGTGTATGTCTGTGGTGCACACACTTGAGTGCTCAGAGCAGAGGGATCATGTAGCACAGCTGGAGGGAAGCAATGATTCTTCTTTATTTTTTTTTCCCCCCAGATTGTTGGAAAAAGAACGTGTTAAAAAGTGGGGAGGGGGGAGATTATGTTCTTTTTGACGCACTGTGTTTCAAACAGGCAGATTTAAACCATTAGTGAATAATAACGATAAACATCTGCAGGTTCATGTAGCAAGTACACTTGTAACTTTTTAAATTCATTTAAGAGAAAAACGTTCTCTTCCTCTAGTTTGCGGCTGTAGTGGTGCAGCCTTTGCAGACAAATCATCCCTCTGCTATCTACCTTTTAGTGGTGTTTTAACACCCTGCACATTTTCCTTCTCGGTGTTATTAGCTGAGGCATAAAAGGTTAATACCTCTAATTGTACCTCACGTATATATACACACACATATTTATATCTATATATGCCATGTCTCGGCTTTGCTGCTGGTGCCAAGGAAAATGTTGGATTCTATTCAGTTTTCTTCATATTCATTTTCCTGCCCACTTAACAAAATTACATTCAATGAGCTGTGGGAGAAATTCACATCAACAGGCCATGTAATGCAATTTCTGGTATATATGCAGGAAGAAAAAATCCTACATTTTCTTTCATTTCTGTCAAAATCAATCAAATTGTACTGAACTGAACATAATCTCTTAAAAAAAAAAAATCACCCAGGCATTTCCAGTGAAATAAGCCTCTCTTACATGGTAACATGCACATATTTAAGAGGTCTCTGTTTTATTTTTTTTTAATCATGCCTAATTAGTTTTTTTTAATCACCCACACAACTAAGGCTCTTGCCTGCATAATTTATGACATAGAGGGGCCGGTGTCAGAAATCAAATGTTGTAAATTAAAAATAACAAGTTTGAGACTAGTGATTCAATTAAAACCCTAGAAAACATTGGATTATGCATAATTGAGAGCTTGTATGCAGAGATGCATGTCATGCTTGTCAGCTTGGATGGGAGGATTGGATTGGAGCTGTCAAGAGCATTTAAATCAACTCAGTAAAAAAATTAGAAAACAAAGATGATATTTATTATTAACTTCCAGTGTTCAAAAATAAACGGAGAGGTATTTAAATTGAATGCTTAGATGACAAGGCTTTATTTATAGCAGAAGTTATAAAACTCAGTAATAACCCTGGCTGGCACAGATGTAAAGATACTACTGTGCAGCTGAGCTGTGGCCTACAGTGTGAGGATTCAGTGGTTGGCCCTGAGTCAGGTTCAGCTAATAGAAAGCTGCGTTGGAAAAGAAGAAACCCAGGTTCTTGAAGGGAGCCATAAATGGCCAAATCCTTCTTTTTCTTCTCCTTTTCTTCCTTTTCTCTTCTTCCTCCCAGAGACTGATGATGCTCCATGAATTACTTTCACGGAATCACAGAATCATCAAGGTCAGAAAAGCCCTCCAAGATCAAGTCCAACCGTCTACCCGACATTATCACGACCACTAAAGCATGACCTGAAGTGCCACAGCTACACATTTTTCTGAACCCCTCCAGGGATGGTGACTCCACTCCCTCCCTGGGCAGCCTGTGCCAATGTCTCTGAGAAAATAATGCGAGGCCATCCTGGAGAAAGGTTGACTTGTCATGATGACCCAGCCCTGCAGGACTACATTTTACCAGCCAGTAATGGTACTTGGAAGGAATAGCTGAGGTCTGAAGATTAACATCTTCCCACTTCAGATGCACATCCCAGAGTAAAGTTCCAAAATTTATTTGGAAATGCTGAATTGATGATAAACTGCACTGCTGACAGTGGACATAAAAGCTAGCCAGGACAATTCTCGTGTTTGAAACTCAAGAACATCTTCATTTCTGTCTTGAGAAGAAAGACTCTGACAAAACAAAACTGACACTCTCAGGACTAGAATATATCTCTCTCTCAAACACCTATGGACTCACCAAAACTTATCCTAGCCCTCAAAAATAACACCCAGGAACTAAAGGCTCAGAGAGATCACTTAGTTCTCAGACTATACACCAATCACATAAAATGAGGCTTTACATTTAAAAACCACCCTTGTCCCTAATGATATGGCCCCTTGGATGACTTGGGAGTTTTCTGTAAGGTACCAAGAAACATGGAACGTTTATAGCTTTTTTTTTTTTTTCCTTTAAACAGACTCTTTTCTCCGTTTCTCTTTTAGCAAACCCCAAGACATGAGATTCCATTTTTTTTTTTTCCCCCGAAGCTGCTGTAAGTCTAAGTTGCCAATGTATCCTGTTCCTTATCGGGTATCTCATACTAAAGAAAAACAGGAATGCAAAAGGTTTGCCATCAGCTTCAGAAAGTTTTAAAGCATACAGCTCAGTGAGGCGATACCTGAGAGTAGTGCTGCCAGCCTTTTTCATGCTTTACGATGCTTAAACCTAAATACAAGGCATGGGGAAAATTCTTGCCTCAGGAAAAAAAAAAAACGGGGACTTCAGAAAGTGGCAAAAATGAGATGAAGAGTTAAATTCTTCGCCTTTGGTACACCGCTAACCACTGACGTCAACGGGATTTGCAAAGGCACATCTGAGAGTGGAATTTGGCCATAAGTGAGGTGGAAAAATGATTGATGACTGCCTAACGGTGGAGGAGTCGGATCAGCGCAATCATGCAGCGGAGCTGGAAGTTGCTCAGGGTACCCTCAGCAGATTCCTCTCAATTTCCCCTGAGAACTCAAGGGCAGGTGGAGAATCTCCAGAAACACAGGCAGCTCTTGGTACCTGGCTACTTTGAACGTTAGCCCTACACAGCACTGCTGGGGATGGGTTTCTGGGGACCGGGCGGTGGAATGGAGACACCACAATGGTGAGCCTGGGCCACCCTTCATAGAACATCCGCAGGGGATGCACACCAGCCCTAAATTTAGACAGCAAGGCAGAGGTGCATTTAGTCAAATTCCAGGGATTCTAGAGGGAAATACATAGTTAAAGCTCCTTAGTGAATCTAGAGGTAAGATTTTAGTGGCTCATTTTTTTAAACCTCAATTGGCAATTCCAAATCTTTGCTATACTAAATTCCTCTTAAAACCTATGATCACTTGGTAGCATTTACATATACTATCTTTGTATCTCTTTCATCATCTTTCTTTGATGTTTTATTAGTTACAAGGTTTAGCCTAGAAAAGCCTGTGCATTCCTCTTTACTTAAAAAATTAAAATGAGAAAGATATTAATTTAAGCCATTCTGAGAATTCTCCAAATTATAACAGGACTATAAATATGAGCAGGAGCGTTATGTAAGCAGAAGAGATGAAGCAGTGGTGGATGATTTATTTTTTTTTTTTGGTAGCATTGGAAACTGGAGCTTTATTCCTGAAAGTTCAAAATATTAAAATAATTTTCCATTTTTAGGGGCAAAATCAACTAAATGAGAAAGTTGCATAAACAACAGGAGATCTACAAGTGCCTTCAACACTGGCCTAGCTTTGCTCTTATTAACCTCTCAAACAGCTTTCTTCTAAGCTTCAACAGGAACAGAGTTCAGCCAGAGTCCCTCCTTTTATTAACTCTGGTGTCTGGGAAAAGGATCAAACTTTTGCTGTTTTTTGGAGGAACTGCTGGTGTCAGTAAGTTAATGTGCAATGCTGAAATAAGTTAAATTCCATTTCTGTTAGAGCACAGCCAGCTATCAGAGATCCCCACTAAAAGATAAGTGAGACATTTTCTTCCACACCAAAAAGAAAATGTAAGTATTTCATGTGAGCCGACTTTCTAGACTTAAAGGAGTGGAAATCAGAGACCATTTTTCAGACGAAAACATTAATCATTAATACTGTTCATTGTCATGGGACTCTTCTCTGAACCGTATTCTATGCTTCCACTTCCCAAAGAAATGAAGAGCTTTTCTCTTTCCCTGATGTACTAGATAAAATGGAAAGATATTTTAAAAACTACCCTGGCATTTTAGGTCTGAGTAGATGCACTCCATGAGAATACCTGGGGAAAAAGTCCAAGCACAGATTTCTAGAATGAGAAGATGGTAAGTAGGCTAATGTGGTGAAGGCCAGCTGTGGATGAGGGATGTTTATGAAAATGGGCATGAAATTCTGGGTCTTTGAAGTAGATGGGATTTTCTACACTTTACTCTCCAAGATTAAGAATTCACCTTTTGCCCTTGTCATCTCTCCTTGACTTTCTACCACCTCCATGGTTTCTGCAGATCATCTGTAAATCTGTGCAAAGGAAATACAACCCAAACCCATCTGAATTCTGCCTGTGTAAGAGAATCATTAAAGTTTTTCAGATTGTTCCTGACTTGATTTTCATGTTTGGTGGGCACCATGTGGGGTTTCAAGGGATGAGGTGTAGATGAGAGGATACAGGGCTTTCACTTGGTCAAACGACAAATCAAATTTATGTACAGTTGTGTGGACCATCACTTAGCACTGCATGACTCTGATGAGATACCCAGGTCAGAGTTTGATGCCCTAACTCTTTATGCACTGTGAGATGAGATAGGGCTCAGAAATGTTTTCGATGAAGTTCAGTGTGAAAATTTAACCGGTGAACAGCAAGTTTGCGAGACTCAGGAGCATCTCCTGGTTGCTGTGCCTGGGTGTATGCTATGGCTGCAGCTTGACTACATTCCCGTAGTCTCTTCATGGTGTTCTTCATGCACAAAGGACACCAGGAACGGGAGAAAAGGTGTGACAATTCCCCAGTCACAACAACAAAGGTTGTTGCATGCAACTCAGAGTAAACCTGCCCCATTGGACCATTACTCCTGTGTCTTGTACTCCAGAAGAGAAATGGTAAGGAAACAGCACCACAGCAGTCAGGTAATGAAGAAAAGCAGAGCCCACATAACAGAAATTCAGTAGCAGCATTTCAGAGTTCCAAGGGGAGAGAAGGAAGACTAAAGGACCCTGTGCCTTGCCTACAGAGTGAAGGACCCATGGAGGCTCAGTTTGGGGAGGGAATAGGAGCAATGTTCTGCTTCAGACTCTGAGGTGGGAGTAACAGGAGAAAAGTTACCTGAGGGCACTGTTGTGGGGCAAGCCTGGAGCTGCTCAAGTGAACAAACTGCCCCATAAGCAGCTCATGGAGAAAAAGGAAGACGTTGAGTAGCTTTGCATGCCTGTCCCAAAGATGCCGTGTAGCGTGTGGTTAGTCATGGAGAACTTCTACTAGCCTGCTGTAATAGTGTTACCACTGCCCCACACCATACACTCAGCAACAAAACCACTGGCCAGCCATGAGTCCAGACAGGCTGGTCTCTCTTTCCAGTAGAGGCTGAAGAGATCTTACAGCTAGATACTGGGAGCCTACCGTGCTCCCAGACTGACATTGTGGGCAAGACACCAGCATCCATCTAGCCCTTTTGGTACTGTTACATGCTGCTCATTCATGTGGATGCTAATAATATTGCCAGGAATGGACAAAACTGATATAAATCTGATGATTAAGGAAACGAATGATAATATGGTGTCTTACATTAAAAAAAAAAAAAACAACAAAACAACCAAAATGCAAATTTCTTGATTAAACTCAAACAATGAAGAGAGTGGGAAACCATCCTGAAAGAAGAAATAATTTAGGAGAGTTGGTAGATATTTGACGATAACTGTAAAATGTAGAAGAGGAAACTACATGATGAGGAAAGCAAAGAAAGTCAGTAAGATACAGAAGACCTTCAAGAGCCATGGAAACCAGTAGAAAGCATGTGGGAACTGGAAGGAGGTCATGAACAAGTACAAATATATATGAATACAAAAAAAGAAGTAAGATAAGCAGATAGACTAGGATATAAATGAAAACTCGGTAGCAAACCACATAAAAGAAATCATGACTATAAAAATAGTTAGAAGTATGTAAAAGTAGTAAAAATAGTTTAGCATGAAAGGAAAGATCTCTGGATTTTTCACACTAAAATACTCCTCCAAAGCTTTTTAGCCTTGCCCAAATTGCCCAGGTAAGACCAAATGGTAAATAAAGGTGCCATTGGTAACAGATTTAAGAACCTGTACTGGAATACACTGAAATAGCTGTTCTCAAGTTATCTAAATCTTGTGAGATTCCACAGAGGATGCTCAAAGAAGTGAGTGGAGCAGTCCCAGAAGTAGTTTATTTAAGGAAAAAAAAAAAGTAGTTTAGGAATGACAGATTTTTAAGAGACGTAACAGAGCAAGCAGTTTTTTAAGTTGATAACAAGAAAACAAGTAATAACCAACCCCGATAAAGAAAAACTAATGTCAAATTTTTCTTTTTATGACAATTCAACAGGTTTTGACTGTATGGAAAAAGTAGATTTGCTATATCTTGACTTCAGTATTTTGATTCTCTTGTTTACAGGTGATTTAGGTGAACAAGCTAGGGAAATAACAGTGGTGAAACAGATATTAGAATCATAGAATCATAGAATCAAAGAATCATAGAATCAAAGAACAATAGAATACCAGGTTGGAAGGGACCTCAAGGATCATCTTATCCAACCTTTTAAGGTAAACTATATATGTATATATATATATACTTTAAATGAGATGGGAAACTTTATTGCAAGAATAATTATAAGCTGCCTAGTGCCAAATTGGATGTTCTGAAGGAGACTGGTCAATAATTTATTAATGACTTCAATAAAAGAATATAAAATATATTCATCAGGTCTTCAGATTAAGCCATCTGGACAGGAACACAACATGTTGGAAGTCACAGTTAGAATTATAAGTTTGATTAAGTCAAGAATTTTCCAGGGGGGGAAATACAATAAAATCAATGTATAATTCAGTAAAGAACACTGCAGAGTTCTGCCCCTGTATGGAAATAATCAGGGAGTAGGTGGAGAATGAACTGTGACTTTATCATATTATAAAATCTAAAACATAGGTTCTTTCTTATTGTAGTTTTTTACTTAATACACCTCTTTCCTTCAGAACGAAGAAGCAGAGATTGAATGTGGTCTCTTCATCATATGCCATGTGCTTTGTCTGAGGCACTGGGTCTGAGTTTGACATTTCTTCCACCTCACAATGATCTCTCAACTAAACAATAAACAGGGCTTGAAATCTGAACGCATGAATTAGCCACAGGGATTTTAAATAGACTTTTTGACCTACGACTGTAAAATTCTATGTATTGTTATACACCTCTCTGTGGGACCGTTTGATCACTTTATTATTTATAGATTAAAGAACATTGTTGCTAATTAATACTGTTCTAATTGTTGGCAGTGTATACGTGCTTGCTTTGATGTTTTTTGATCCTGTATTTTGGGGATTTCACTTACTACTTTTTTTTGGATGATTTGGGATTTTGGAACCTGTGTTTTCAAGCCCTTGTTTCATTTTCTTATTACTGAGGTCTCCTCTTTTCCAACTTCTTTGCTTCTCATCATGCCATTCTTTTTTCTTTTTAATCAAGTCTTATGAAATGGGGCAGCCCCAATTAATTCCTCAGCGTTGTACAAGTAGATTCATTTTTCATTGTCTTTTGAAAAAACAGATTAGTATAAAGGTTAATATTTTGCTACCTATATCACATTAACCCTGTATTGTATATTAGGAAGAAAAGCTTCCCAGTTAATGCAACACGGTGATTTCAGGCTAATCATCTGGGGCAAGCTGGCAGCCTGTTAACTTTTGGGTTAGTTCCTCTGATGAAGTAGTTCTACAGTCTTTTGGATGCACACTTTTCAAAGTGAGTACAGCCACAAAATGGGAATTTCTCTCTCATTCTCTCCCAGCTGAGTATTTGAGTACATAAGGTCAGATTGCACGATTCCATCAGCAATTTCTGCTCTGAAAATCTAGTAATGATTCAGTCAAACATCCCAGGTTTTGAATGCCTTCATCAGAAATCTTTGGGTTTAGCGTAATACTAAGATATTAAGTTACTGAGATGTATAGTTATTATACAGAACTTAGCATCACTATTTACACTCATTAAGCAATGTGTTTCACTAATTCAGTATGATCAATTAATTGAAGCACTGCTGTTGGGTTTGTTCCTTTTTTCTTTTTTTTTTTTTTTTTTTAATTTTCTTTAATGGTCAGCAGAAACTTAAGCTTTACAACAGAAAAACAAGAATAAATGTCTGTTTTCCTAACAAAACTCTACACCTACCATGCAACATTAGAATACATATTCATCACAAACACTCAATTTATATATAGAGCATGATTCCACATTTTAAACAGTATAAAAATAATTGTACAGAATGTCTCAAACAAGAATATTATAAGGCATTAGGCAGAAAACTCCAGTTAAGTTATAATTAGTTCCATTGTGAGTTTCAGCTTCAAAGAAACACAAAACTTCTAAGAAAAAAATTCAGCTGACTCTACCAAGATTTGCCTACATGCTATGGCCTACATCCACTAAAAGAATTAGGAGTCTAACAGCCATTGTAAACATCTAAGTCCAAAACGTAGATCTTCAAAACCCCAGCTGAGCTACTGCCTCACCCCAGGGGAAGATAGTTGTCTTCCCATGGCACCAAAGTTGTTAGTAATAATGTTCTCTAGATACGTAAGAGCACGTGCAGAAAGACAGGTAAGTGTCTCTAGCTGGAGTCAGGAAAAAATTATTTGTCTGTATGCTAAAAAGCAACCCTGAGAAGCTCCACTGCGCTGCCTCCTGACCCAGCAGGCACCGATCACACCTCTTTCCTTGAACATTTTCTGCAGGAAACATAAAAGTTTGATCTCTGCAAGTGTCCCGATACATCTCTCTTTTGATCTTAGTCTTGTCTCATGCTTATGTGTAACCAGCATCCAGAGAAACAAATATAAATGTTACAGAATCATAGAATTGTCAGGGTTGGAAGGGACCTTAAAGCTCATCCAGTTCCAACCCCCCTGCCATGGGCAGGGACACCTCCCACTAGAGCAGGGTGCTCACAGCCCCATCCAGCCTGGGCTTAAAAACTTCCAAGGATGGGGCTTCCACCACCTCTCTGGGCGACCTGTTCCAGTGTCTCACCACCCTCATGGAGAAGAAATTCTTCCTAATGTCCAACCTGAATCAACCTATCTCTAGTTTTAATCCATTCCCTCTAGTCCAGCCACTGCCTGACAGCCTCAAAAGTCCCTCCCCAGCTTTCTTGTAGCCCCCTTCAGATACTGGAAGGCCACAATAAGGTCTCCTTGGACCCTTCTCTTCTCCAGACTGAACAACCCCAACTCTCTCAGGCTGTTCCCATAGGAGAGGTGCTCCAGCACTCTGATCATCCTGGTGGCCCTTTCTCTGGACACATTCCAGCACATCCATATCCCTCCTGTAACAGGGACTCCAGAACTGGACTCTGTACTCCAGGTGAAGTCTACTCCACGAGAGTGGAGTAGAGGGGGAGAATCACCACCCTCGACCTGCTAGCCAGTAGAATAGAATCATAGAAAAGCTTTGGCTGGAAGAGACCCTCAGGATCATCAAGTCCAACCATCAGTGCACCTGGTGAGTGGTAAGCATAAGTAGGCTTCATTTGGCATCTTGGAAACTACTGACCATTGAATCTGACTTCCCTCCCGAGCAAGCTGGTTGGGTCTGTAGCAACGAACAAGATACCTGAGGAAATGGATTAGCCCAGTGCCCTGGACACTCTGCTGAGTGGATTCACCAGGCTTCTGTGAAGGGAAATCCTCCCTGGCCAACCTGAGACACTTCTGTGAGGGAGTCAGGGGGGCACACAAACTCAAAGGAGCTAGGACAGGCAACAGACTTAGTCTTCAAAAAGACCTCAATAAGGTTACGCATCAAGATTAAGTAACTGAGTTTCCTCAGGATGAAAAGTCCTTTTATGGTCTTAAATGTCATCAAACACTTGGTCGTTTTTCAGTGTTTAGAAATGTGACTGGTGGGGTCCCATACAGATCAGTGCTAGTATTGGTCCGTAGGGACCAAGGAGACTTCAAAAAGGCAAATGAGTGGTTAAAAGGTGACAGAACTTCAGTATAAAAGCTATATTGTAGAGGTAAACCTGGGGAGGAGTCATTTAATGTGTGCCTAGATGGTGGCACAACAGTGTTAGGTGGGTAGCTGGACTTGATGATCTCGGAGGTCTTTTCTAACCTTGATGATTCTGTGATTCTGTGATGTTGAACTCAGAGCTTTCAGTCATAGCTCAGGGAAGAGATCTTGCAGACGTTGCTGTCTGGTTTCCAAAGTTGTCATCGCTATGTGCAGCACAGATGAAAATGCAGCAGCACTGGGCACCATCAGGAAGATATCTGAAAGCTAAACAAGTAACATTTTGCCACTGTGTGAAGACAAGATGTTGGAAAAGACCTCTAAGATCATCAAGTGCAACCATCTACCAAACATTGTCATGACCATTAAACCTTCAAGTGCCACCTCTACATGTTTTTGGAACCCCTCCATGGATGGTGACTCCACACCCTCCCTGGGCAACCTGTTGCGATGTCTCACGACTCTTTCAGTAGAGAAACTGCTTCCCATGTCCAATCTAAACCTCCCCTGGCACAAATTAAGCCCGTTTTCTCTCATCCTATCAGCTGTGACTTGTGAGAAGAGACCAACATCCACATTGCTACAACCTCCTGTCAGGGAGCTGTAGAGAGCAAGAAGGTCTCCCCTCATCCTCCTTTTCTCCAGACTAACCCAGCCCAGCTCCCTCAGCCGCTGCTCGTCAGATGTGTTCTCCAGACTCCTCACTTTATTTCTATCCAGTTCATCAAAGCTCCTTCACCACTGCAGTCAAGTGTAGCAAGTGAAATCTCCTTGTAGACACATATTTAATTTGCTTAGCTCTTAGGCAGTTTTGGGGCTTGTGGCTCCATGTTCTCCATTTTCTCCATGGTGAACTGTACACAAGCTCTAAATCTTGATACTTAGTGCTGCTCACTCATGCAGTCAAGCCTTTTAAAACACCGCATCTCAACAGTGATTTCAGAACCAGGCAGACACACAAGAAGAAAGAATTTATCTAAAAATGCTTTAAGTTTGAAAATAACATCAACTGGAAAGAGCGATGAGCAACCTTTATCCACGGCCTTTTATGCTGGCGTGGTCAACTCATCCCAAAGGTGAGGATGACTCCTAACTGTATCCTAGGCTTTTCTAGGCTCACAGCACTTTGAGTTGGTCTTTTCCTTTAGAAAATCGTGATGTACATATAAACACATCTGGGATTTATGAAACGTGCTCACTTACCATTGTCATTTTTTTCTGTAGAGTTGTAGGTGGTTTGCTGTTTGCAAAGAACAAAATCCTAAGTGCTGATAGATCTTCATCCACGAGGTCTGATGGCTTTTCATGAAGCAGCAGGAGTTCTCCGGAGCTATTTGGGCTACAGATTTTAGCTCATGCAACTGATACTTTTTGTTTTTCTGATTTTTCCACCGAGGGACTAAGTAATGATTATTTGGATCATTTCCTACTCGTCTCACTGTCTGCCCCTTCCCTGAACTGTGTAACTCTGTATAGCAAATATGATATGATTCATGGTACATAAATGAGCCAAAAAGAAGAATTATCTGTTCTCTTTAAGTGAGCAAAAAGGAGGTTTGTGTATTGTACAGAAAATTTCAGAAAGCTGCTCGACACAAAAGTATTTATCTTTCTGATGACATCGGCGATTTCATTTAATGAAAAGAGGACATTTTCTTGTCATCTTCATTTCAGTAAAATTTCCCCAGGCATTGTCTTACTCACATTGTGAGTGTTAATTCTAATTTCAGAAAAACTCATTGGTGAGTCCTCATTACTGATATGTAAGTAATCAAAGATTCTTTAAAATTTCAATATTATGCACAATTTAAAGATCTTTATGCTATGGAAACCTTGGACCTGCACTTTCAGATTCCTCTCCAGAAACGTGGGGTTTGGATCGTTATACAAACATCATAGAATGTCTGTGTCAAAAAATTATTCCCTTAATAAGTTTGTAGGAAATCAGGGCCAACATTTTAAAGTTATATATCAAATTGTACAAGGGCCAAGTGGGAATATAATTAATTCTTCCAGAGCTGGAAATAAATCTCGACAAGACCACAAAAAAAACCCAAACCCAACAATGCAGGTGAAAATAAAAAAGCTTTATGTCTGTTTTTCCTCGCTGTGTTGAAATTCATAATCAGATCAAGACACTATTCACTGTCCACCCTCTGTCTTACATTGACTAGATTCTATCCCCTTTCTTCTTAAAGGGTTTATGTTACAATCCTTAGTTCACTTAAGCAGTGATCAAAAAAAGCAGAGTCTTTTGGGCTGGGGAGGGTTCAATTAAGTTCATACTTTTTCGTAGCTGCTCTTGGTGGTTATTTAACAAATATATATATACACAGAGAGAGTACAGAATATTTGCAGAATGAGAAATAAATTGGTAATTGCAAGTATTTGCTTAACTAAGATGATTCTTATCTCGCTAGGGCACAGGAACATATATCTTGTAATCCCAATTTCACACCTCAAAATATATTAAGAACTAGATAAAGACGAACAGGGCATAATCTACATGCTGATCAAGAACTTGCATAATAATGAATGCTTTTTTAAATAATGGATACATTTGACAAAGTCAGTTTGTTCAGAAACAATCCATGAACAGATAGGTGTATTCAGCAAATACGATTTTTGTTATGAATTATTAACCTCCGACTAGTAATTAGCTTCCAAACATGGAATTCTAACACGAGCCTTTTGCAAGGAACCTCTTCCTCCCAAATATCAGAAATGTCCATTTGCAGAGCAGTCATTGCTTGGTCAGGAACAGGAGTTAACAAAGGAAAGAAATAATTTAGTTCTACACAGGGGCTTTGTGAAATATTTTACACAGAGCACTTTTTAACTCAGGCTACTTTCCTTTCACCCACTGTGAAATCAAGAATAACAGAAGAAGTTGGACAAGCTGATGATCAAAGTTTATATGTCGCTCACAGCATCTCACAGACCTCAATTTGAATTCTGCCCAGTGTGATCTGTGACATTCCTATTGTCTTAAGGAAGCTTTGAAAGAAAAGAGAAAAAGAAAGCCCAGTGTCAGGGGAAAAAAAAAAAAAGGAAAAAAAAAAAAAAAAGCAAGTCAGAATTAAAATGTAAATTACAAAAAAAAGAGGGAACTAATAATTCTCTTCTGCTTTGCTTCTGATGGCACCAGTTTTGTGTAAAGACAAGAGCACACTTAATTGGGACAACTTACTGCAGCCCTCCACTATCTAAAGGGGGATCTACAAGAAGGATGGGGAGGGACTTTTGAAGAAGGCCTGTAGTGACAGGACAAGGGGTGATGGTTTGAAACTAGAAGAGGAGAGATTAGATTGGAAATAAGAAGAAAACTTCTCACTCTGAGGGTGGTGAGACCCTGGCAACACAGGTTGCCCAGGGAAGTTATGGATGCTCCATCACTTGATGTGTTCACATCCAGGTTGGATGAGGATCTAAGCAACCTGGTCTAGTGGGAGGTGTCCCTGCCCATGGTAGGGGGGTTGGAACTGGGTGATCTTTGAGGTGCCTTCTAACCCAACCCATTCTATGATCTTTCTATGGCCCTTTCTCCTTATAATATTACATGTAATATATATACATATAATTTTACACATGATTAGGATATAATAATATTACAAATATTACATAAAAATAAAATGACAAAAATTGTTTACATTGGTAGCTTATCTTGATAACACACAATCAGCCTTGAAATATTTTTATGTTAGTCTTTGAAACACAATACAAGGATGTGTTGTTTTCCTTAAAAAAAAAAAAAAAAAAAAGGAAAAAGAAACTCAAGCTCTCATGCTGTAAATATTGAATTATCATTAATATATTAGCACATAGTACTTAAGCCCTAAGACCTTCAGTGTCTTTGCTTAAGTCAGCAGCTTCAACCAGAGCCTATCATTGGTGTCTCTTGTGTAAATCCTTTGAAGTTATTACTGCTCTGAATTGAGGAGAGAAACCAGGAATTTAAAGGAGGGGAAAAAAGTACGTATTCAACTAACAGAGAAGTTCTGTTCTGGCAGTTGGTTGGAGCAGAGTGAAATCTTATGTGGTGCACAGCACAGGACCACGGGGTGCTGTTAAGGGCTGATCACCAGCTTGTATTAAGGAGGATGGAGCCAGGCTCTTCTCAGTCTCAACCAATGATAGGACATGGGGCAACAGGTACAAGCTGGAACATAGGAGGCTTCACATAAATATGATAAAAAACTTCTTCACAGTGAGGGTAACAGAGCACTGGAACAGGCTGCCTGGAGAGGTTGTGGAGTCTCCTTCTCTGGAGGCATTCAAAACCCACCTGGGCACATTTCTGTGAGCTGATCTAGGTGATCCTGCTCCAGCACAGGGACTGGACTAGATCTTTCAAGGTCCTTTTCAATCCCTAACATTCTGTGATTCTGTGTGGCTCTACTGATGTTGGTGGAGCTGTGCAGGTTTCCACTACCTGAGAGACTTCACCTTCCTACTCTGGTCTCATTTAAGCTGCTCTCACTTCACCTTCATCACAAACTCCCCAGCAACAGAGGCAGAGGAAAGATCTTACTCCTCCCACTCAGGACAGAGGTCTGGAGCCTGGTGGTTGTCCCACCTGGGAAGAGATGTGTGATTGAAAGAGGGCTGAAGACATGGAAGTGACACATGAGAGGAAAGTATGTGTATTGTCCAGGTGCCAAAAACTCTACTACAGCTCTTAACACTGACCACAGAAACTCCCTTACACTGCCAGTGCCAAGATGATAGCTATGGGTTGTGGAACTTGCCTGCATCACTCATCTTCATTAAATTCTTAATGTTTTTTCCAAAGTAGCATTGATCTCGGATGTTGTTCTTATGAGGAAAACAAAAAAATTTCAAGACAATAGGAGTCGTCAGGTAATACTCCATTGAGAAACCTTCTCCTCGTGAACGGAACAGCTCTTCAGGTCGGTGGTGGGATGCAGTGTGCTACTTGGGCAGTTGAGACACGATGGTATTTCTCGTGCTTGAAGCGGGTGAAGTTTACATGGAAGCAGAAGTAACGAGCTTTCTTTTGTGGACAGATTTTGCTTCTTAATCCTTTCCTTTCCCCTGCAAGCTACACAGTGCAGAACTAATCTGACATTTGAAGTGGTCACTGGGGGAAATATTGTTCAGTACATGATATAAACAGACAGGATACATGAACATACTGAAGACGACTAAGTGGAAAAATTCCTACTCATCATCCTTTCCTATTGTTGTAAAAGAGAAAGAAGTTTCAACCTCTGTTTCTTAGAAATTGGAGCAATTGGAATAAATGGTTTATGTGCTGGCCATCAAGTTATTAATGTCCTCTGAAGAGCTGAACAGCATTTTACCTTTGTGTAAGTGAATATGAAGCAAATAGAGCAGCAAATTTCCCTTTAAGAAATGTAGACAGTTGTGCAGGTTGGGGAAGGTATTTCATAGACTCATAGAATTATTAAGATTGAAAAAAACCTCTAAGATCATCAAGTCCAACCATCTACCCAACATTATCATGACTACTAAACCATGTCCTGAAGTGGGTGTGATTTGAATCATGGAATTTCATTTCATGATTGTTAACCATCAGCCTTCCTGACCTCGAGACACTGCAGCTTTCTGTATGGTAGTTGTCAAGATCTCCCCAAGATGGCAGGCCCTATGGATGAAATCTAAGATGTCTAGGCATTTTTAATCTTTCTCGTTTCTAAATGTGATGTCTGTAGGAGCTGGCACTGTTGTGATGGGAAAGCATGTTCCTGCAGGTTTTACTCGGGCAATACTCTAAACTGAGTCATGCTAAGTTGGATCATATAAAGAAATATGGATGAATCCTGCAGCTAGAGGTTCCCTTGAACCAGCTGGGGAAAAAAAAAAAAAAAAAAAAGAAAGCCAGGAGTACAACAGACCAGGGAAACTCTTAGGTACCATTTTAGAAAGTCTTATGATCAACCAGGGCTTCATTTTCACCACTAGTTCAATTCCTTAAGCCTTGTCCAAACCATGGAAATGTACCATTCAAAGAAGTGGTAGGTCCTCCTAACACAGTTGTGAAATACCTCATGTCCATGCCTATAGGCCTGATGTGATTTGCGAAAGTGTGCAAATAGGAAAAAAATTCCCACCGGTGGGAGCCACAGGGTAGACAATACGTCTATGAAGCTATTTTTATCACCCTTTTGCTTTGCTTTGCTTTTCCAATAGGTTTAATGAAAAGTGTGGTTGTGGTTCCCACTAGTTTTAACACATTCAGCAGCACTGGAGTTGAATCTGTGGAATTTTAACCAGTTGTGAATTTGAATTTCTTCGCTGTTAACTATGCCAGAAATTTCTTTCTTTCTTTCTTTCTTTCTTTCTTTCTTTCTTTCTTTCTTTCTTTCTT